>CM066730.1:70217522-70550022 GCA_033961575.1 Aselliscus stoliczkanus | reverse complement strand
GATGCCTTCACCTTGCCCTGAGACCCAAAGAGAGTGGGTTATCAAATTCCCTCATCAGGCAGTCAAAGCCAGCATTCTTGAGCCCTGCGAAGAAGCTATGCAGCTGCACAAAGAAAGATGTTAGGACTTGTAAACATGTCATACAATATTATAATACGCCTGTGGGGCATGGGTAAGTACAAAGGTTGGGCAGGCCTGGGGATACAAAGGCTGGCCTTTCCATGGAGCTGTCTAAAGGAACATTATTTTCTGGAGACAGCACAATATTGTATTAACTTCCATAAAGGGGCTAACTCCCATTCTTAAGCCCGCTGGCTCCACAATGTTCTTTGAGCTGGCTGAAGCTTCAATGGCTAGAAAGTCCAACAGAGATGCACAATACCTTCTTTTTTGCTGGATAAAGATGGAAGGCTTTGCTCCCACCCACGGAAGGGCTCCTGTGCTCCCACTCCCGCCCTAGTTCTGAGACCCTCACACCCCGAGGCATTCAAAAGCCAAAATAATTTGGGTAAAGGAGCAAAAGTTCTGTCTTGGCCTAGCCTTCAAATCTTTGGGCAACTTGAAATAGACCTGGCTGGTCCCTTTTTTCCTACCAAATTTTGCTTTTTGCAACAATTGGATAATCCTGTGATCTTGGACAATCATTTCTAACCCTGGCCTATTGTTTAAGGAAGAATTAAAATGGAGTAATGGGTTGAGTAATAAGTGTAATAAGATACACTTGCATCAACCTTATTTCTTGTTTTAGAAAGGAGATAAAAATCACTGAATTGAAGGAGGTAGAAACAATACTCAGGAGAGGTCAAGATTTATCTCACAAAAGTATTTTTCCTTCCTTCCTTCCTTCCTTCCTTCCTTCCTTCCTTCCTTCCTTCCTTCCTTCCTTCCTTCCTTCCTTCCTTCCTTCCTCACTCCCTCCCTATTCATTAACCACAGTACCATTTACCTGCTACAAGAAAGTTGATGGAATTTAATCTACAATATGGTCCCGGACCGGAAGTACAGCTGCACAGAACAAAGGGGCAGTGGGAGAGGGGGGCTGATATTTTGTAACACACAAAATGGTCAGGATTGCTCTGGACAGAGGATAATGCAAACTAGCTTTGCTGGAAATGAGCTGCAAAATACCTTCATTTTCTACTACAGTGAAACCCTGATAAAATCACAACTGTTAAGGTCATACGGTATATCAGGTGGAATCACAGTCTTTAGAACTCCATTATTAATGCAGACAACCTCACAATCAAAGAGGATGAGAGCACAGTTTCCAGATGCCAATGATTTGATCCTATCTTATTTGGCTGTTTACATTTAAATAATGTGACTGTATAAATTTAAATAATATGAACCACCAACAGATGGATCCCAGTGAAAAACTGCGCCTTCTCTGAGACCCTGAATGTACAGGATATGGTGCTTTACAATTTATTTGAGCAGAGCTCATATTTTTTAAAAAAAGAAAAAATGGGGTGGGGATAAAAAGAGAAAGAGAGAGACTCATTTCTTCTGCCATTATGGAAATAAAAGGACTACCGCTTTAGTTGGTGGCTGACTGTGCCAAGGAAACATGCAGTCCTCTAACCTCCGATACAATGTACCCATAAGGTACCAAGCATCAAAGCATATTAAAAGATATTAACTGCATATTTGCTTATGAACAAGATAAAAAGCTGTAGGGCCTCCAGGTTCTCAAGCTGTGAGTGGAACAGCTTTGCAATTTGCCTGCAAAACTGCATTTTGATCTTAATGAATATAAAATGGCTGCCATTAAAAGTAAAACAGATTATTTCGGGTCTTCCAGGGCCCATAGCTCTTTGCCGGCCTTGGAGGGCCACTATGATCTTTCATTAAAATCTCACAGCAGGGCTCCCTCACCAGCAAATCAAGCCTTGCAGTCTAGGAGATTGGCTACATTTAAAAGTAATTTTCAGAAATCTACACAGATTTTCAATTTGGTAATGAAAGCCATAAGAGAATGCAGGCGGCATTTTGTCGAATATTGTTACTGATCCAGCGCTCACATTCGTTAGAAATTAAACTGCCCCCGTAACTATCGCGCTGATGGCAGCTTGCCATTTCGGCTGCGTTCTAATCTCCGTTTGTTAATGAGTAGCATGTGCTAATTGTTGTCATCCTTACTGCAGAGCAGTCCCTCCCTAACAAACAGGTCTACCTGCTCAGAGGTGGAACCTTTCACTTTGTCACTCACCCAAGTTGGGACAGAGTTGCAGTTGCTTTGTAAAGTGTGATAGCTGAGCGTCCTTATCAAAAAGTAAGAGGGAAAAAAATGGGTGCTTTTATTTTATTTGGACCCATCCGTTTGTTTTTCAGTCTAGCCTAAGTTTTCTGAAGTCCTCCCTTAGGCAAAATATTAATACTTTCATGTCACTCCCAAGAACAGTCTGAACAAACTAACAAACTGAGGACAACTATAGTAAAACCAATCCTAGTATAACATGAGGGAGGGGCTTACAGTAAGGAGGGATAGAAGGTGTACGAAGTCTGGAGGGTCTCACCTGCTATCCAAGGGGTGGGGGAGGGGTGGGGCTCGACAAAAAATGTGAAATGGATGTGGGACTGCTATTGGCTTTCTAAAGAAAGTTTAACCTTTAACTCCATTCCTAGGTCTTGAAGTTTGGGAGGTGAAGGTTGTGTTACTCCAAAGAGGATAGTTCTAAGGGAAGAATCACATGGACCCAAATAATGTGGTTCCTATGGAGGGAAGGGCACCAGACAGGGAGGAACTACCAATAAATTCAGCATCTGGGGGAGTGATGCAGACATCTGAATGGGGAAAGGCATATAAAATAATTAGGAAGGAAAACATGAATAAAGAGAAAAAAATACTTGCATTCTACCACAGTGTGGGTATTTTTGCTTTTTCATTTCTTTATACTTTATATAAGGAAGTTACCTTTCTGAGATCCTAGAAACAAAAATGTCAGATTATGCTCTGTTTTGGAAATGCATTCAATACATTTTCTTTTCTTGGCAACGCTTTACCTGGCACCTTTAGGGCAAAACACTTCTCTGCACTAAAATGTGACGGACAACAAGAACTGCTCTCCACTTCTTCACTGACTGGATGTAAATTCTTCCTGTTGACACAGAGAGTCTCCATTTCCAATAGCAATTCTCCTTGGCAGAGTACTGGTAGCTACAGAGCATATATGCAAAAGATGTGTCGATTGCCAGGGGGCCAAAGCAGGCCTGTGTGTGTGGTTCAGTGTCTTAGCTCCTCCTAGCACACCGAACGTTTTTTTTAAATTTTTTTTAGCACCTGGCTATGCTCCTTTGGTTTCCACAAAGTACAGTTTTAATTAGGTGGCATGTCTATGATTTTAAGGGAATGACACAGGGGTACCTAATAAGCTGCCACCGCTAACGTGCATTCGTTTTTGAAGAGAACACTCAGGCCAATTCCTTGTCTCTGTGGCCTCAGGAGACCAATGGGAAACAGATACAAACAACGTGGTAAGCAGTTTTGAATCTGTTCCACCTGTAGTTGCTATTCTAATTGCAGGAAGTATTCATGTAATATGTTAGGGTTTTAAACGCCCTAAGTGACACTATAGGAAATTCTGCTGAGTCCTCCTGAACTTAGAAGTCTGAGGGTTCTTTTATTTCACTTGTCGTCAGTGGTTCTAATATTCCTCTGAGAGCTTCCAGGTACAATTTGACAACTGTATACTGTAAGGTCTCTTTTACCACTACTTGGCTTATGCTAAATTGTGGGCAGGGTGATAGCACATTACAAATTATAACTCTCAAGTGTTAAAATATAACAGTTATTAATACCCTACTAATTACTGGAGTGGGGAAAAAAACCTGAACTTTAGATCATAGAAGTTAATATAATTAATCTTCAGAAAATCAAGTTAATTTTTTCTAGGTATAATAAAATGTAATTATTTATTTGCTTTGTTCCAGAAACATAATTCTATGGAACAAGCATTGTCCTTGCTTTTTCACTTTGACTTTATTAATTCTGTTGGAAAACACATATACACGCATATCTGTACATAAATATTAGGTGGAGGGTTTTGTTTAAAAAAAAATAAAATGAAAGATAAAACATTTATGGCCTTTTAAAGAGACACAAACATTTTCAAGAAATATTTTTATTGCATTATGGATTTTTTTTCCCTATCCCGACGCTGCAAATTGTTGATATGGTATTTTTAATTTTTCTATTACAATTAATATTTAAAATTAAATGTTAAGGCTAAATCCAATTTTTTTTTGGGGGGGGCTGTGTGTAGTGATTGTTTGAAAGCATGCATCTTCTAAAATTCACACTTCCCTTAAAGTTTCATTCTTAAATATAGAGCTCTACATCAAAGCTCAAGGTCTGCATAAAATTTAGCTTCTAAAAATTTTTAGAATATCATAGACTCTATTTTGATCCATTAAAGCTTTGTATTTTGTTGTTTTGACAATATAATGTACATTAGATCTAACAACTGGCTTGAAATACAACATTCTAGTACATGCATATGTACTTAAATGGACCTCATAGACTCAGCCCCCAAGTGACAAATGTGTTTAATTCCAAAATTGCTAAATTGCTTTAGAATTTGAAATTTTTCCATAGAAATAATACTTAAATAACAGTTTGGTTCTAAGCCTAAGCCCATACAAAACAAATTTGTTATTATGTAGCTGAACCAAAATCCAAACTGTCCTTTGGGTCCAGGAAACAGAAAAGTATGAGATACAAGGTGGGACAAAAATGAGAGAGTTTATAAGAGTCCAATAGAAGAAAGATGTGGAGAGAAGTGTGGTTTCCCTTTTTCCTCTTCAGAGCTTGAGTTCTTCCACTTCTTTAAGCAAAGCATCCTAAACCTAGGCCTACACCCAGATATCTATGGCCCCCCACGGCCCCAAGCTCTCTGTAGCTCCTGAACCAAGGCTGCACAAATCCACAAAGTTTTTATGACTCTAAAATCAATGACCTCTTATTCATCCTCCCAGCCCTCTAATCACATTCTAAGTGTTTTCAACTAGATATTTGGCGGAATGAGGAACCAAGACAAGCAAAAGGCAACAAAAAAACTCACATTTCCAGGTAGGTGCTTCTGCTTTGGGTTTGAACAAGGAAGCTCAGTAATTGAGTGTTCTATGTAACACGCATGTCTAACCCATGCAGAACACTAATTAATAGCAGCATTAGGCACCCTACTCCACCCATCCACCACCACCACACACAGTTCTATAGTAGAATTCCAGGTGTGACAAAGAACAGCAAGTATGAAAGGAACTGTGACATGCGGCAGGGTGCGTTGATATCTCAGAGTTAGGGCCACAGATGATCCTGCTGAATATTTCTACTATGTTTGGCCTCCTGCCTGAGGTGCTTAGTAATATGCATCCTGTAAATGTAGCATGGACTTTGGTCTTGTGCAGAAAGTAAAGGACCATGATGAGTGCCTTTCTATGGTTCCAGTTTATAAGCGAGGATAAAGGTCCTAGGAATGACATTTAAATAAAATAGAACCCAACAAGAAAGATTGGAGGACAAATGTTTCTGAGGAGCCAGAAAAAAATTGAATCTGGTGTCAAAAGGGAAATTTTGCCCTTGTAGGGTTCTATACTATGTACGAAGTTCCTTCCATGGATGATGAATGCAGACTTCCCGTAAGGGCAGTGACAACCTCCCTCCCATTCCACACAGAATAAGAAACATTCTCAGAGCACTCACACTAGAAGAGTTTTATCAGCTTCTCCAAGAGGCAGAGGTGGAGGTAGGGAGTGGTAGGTTCTCTACCAAGGAATTCATGGGTTCAGGTTTAGACCTTATGTGACTAAAAGGGATGAAGTATTTTCCTGGTATGTCAATGCAAAATGTGTGGAAATATTCCATTCTCCTCTGTGAGTATACGTGATAGTCAATACTGCCTCTAGGAGATATGGTCACCGCTCATGTAAGACCCCGAAGACATAAGCAAGAGGCTAAAGGGCATGGACATGTAGGTGGTAGTGGAGAACCCATGGGGGATTTGGAAAATAACTAGATGGTGAAAGATTTTTTTCCCCCTATACTTCCTGATGGTAGAAAGAGGGTATTCTGCACAGGAAGTGGTTCTTTGAAAATTGGGACAATGCATTTGGACAAAAATACCACAGCCAAGCAAACTGTACTTAGACTTGAATCCAAAAAGGCAAAAATTAAATAAAGCTTTAAAACCTGGTATTGGATTGTATGAAGAAATGCGATTTAGAGAGTATTAAATTGTAAATGAGCTGGCAGGAATTTTTCAGAAGACAACAACAGCAAAGGTGGGCAGAAACCATGCATTTGTCCTATATGTTTATATGTAACATTTAACGGACTAAAAATAATACACAAAATGTGTAACTTTAACATGAAAAGCTAAATATGACCCTAGACCTATATCGAGTCTTTGTGAAACATGGTGCTCTTGCCAAGTAGTTCTCCCCAAATCATCTGTGGTCCTTCACCACTTTTTTTCTTTCCAATCTGTTCTAAACCAATTCTTTTGTACAATGCAATAAAAATAAATTACTAGAAATAGAAAAATTATAAAAGACATACAAAATTCAAGCCTTGATCTTTATTAGGCTCAACATACATAAAATTACTTTAGTTACATTGTCTTAAAAGTTTTGACATGCTTACTTTCCATTTCTGTACTTATCTTTTTGCAAGCCAATAAAAAAACAGCTCACAGACTGGCACTGCTCTATGAGCCATATTTTAAATGGGTATAATTGTCCCCGAAAGAGTTTGTAACATGCATGTGAATTTAGTACTTTCTATCAAGAAGGAATGGACATGAATAGTCCTGATGAGGTCTTATAATAGAATACATTTCAATCAGGTTAAAAGTAGAGGGAACTCGACGTGGTATCATTTCACAAGAGGATGCCTTCCTCATGCAAATTACAAAACTAACACAGAGTGATGAGGAACCTTTCTCCCCAAAAGTTGCTAGAAGACTCTTCCAAATGAAGATGTTCTGGTAAGTTCTTACCTTGCCTTCTGCCATTTACATCCCTGAGAAGAATGAAAGATCGATTTGGAGAATTTTTATTTTGAATTTATCTTGACCAAGGAGGAAAGATTGGTTGGTGAGTTAAAAGTGATGAGAAACTTGGAAAGGAGCGACGTGTCATCTTAGACTCTGTTATATTCAGGAAAAAGATAATTGTGGACATAGGTATTTATCCTAGAGTTTGGGAAAGCAGGCATTAAAATAGAGAAAATATAGATGTGATCCTGTGGCTAAACATTTTTAACAAGAAAACAAGCCTATTTTTAAAATTCTGACAAAATAATCACAGATTATTTGTACTTTATACATATTATTTACGTATAAATCAATATATATATATATATATATATATATATATATATATATATATAGAGAGAGAGAGAGAGAGAGAGAAAGAGAGAGAGAGAGATTCTTTTTCCTTTTTTAAAAACTATTGAATGTAGACTATAAAGGGACACATATCCAAAATGGAAGTCTGAAAAGATGATGAGGAACCAGTATACAAAATTGCTATAAGAATTTTGTCAGGAAAGCTAAAGCTTGGCTATATGTTGAAAAACTTCTAAGGACAACAGAAAGCTATTTTAAGCTCTGTTTGTAAAGAACAAAGGGTTAAGTACATTGATTGGGGTAAACAGCAAAATGTTAACAGATGTCACAGGGAAAACAGAATTATTTGACTCCTATTTTGATTGTATGGTCCCTAGCATGAAGAATGATCTTCAAACTGAAGAGGGCAGAACAAATAGTGTTAAGAGTGAACTGGGGCCTAAGATAAGTCAAGACATAAGACATAATAAAATATAACCTAGTTGCTTGAGTTCAAGTCTCTAGGCCAGACAAATTATCTCAGGTTACTAAAAGACTCTAAAGAAAAAAAACAAAAAAGGTCCAGATTATTGTGATTGTGGAAAGTCTACCAAGGATTTTTTTTTGAATCATGGTTTAATCATGGATGACCAGGGATTAGTGTCGTCTAGAGAAGGACAAAACTTTTAATTCACAAAACCAGAAAATATATCTAGAACATATATCTAGAAAAATTCTAGAACAAATGATCACATGCTTGGGTTGTTTATGCCTAAAGAAAGAAGTTGTGATGACCTTCAACTAGCAGAAGTTCCCTCCAGATCACACCAATCTCGCCTTTTCTGCCTCCCTCCCTTCCATCTTCCCTTCTCTATCAGTCTTACATCCTTTCTTCATTTCCCTCATTTCTTCATTTTCTTTTTTTCCTGATTTATAGAATGGTTAGCCAAATAGTTTGAGGAAACAGATATCAGTTTAATCAAGACACTTAACACATTGCTGAGTAACTTATTCGTAGACCAAAGAAAAAGCCAGTGTAATTAGGGTGACTCAAAACTGGTTGAACAAATGTTCCCAAAGAATGCTTGCTAATTAATTGGGGACAACCTGGCAAGTTCTCTAGTGATATGTGCCCTCTGGTCTTCATTTTACCCCTTGTTCTTTCTCTTCTCCTTGTATATAGCTTTGCTCTAGGACTTGCCATATTCCATGAAAATATGTGTTCTTGTGTTTGTCTTAATTAGATTCTACAAATACATATGCGTTTGGTGCCCACTCTGTATGAATCAGATGGGCTTTGGCAATATGGGCTGGTAATATCCAGCACTTTCTTTTAAGTAGCTCATAGTTTAGTAGGGAAACACAGGAGTAAGTCAGGAGTTACAATACTATGTGATACAGAAAGAAAAATATGAACTTTTGTTGTGTCCCAAACTTTTTTCTAGGCACTATGCTATGGGCTTTACATATTTCATTAAATCCCCTCAGAACCAATATGAGGTAGTTTTGATTTTCCCAGGGTATTGACGAACAAGACAAAGCTAGAGAGATCAGTTCTCACGAACATGTTCCAGAGCAAACCTCAGGTCAGATATAGGGCCAGAATTCAAAGTCAAGTACACTGGATTCCAAAGCTTCTGCTCTGTTATACCCCATGCCAAAAGCATCTGAGTCAGGAAGAAGGTAGGCCCATGTCCAGCGAAGAGCAGGATCCTTGCCTATTCTGGAGATGGAATGCCATCCAGGAGAACTCCCAGAGGAGGTGAAGCCTAACCTGAGAGAGATATAGATGTTAGCCACAGAGGTTCTCAGAGTTTTAAGGGAGAAATTTTAGGTAGAGGGAATGACATGTGCAAAATCAGTGAGGTTTCAAAGAACGAGTGCATATGGCTGCATTTCAGGTGCCAATGTCTGAAGGACTTGGAAGAGTAAGGTCACAGCGAAATGGAAAGACAAACAGAGAGGTGATAGCAGACTCACATATTCTCTCTCTCTCTCTCTCTCTCACACACACACACACACACACACACACACTCTCTCTCTCTCTCTCTCTCTCACACACACACACACACACACACACTCTCTCTCTCTCTCTCTCTCTCACACACACACACACACACACTCTCTCTCTCTCTCTCTCTCTCTCTCTCTCTCACACACACACACACACACACACTCTCTCTCTCTCTCTCACACACACACACACACACACACACACACACTCTCTCTCTCTCTCTCTCTCTCTCACACACACACACACACACACACACATACACACAGAATAAACATTTTATGAATTTGTATTATTAACAATTCTTAATTACACAATATGAAATTTTAGAGAATCATGTTCCCTTGCTACTTTATTTTTCATATATGTTATTCCTAACTTTCAGTGTTCTTCCTACCACAATTTTCTTCTATACATTCAACAGATGTGTTTCAATTAATGCTGAAATGAGTCCTTGCAAAGTAATGTGATTTTTTTTTCTGAGCAAATGAAATATTACATTAAAGATAAAAGGGATGTTCCCTTTTAAAGGAACCTTACACCAAATAGCTTTGTAAAGCAAATAATGACCCTATAACCAATCTTTCTCTAAATCTAGATTTCCATATATCAGATTTGACTGAAGAAAGGTATATCTATACTTTATTTTTACATTTGTCTGTGAGCAGTACTGCAACATAATAGTATGCCAATTTGAAATACCATAATTTTTATACTTTTTCAGTTCTCACAATGCAATCTTAGAAAATGTATTATTTTCTATATCATACATGCTTTCTTTTCCTTCATAGAACTTCAGAATTTTCTTCCCCTGAAGGTGGGGAGGATGGCAGTCAGCTGCAAAGTTAGATAATCATTATATATAGGGCAATTATAATGTGCTGGGTCTGGTGTGAAGTACTTTGCATGCATTTTTACAACAGACTTGGAAGGCATGAACAATTACTTCGACCACTTTACAAGGTAACTAAGATTTGGGGAAGCTGAAAAACTACAGGTGTTTCAGCTGTGTCCTATCCCAGTCAGCCTGGCCTTAGAGTCACAAAATAACTACTATGGAATGTATCCTCTTATTATTGGAATAATGAATGTTAAGAAAAATTTCATTTTTACAGGGGTGACAAAGCTTTTGCTGGACATTGGTATTGAAAAGAACATTTTTTATGAGAGTTAAAATAGATTCTAGCAATTTTTCTACTGTCAGTTGTCTAGACAAGACACTTGCTCAGGCCTCAGTTTTTCCATCTGTGAAATGTGATGCCTGAGGACTTCTCTGCCGGGAACACTAAAGTCTACTTGCTGGTACGCTGAAATGCTGCACATATCGGATGCCCCCTGCTTTTTTCCATTTGTTTTACTAGAAAGTGAGTTTAGATGAAGACTTGTGTCATAAGGAAACCCTTTCATTGGCTCACTAAAAATTCAACAATTTTAAAGAAGAAAATGGGATTAATTCTGCCTTTTTGGCTGCTATGGGTCAGGAAGCTATCCTCAGGCAGCACTGTTCTTAAACCAAAGATCTTTTATCAGTGGGAAAAACAACAACAACAAAAGTGAGTACCCAGCTCTCACTTTTCTAGGATCTAAGAGGAGAGATTTAGATTTTTCTGATAAGGCCAGACCCCTGGTTTTGGAAAAGCATGAAGAGTTGCAGAGATGAAAGTCTTGCCCGCACTCCTGGCTGTTAATAAGTCAGTGCCATGGACAGCCCGCTCCCCCAGAATCATATACTCTGTCCCCCGTATCTCAGAGCATAAGTCTTCCCAACTCTACCATCCACTAAGAGAAAAACGAGCTTCTGATTACCTCTTTTGCCTCTTTTCTTTTATGATCAAGGTGACTTATAAACAGCTGCAATAAAAATAATTTTTTTCATAAGCATCTTCTCAATAATGTCTCCAAAGAAAGCAGAGGGACTAAAAGATACGTGACATTCACAGATTTTGCCCCTGAAGCCACAAAATGCACACGAGCAATTTCTTCATTTGACCAAAAGGAATGGTCATCAGGAAAACAAATGTAACTTGGGTGTCCCTGATTTGGCTGAGACAGCTTAAGGGCTCAAACTTAATAGACTTCTTCTGACCGATTAGGATCACAGTGCAGGCTGCATCATCCTGTCAGAGCCGATAGCCGCGTCCAAACCACAGGCATCGAGCTGCCCTTGATCCATGACCTCGGCATACAAAGTAACGGGCTAGAGCATGTCATAGAGCTCCCAAGGAAAGGACTTGGAAGACAGTATTCCTTTGGCTTGGTGATCTTTACAAAACACAATTAAGCATTAAGAATAGATTGATGCTTAAATAAAATGCCTAACAGTAAAAGCACATTTCTATATTCCAAAGGCCCAAGAAAAGCTGTGCCTAAGAAGGGATTAGCCACTATCAGATGATATTACAACTGGATTAATGTTTAACATTCACTATATTTATAAAAAAAAAGGGGGGGGAGAATTGGAATCGTTTAAGGGACAGATAAGTGATTTCTATAAACCTTAGAAGCTAAAAAAAATAACATTAAAAAAGATGGTGGTTACAATAGTATTTATATTTAAAAACCCTTATTTGGAATTTTTTTTTTCTTTAAAATACAGCCCTACATTTTGGGTAAATTGCCTTTAACATAGTCTGTGAATTGTGAGGAGAGAGAGTGTGTGTGTGTGTGTGTGTGTGTGTGTGTGTGTGTGTGTGTGTTTTGAGAGAGAGAGAGAGAGAGAGAGAGAGAGAGAGAGAGAGAGAGAGAGACTCCTAGAAGGATGGATGTTTTACATTCCACCAGGTATTTTAAGCTATCCTTATTTTAGGCAATTGTTTTTGTAATAGATACACTAAAGGTGATCATTTTATTTTATTGCTAGTCATTGCTGACTGAAATATTTTGCCAAATGAAAGTAATTACTATGACTATATTACTTTTCTAACCTGTTCTGTGTATTGGATCCCAGGTACTCATAGTATGAAATTCCGTTACCCTGTTTTTTTAAAAATCATATGATGCTATGCTCTGACCTTATTTATATAAAGACATACAACTGTTATTCTGATTATTTTTACTGTCTGCATCTTTATTTTTTCCAGAGGTAGCAGGAAAACTCTAAACTTCTTTAGAAATATAAAAATAAGAAAAACTGAAAATTTTTTATTATTCATTAGCTAACATCAGTATTATAAGCAAGGAAATGTTACAAAAAATTTTAAGTCAGTAATACTAAATGACAGCAATTCCTATCACAGTAAAAAAGGAAGGACAGAAGGAAAGAAGGAAAGATAGAAGAAAAGTAGAAAAGAAAGAAAGAAAGAAAGAAAGAAAGAAAGAAAGAAAGAAAGAAAGAAAGAAAGAAAGAAAGAAAGAAAGAGGAAGGAGGGAGGAATCAACAAAACAGAGCTGAGATCAACAAACAGAACCCCACAAATAAAATGTCTGCCAGCATTACATATGGCTGATATTTACATACTGAAATCATGTGCTACCTATCTCCCATACTCTAGAAATCAGTCCTGCAGAAAGAAATGCACTGCATTTAAGAGCTTTTATTTGGAAACATGGTCAAAGAAAATACTACTGAAAAAACTGCTTGTTAGCTTTCTCTTTTGACCCACTAGTTAATCATCTGGCAATACCATTGAAAGCTTCATGTCCTAATGTTACAGCCAGACCGAATAGCAGCATTGGACCCAGAAGTATGGATGACAGCAGCAGGGCATGTGAAGTGATAGTAGCTGAATTCCAAAAATGAGAAGAAAAGAGAGATCTTGCTCCCTTGATTTTCCTTCACAAACTATAATTCTCTCATCCCCCCTCCTCCCACACCTGCCGCCCCATAATCCTACCCTGGGTCCATGAATTTTCCTTGAGAAAGCCATTCAGCTCTCCATAGGGATTTGGTATTGATCCCAGAAGAAGGTGGGAGTCAACTCATTTCAGCTGCCAAGCTCAGGGAAAAGCCATGCTTCCAATGACACATATTAGACATCTGTGGTCCGGACTTGAACTTTTTTTTGCAGTGATGAAAGATGGCACTAGACAAGGTTCTCATCTCTCAGGAGACAGATGGAAGCTTACCACAACATTTTGTGGGTGTCATTCCACCTGAGAGTACAGTATGTTGTGATTTTTTTCTTCATTATTTTTAAACTTTTTAGTTTTTTGGTTTTTTTTTCTTTTTAATTGAAAGCATACACTATGTTGGCCTGGATCAAAGACCTCATAAAAGGCTGGCTCATTGGAGTCTTGCCAATGTTACTGCCAAGAGTTCTAAGAGCTATATTTGCTGCCGGAAAGTCTTAATCCACAAAATGACTAATAGACATGTCAGCTCAGTCATTCTAAAAGTCCCTGGCAGTCTCAGGTTAGCCCCTACTGTGCCACACCCCCAAAACCATGCAGGTATGTGGTGGATGGGAATAGAAGACTCTTTCTGAACCACCAGTGTTATGAGAAAAAAATGTTTAGCAGGTGATTCATTCTATGACAAGGCCCTAACGTGAAGTCTGCCTGGTGCTCCACCAAAGTCACAGAAAATGAACAACTTCACAATTGCTTCAGTCTGCAGGAATTAAGATCCTAATTTTCCTGACTCCAAAATAAAGCTTCTTCAGATCTGGTCACTCTTACAGCTACAGTAACTCCTGCTTGTTGCAGGGCTCAGCACTGCTGCAGCCAGAAATGTGTTTATGTCCTTGGATAGGAGTTTGAGGCTTGAAAGGGAGATCTGGGCAGGGAACGCAGCAGCAAGGCTGTCTTAGAAACTGTGGGGATGGACAGAGTCTCTGAAAGAAGAGCATGAAGAGGGCTCTGGCTGAGCCCATGGAGCATCCAGTCCAGGTAGGAAGAAGGAAGAAGGGGAACCAACTGGAAGCAAGAGTGGGCAGCTTACCCAGAGCATGTGGTGTCACAGAGTTGCCGTAAGGCCAATGCCACAGATGGGTCAAAAGCATGATTTGGAGAAGTGATCACTGGCCACTGGAGACTAATGCAAGGTCAGTTTCAGTGGCATGGCAGGCCCAGAAGCATGAGGGAAAGGATGTTAAGGATAAAGTGGATGTGAAAGCATAGGAGCATCACAGCACCTGTCTGAGATATTGGGAAGGGAAAGGAAAAAAGTACAAAGTTACCCAAAAGAGGCAGCAGGGCCAAGGAGGGCAAGAACTTAAAGTGCAAATCGTTCGCATAGGAAAACATTACAAATATATTGTTAGCCAGTATGGGATTAATGTAAAGTGAAAAATAGTTGCATCACTAAACATTACATATTTCAAAATATTTATAAATGAAAAAATATTATATGAATGTGACAGCAAGTTTTGGTGAAACAAGGAACTATAATACATAACATTTTAGCAGGAATTTTTGAAGTTTACATAGTTCTTTCATATATCTTTTGAAAGTGTTATGAGATAGATCTTTTTGTTATTCCCAGTTTAAGGATTTAAACCAACCTGCCCTGGGATATGAGAGTGGCGGGGGTGGAACGTTTCTGGTGTGTACCTTCCTCCCTTTTTATTTTAACTTCTATCCCAAATCAATTCTTCAACAGAAGAAAAATGACTGAAATTTACTTTTTACAAGACTTTAATCAAAACAGATGTATTCTTTTATGTAAACAGATCTTCCTACTGATATATATCCCACAACCATACACCTTAGCTTTATCTAAAGAGTGTCCACCAGTGAGCGGCTTGCTTAGAATTACCCTTCTCTATTTCAACAATTCATACTGCAAAAGTCATGCCATTTCCTTATCTATCCATTGCAAATGACAGCAGGAACGAAAGGGTTGCTGATATAGAAATACCTAATGCCTACTCCAGCCTTGCTGTTCTCTGTGACATACATAAAGGCAATTAATTTTCAAAGATATTAGTCTTCTCCACGCATCCACACATCAGGCCTGACATACACATTGCCAGTCTGCTAAAATAATCAGATCAACTTTTTTTGTTTTTTAATACCGAAAAGAAAAATCTAAAGTAAGATTTTTATAAAGGATAATTAAGCAAGCTAATATCATGATAAGTAGAATACACAAGAAAAATATGTACTAAAATATCTGCTTTGTGCCATGCAGAATGGGTGTTTTAGGAGATTAACAATTATGATCGCCAGTCCTCTTCTGATTCCATAATACCTCATACAATCTTTTTTAAATTACTTTATTAACCTTTCCTCCTAGCGCAGAAGTGCCCGATTATAGATAATATTTCAAAATCATCTGAGGTGTAAGTGTGTTTGATTTGCTTGGTAATTATTTGTCTACTTTATTACATTGGCCGAGCACACAAGCTCCTTGACCAGCTTTATTTCAAGTCCAGTTAAGAATAGGGTCATATCATTTTTGTGGATCACTCCCTCTGGGCCCCGATGTATATGACATTTTCATATTGGAAATGGGGACGGTGCACAAACAGATAATATATTTTAAACAGGGAGAAACCATTCCCTGCCCTGTCACGAAAGGTTTCAGGCCCTGGGTTTAACGGAAAGAATGTTGTTCTCAAACCACAGGATGGTGTTTAGTGCCTCACATGACAAGGATGCAAGGTTTGAAGTTCCAAGCATGCAAATGTCTGTTGAGGAAGTCTAAAAGCATATCACTCCCAACCCCTCTGGTGGTCTTACCTAGGGTCTTTATAATCGGCCCCTTGTCATTCACACCACCCAGGACAACACTTCTATTTTGATGGGAATCGTGGATGCGTTTCCAGCAGGAATTTTGACTGGCTCAAGGCAGGAAGAGGTGGGGGAGGGGGCACACCCCTCACAAGGGAAGATCGCAAAACTTGTCCTTTTAACTGGAGCCTGGAGGAAAGAGGGCCATTTGCAAAGCACGCTGGGATTTGCAGAGGGGAAGTTTTCCCGTTCCAACTTTACAACTCGGGGCAAATGAAATGGATACTTACATGTTCTTAGATATGATAATGCATTGAGATGAAACAGGGTGCAGGGCTTATTCGGGAGGACCACCACCAGGATGAAAGCAGCAAGCAGGAGGACTCTGTTTATTGTCCACAATCAAAAAATGCTGAAATTTCCATACGGAGCAGGATTCCAGGGCTCTGTTAGTAATACCGGATACGGCTGGTCAGCTCAGTCACCCATGGAATTACAGTGTAGGGTATGGATGCCAGTATTTTAGACCCAAACCGAGCATAAAAAACACAAAGTAAAATTCGGTGTCAGCACAAAGTTGACAGCGAATGATTATAACAGCTTCGAAGCTTGAAAAAGAGTGTAAATAACTAGGATCCCCTGCGGGCTCACTCAGCCTGCATACATAACAAACGTGATGGACAGCCTCTGTGGGAAAGTCGGGGAAACAGGCACTGGGAAGATGC
Organism: Aselliscus stoliczkanus; assembly: GCA_033961575.1. NCBI lineage: Eukaryota > Metazoa > Chordata > Mammalia > Chiroptera > Hipposideridae > Aselliscus > Aselliscus stoliczkanus. The sequence continues at coordinate 70,533,349 of CM066730.1, read as the reverse complement.
AAACATTCCGCCAGCAAAGAGCCTTAACTGTCACCTTTCTGACTAAATCAGCTACTTTCATAGAGAGAGAGAAACAGAACAGTAGACTACGCCTTTAGAAGACCAATTGCCCCTTTGCCTAGGAAGCAGGAATGTTAATTATCGGCTTTTCTGTGGTTATCAAGACACTGCAACCCCACCAGCTTTTCCACTTTGGGAAGGAGCACTCTTCTCCCTGATCTTTAATCCTTGGCGCTTTTAGTCTACAAAAGACTGTTATTCAGAATAACTCCGCTTATTTGTAGAATGCAAAAAAAATAAAGACTAAAAAAGAACAGTCCTCCATCCCCAGCTGAACTGTTAACGTATTCGATTGCTTTTACTTTTCAAGTTTCATGTTCTTTGCGGTCTGCCTGCTTAAGCACACCAGTGTGCACACACAAGCGCACATACCTGCACCCAACAATGAATGGTTTTCAAGTACTGAAAAATGAGAAGTACATCATGGCACACGGCCTCCAGCCTGGGGTAACAGATCACCAGCTTTGTGAGGACAGGGCCTCATCATCCCTTGTACTTCAAAACTCAAAGTAGAAAAGAAAGCAGGGAGGTCTTCTGCAGATGCCTGGCTAGCACTCCACAGGTTTGTAATTCATTTACAAGATAATTAATCAATTAGCAAATGATCCCTTTCCCCTTTGTTATTTATGCTGCATAAGAATTGCTTCTCCAAATGAAATGGCAGGCCACTTGGATTGAAACTTTGCCCTTCAAACACATTGGTCTTATTTATCTGAATTGAACAGATGCTTTGCAATGCCAGCCCATTGTAACTGGACTGTTTGCTATTAGAACCTGAGTAAGATTTAAGCTAAACAGAAGAGCATAAATATGACATCCTATAGACATTCAGGATGATCAACTGTGCTGTATCATTGCCAGCCATTGCTGCTTATTCATATAGGAAAAGAGTGTGGAAATACACTTGACATTGCTAAAAGGGGAACTATAGTCACTGCAAGGAAAGGTGAAGATGGAATTCATACAGTTATTGGCTCTACAATGCAACTCTGGGGTCTTAAAATGCAATTAAATTACTACAACATTCTGTTTACAGGCTAAATCCCATTTTTTTCCAGAACTCTATGTTATAGCTGGCATGTCTTTGGAAAGCAAAGATATCAGGCTGCATTTGCTTAGGAACCAAGGTATTTGTCGAGTCTCTCAGATAACCATCACTAAGGAGAAGGTCTGAGCAACAGTGGCATGATGGAAATCCCATCAGACCCACTCTCATCTGAGACTGGTCAAGAGAAGTTATGGCTGTGAATCCTCTTTAACTTTTGGGGCCTCAGTCAGATTCATCCTCTACTGTAAAATGCGCAAGATGAATTATGTGATTTTCTTTTGGTTCCTTGCACAGCTATTGTGTTATGAATCTTTGCATCCTTCCATATTACCACTGATGCCAGGTGGGAACATAGAAATCATCTTCCCCTTGATCCAGGGCATAGGTCTAAAAATATTTTTAAAGCAAAGTAGATTCCCAGATTCATACAAACATTTCAGCAGCCAAATGAGCGCAAAGCCTGCTTCTGTCACTGTGTTTTTAAGTCAACAGTTATGTATTAAACTACCCCTATGTACATGAACAACAAAGGCATTTCAGGTCCATTTGTACAGGTCAGAAAATGGGTCAGCTCTGTAACACTGAACCCCAGGTGTGCGTATGGCAGGGAAATTCTGTCATCTCTTGCTTCCATGGAGGACTTCTGGGACAGACTCAGAGACCCATGTAGTCACTTGCCAGGCTTTAATAATAAAACAGCTACAAGGAAAACTTCCCTAACCCTTAGCTCTGTTGAGAAAGGATTTAAGAATAAAACACACATTGGAATGTTTTAAAAAGAACTGTGAAACTTAGTAAATGAGAAAATTAGAAAAAGGTCCTTCTAATAGAAATGAACACCTTTAAAAACAAACAAACTAACCCCAAAGCTTACTGTTCTTTTTATTTTTTTCCCTCAAAAAAGAATGGTCAAATGTATACAGAAGCAAAGTACTTAAGCTACGTTGAGCAGGGCTGGATTTGTTTGCTCCCAGGAATAAAAAGCACAACAGTGAATCTTGGAGGCATTATTTCTTAGCAGAATTAGCATAACCCAGCACATCAGAGTATTAAAATTTAAAAAGGATTTCAAACTGTCCTGGTATCATCAGCAGAGTCATGTCACAGATTTTTTTTTTATTGTTTCAGCAGGCTAAGTGTAATTGTATCAATATTTTAATGCTTGATGCATATGGCCCGTGATACATAGCTTGCATAAATAAAAAGCACCAATACTCAATTGCCAATGAAATAATCACACACGCTAGGTCGTTATTATATCATGCATTATTTAATTACAATAATCAGAGTCCTTTTGAAGGTAAAACAAGATTAAAAAGATTTTGCTTTATTGGATCTATATATTTGATTTAAACTTTACATGTTAGCTTTGCATTAAGAATTTATAAGGCATCAGTTCAAATGGTGCTATTATGAGTTTATTTCTTTTATAATTAGTACAGTACTCTTAAAGTACTCTGACTACGAGAGATAATATTTCAGTACTTTAATGAGCTTTTTAAGTGTAATTGATGTAACAATCATTGAATTACACATTTCTACCTGAAGAATAATGAAGGAAACATTTTAATGAGAAATTTAATCATTATTAGCAAATGATCTACTAAACTGCCATTTGCTGACATTTAAAAGCTTAATAGCAGAAAACTGTATTTTCTTACACCTGCATCAACATCGATGGCGATTACTTTTCTGTTACTCTGATTTCCCAGGTTAACTTTCTACTGTCACTAATTTATTTATAAATTTGAAAAAACTTTCTTTAACCCACAGTTGTCAGACCCTTCCAGAAAGTGTGGGGCTTGACACTTAGAGGGATAATTTAAATAAATTAGACCCTTTTCCAGCCTTCAGCAGTTTTCAGCATAAAAGGGCTCTTTCTTGTGAGTATTCATGCTTGCATCAGCTTGATTTTGATGAATGCCCTGTGAATTCCCTGATAGTACCTCAGACAGAGAGATCTTAGACTGATGTCAACAAGGGTTTTTAAAGCTCCCTCATTTCAAGCACATATCAGCATTCCGAGAGGATATCCACGAGGAAGAGGAGCCTACTATGAAGCTTTGCGACTTCTGGGGTTGGGTTTGACTGCTGTTTTTAGAGAAACTTCCAGGCCAGGGAGAGAGGTTAGAATGGAGACATCTAGTGAAATGCATAACAATGTGTTTTGAGTGTATAAAAAGACTCACAAGGTACAACTAGGTAGGCAGGATGTATGTAACCCTTTGAAGGTGGGTCAGAAGAAAAGCTCAACCTTCTAAGTGAAGTGTTGGAGAGTGCGAAGCTGGGGTCGGTATGTAGGGCTGGCTTAGGCATGGCACCTGGACCAAGACTAGTACCTACGGTGTTTCTCCTAAATAAGACCTAACCAGAAAATAAGTCCTAGCATGATTTTTCAGGATGCTTGTAATAGAAGCCCTAACCCCAAATAAGCCCCAGTTAAGATCATTAGGCAGACATGACTGTTTGAATAAATGTAAATTTTTGTACATGAATAAATGAATAAAAGTAGGTTGTTGGAGCAAAAATTAATGTAACGCCCGGTCTTATTTTCAGGGAAACATGGTACAACTTTGCCTGCATTTCCCATGATCTTCAGATCTTTCCCAGGTCTCCATGTGCCTTGTTAATTCCTTAAGGGCGAGTCATTCCCAGAGCTCCTTAAAGAACTGCTGCCTCTCTCACTGTGTGAGCTTCTCTCATTGTGTGATTTGTATGATGTGAATAGTCATTCTAGAGGACAGAAAAGGGTTTAGACAGAAACACGTTAGTATGTATCCAAATCTTTTTGTTTGTTTGTTTGTTTTTAAAGTTTGAGTTCTGATTTGGAGCCCTGGCAGTGAGTGGGCAGAAGGAGGAAAGAGAAAAATGCTACTTTTTGACTCACACCTGTCTCCTGATGCTCACTAAGGTCCCTTTCAGTCCAGACATACTATGTTTAGCCCGGTTGTCAACTCTTCCCATCTCAGAATTCTCACAGCCTTTGTTTTTTTTCTGTGTCTTAAAGAACTTCCCCTTTTTCACATTGCCTGTTGTTTATGGACTAATGTTGATGTCTCCCCATGCCCTGCAAATTCATATGCTGAAATCCTAACCCTCAATGTGATATTAGGAGGTGAGGTTTTTAGGAAGTGACTAGGTGGAGCTCTCATGAACTGGATTTACGGCCCTTACAAAAGAGACCCCAGAGTGCTCCTTACCTCTCCCCACCCCACCAGGTGAGGATACAAGAAGATAGCAGTTTGCAACCCTGAAGAGATTCTCACCAGAACCTGACCATGCTGGCACCCTGATCCCAGATTCTAGCCTCTAGAACTATGAGAAATAAATTTCTGTTATTTATAAGTTAATCAATCTGTGGCAATTTGTTATAGTAGCTCAAACTGACTGAAACACATGCTCTCAAAAAGATCTTTAGAAATAAAAAAAAAAAAAAGAAAACCTCATTTCCATTTTCCTCATAACTGAGAGAGCTGGGTTCTGTGGCTGAGTCTCCACAGCACACTGCTGGTCGCTTGGTGAAAGCTCCAACCCTGATGGCGGCGCTCCACACCATGCCTGGGGGTCCACTTTTGGGCTTCTTACTGCTTTGGAATGAGCAGACAGTGGTCATGTTAGTAAATGACCTCCAAGGGGTTAAAGCACTCAAGGAACGATTGAGAGGACATGCTTCAAGTAAAGGGAAGAGCAGAGAACCAAGATCTCAGCTTATGTTTTGGTTTGGGTGATCATGATACAGCAAGAGATTGTTGATACTGTTTATTATAGAAGATGTCATTGCCAAAACTCAAAAAAATAAGGCTAACCTTCTGTATTGGACTATCTTTTAAAAATTTTTGGCAGATCTCTTCTGATATTGCAGTGAAAAACAAAATCGCAATAGACCACTAATAAAGTGAATCTCTTCTGCTAATTACAATATGATAGTTAGCTATGAAGGTGACCCATGTGTCACATCTAAATAGGATGTGGGATGGCACTGACGTTTACTTATTAAAATTTGTTTTTGACATTTATTTTTAAGATTTGGATATCATTTGTTTGTAACTATAATATGTGTTTATAGACATACATGATATTTTTGGACAATTTTCCAATTATAATTTAGATTTAAATAAGCATAGTTTTCCAGATCCTCTATATGCCGGAAGGACAAAAAAGTTTGCGAACATACCACAGGGCACTTACACCGTGGAATGAGGGAAATAAAGATACGACATCAAAGGAAACATAAGTGAATGTCTGGCTGGAAATATAAAGGGTATTTTCAGAGAAACTGGGTCAGGATTAGTTATTAGAAATTTTTACCAAAATATTATTAGGATGATGTTATTCAGTTGTTGTAATACCATATACTGAGGTAATATAATGCGTTCCCATGTGAACCGATACATTTCTATCAATATACAATTTTTTTTTTTTTTTTTGGTTACAGTTGAATTATAATAATATCTGTCCAATAGAGTAATTTCACTAAGCTACTCAGGAAAAGAAGTCCAACTTACTCCAAAGTAGAAAGAAAGAAAAGAGGGTGGAGGAGGGAGGGAAGGAATAAAGAAGGAAGGAAGAGCAAGAAAGAGAAAAAACTATAATGTGCAGCATGAAGCCAATGAAAAAGAAAAACGGAGTATTTTCTAGAATGTGGAAGAACGTTGCCTCCTTAGAACTTAATGGGCAAGAAAACCCAGAGCAAGAAACAGCTCTACTCAAATAGCAACACAGTGATAAAGGGCAACCACATGAATTGTATCATAGCTTTGGATGCAATTTAATTCCTTCAAGAGTGCCATCAAATATTCCATAATTCAAAAGTGTGCCACTGGTACAAAATGGCATATAGAGGGAAATAGGAGGAAACTAGAACAAGAATTAATTCAAATGAAAAGTACTAAACAAAAGCACCTGTATTCTTGTAAACATTTAATGATTTTCTTTCCCCTAATTACCTTGGTTTTATCCATTGTATTAGAATCCCAAAGAGTCTACTCATCCAGTTAGCAAATCTGATATAAACAAATGCTACTTTTAAAAAATGCATTTCTAAAAGGATCCATCTAAAGGTTGGGGGAGCATGAGATGAAAACCACAGAGAAGGTTAACAACGTGCCCTCAGGGCAGCATCATGTTGCTGCTAACAAAGGTGGTCAGTGACAAGTTCTCCCAACAGCTGCTAGGGCCTGATCCCAATTCAGGAGATCCTACCAATTACATAAAAGCTTATAAAGAAGATCAGACAGCAGGTTCAACGAAGTGAGCCTCCCCTTCTTTTGGTATCATTCAAGGAAAATTTTTTACAAAAGATATGAAAGTCCTCTCTGTAATCCCAGGTAAATATGAGTCCAATTCAGGCTTTAGATCTACTTCATTTGTGCATCATTCTCAGTTTTGATAAAATATTTGAAATGCATACACATACACCTATACTCCACATACATACACCTTAAATGCATGTTAATTTTGCTTGAGACACACATAACCAATTATTTTTGGGAGTAAATGCCTATCTATTTACAGGTGAAAGAATCATGATCCAGACTTTTCTCATTCTTTAACTTAAATTTTCTTGTTCTCTTTATCTGAATTATTATTGGCTCCCCACTCCATTTCTGCCTCCTCATGTCCTACTTTTTTTTCCCTTCAAGGCAAGCTCAAATCCTACCTTATCAGTGACATATTTTGGTCATCCACAACTGGAAAAGAACTTTGCTTCTTTGGAAATACCATAGTATGTGTGGGCTGCACAATTTATACATATTGCATACAATATTTACTACCTTGTGTCACTTGTTATTTTTTAAATACAGGTATTTTCTGTACAAGTAGATTGTAAGATCATAGAGGGAAGAGTCATGCTAATACAGGCATACCTCAGAGATATTGTAGGTTCGGTTTCAGACGACCACAATAAAGCGAGTATCACAATAAAGCAGGTCACAATCTTTTTTTTTTTTTTTTCCTGGTGAAGGTTCTTGCTTTCAATGTGTAAAAAATGCAACATCTGAGAAGCACAATATAACAAGGTAGTTATGCCTGTATGTTGTAGCTGATAAGAGGTAGGGATCCACTGACTCCACTGCTGTATGCCCTGAGAACATGCCCCAACCTCAGTTTTCTTGTCTGTAATCGGGAATAGTAAGAGGATGTGCCTCATCAGGTTGTTCTGAGAATTAAATTGGAAAATGCATGTGGCAGAGTCCATTGAACATAGAAAGCATTCAATAAAAGTTAGTTATTCATCATTGTTGTTGGTTACTATCTGTTTGCTCCTCAGCGCCCAGCTCTGGTCCTTGCACACTACATATCCTCAGTGCTGATATTTTTAATAACCTGATGAGTAAATACCTATGGCTTTTGCCAGCAGTATCTATTTCTCACTCTCTAAGTGGTTCCCTAATCTCTCTCTGGGGAAACTTGCTATGCCTCACTCATTAGCTCTTCCTACAGCCTTACCTCACTCATCCAGTCTTCACGTGGCCTGGTATAAACCCATCGTTCCACTGCCCAGAGGAAGGCACCAGAACCAATGTAATGCTAAGGGATTGTCTAACAACCAACCACCTTTTCAATTTTAGTCTTATCTAGGAGTCATTCTAGAAGACATGTAAGCTTGTAAAAGAATCACAATCCTTTTCTAGATTTGGTAAACCCCAAGGTACTCAGGGAACACAGCAATGCTCCCCCAGCCCTGAACTCTGGGAAAGCAGACAGCTCTAAGGACTTCTCCAGCTGACCTTCTTATTTGTAAGCTGCACCATTTCAGAATCACTGGAAATTCATCATTAATCATTTGCAAGAGGGTGACTAGTAAAGATATGTGTTTGAAGATTCACTGGAGTTCCATTTGAACCATTTGCAATATGTGTTCATCTGAGAATTCGGGCTCATTTATGTATGTTTAAGGACTAGTGGTACACATTGCCTTCCAGTGTATTTACCTAAAATATAAAGTCCTCCTGGGAAAGCAGAGATGTATGTGCTGGAGCAATGAGCTATATCAATGGAAGGGCTCCTCTGCCAAGGAGAACAACTGAACCCCAGTACTATGTGGCTACCTTATCCTACATGGGCTCTAGTCCCATGGGCTATTTTATTTATTTACTTATCTTGTAGTTCTGTGAATAAATCTTGCTTTCCCCTATTTGTCCTCCATATAGCAGCCTGAATGTTACTTCCTTTGAATCCTGGGGTGAGATGAGGGCAACAGGGAGGTAAGCAAAAAAAAAAAAAAAAAAAGAATGGCTTCATAATATCCCACTGAGTTATTCAGGATTCAAGAAGTCAGCAGCAGTGATAATTACAGTCCTTATCCTGGATGATGCTCCCCTTGGCAAAGGGCATGGGGAATCTTGGCACAGGTATTGTTTGGCATCAGCTGTCATGGGGTGGGGGCTGTTTTCGAGAGGTGAGGCCATCCAGCATTGGTGCTCCTGGTGTGTATTGTGGTACCCTAGACTTCAGACACAGGGAGGATAAAATCCTCTATCAATGTGCATGAGAACTGTCATCTTTACAGGCACTAGTGAAGAGTAACCCTTTTGGGTTTTTTGTTTGTTTGTTTGTTTGTTTGTTTGTTTGTTTGTTTGAGGGCAGTGTCACTGGCCCTCATATGTGGGACCAAACTGGGGCCGCTGGCTTCCCAAGCCAGCACTTAACCACAGTGCCACTCAGCTGGCCCCAAGAGTCACACTTTTGATAGTGTCAGGAGACATAATCACAGAAGCAGAAGGCGAGGAGAAAAAAAGACATCTTATGCTAAGGGGACAAGTTTGAGAAGCATAAGGTGAGATGCTCCCTAGAAATACCCAACACCAGACATGTGAGGAAACCTGAAATCATCACAAAGCATATAGGGAAGGAATCAGGAAAACAGTCTTTGGTGATTGTTTGGACTTCCTTTGGACATTTGAGGCTGGTGAACTTTATGTTACATAAGTATGGAAAAGCAGCATGTTTGAAAATGTGTAGGGACATGGCTCTGCTGGCCCTGAAGTGAAAACATTAATTTTGCTGAAAAACTGCGCATTTTCTTTTCTTTCTCAAACCTGACATCCATTTCAATGTTAACAACCTCCAGCCTTCCAAAGCATGGTGTGAGGACTTAATGCTGTCTTTTGTAATTTCTGAAACTTTTATTTAAAATATTTGGTCAGAAGATCTGCAGATCAGTTATACAAAAGTGAGCAACACATTTAAAAGGCAAATGATCCTGTGAAATGTCAGGCCCTGGAACAATTTTGGAACTGCAGTTGGCAAAATGTGACAAAAATAGGTACTGTGTGTAAGTAAAACTTCTCACCAAGTCCTCAAATCTTTATACATGATTTTCAGAGCCTCAGATTTAGTTGTTTATCGTTCAAATGAAAGCCATGGGTCTGTTAAGAAAAACCTATACCTACTTTTATGGCATGACTTTTTAATCATAGGAGCACAGTATACAGATAGATGGTATATATACAGCTTTAGCCCTAAGTGCTACAAATTGTAGCTGAGATTGTTGTGAGGGAGGAGAGGGGAGAATAGTATTGTCAGGACAGGCCCTCCAGAAGCTTTACTTGCACACCCCAGGGACCACCAAATGCTTATTCCTAGCAACACATGGTGGTCACTGAAGTTGAGAAAGTTTCTGGCCCATCAGTATTTATAGTGCAAAACAGAAAATTCAGACTTTGGGTACTGGATCTTATTCCTCAACAAGAAGCCCTAAGTGAGCAACAAGAATGTTCCCTGTCATTGCTTCTAACCAAGATGGAGTAAAAGTGGCCACATTTAACTCCTGCCTGAAAAAATTTAAAACAGCAAATGATAATGGTTTTCAAGATGATATCGGATGATGGACAATGATCCCTCAGCAATGGAAGCATATGAGATGACATCTACAATTGCCATTAACATAGGCTTTGAGAGTTTCCAGGTGGTGGTAGAGGGAGGGGGGATCCAGGCAGAGCCCAGCCGAATCTTCAGTTGAGGAGACAGACCTGAGTATGGGGAGACATAGGCAGCTAGATCTCACAAGACAGAGCACCAGAGAAGACAAGGCTGTACAGAGAACGAGCACTGGAGATCTGCAGAGGGGCCCCTTGGGTACGTAGCAGAGCAGTTATCAACACAAGCCAGTGATGAATCTACCTAAGGCCAGGGAAAGAAGCAACTGAAAGGATTAGAGAAAACACCACCTGGTGCCCACACAGGGCTGGGAGAGTGCCTGTTCCCACCAGCAAGGCTGAAAACCCCATAATTCACAAAGCGCTGTGAAGAGTGCTCAGAAGTATCTTGCCTCACTAGTGGGAAATAGCTAGGCCTAGGCAAACACTGCTCTGGACTCACTTAAATATCTTAAAACCTCCAAAATTCAACTTTCAAGGTAACTTGGTTGTGTCCCAGAACAAAACAAAAAAAAAATATTTATGGGAATACAAAAATAACTAGCACCCAACAGGGGAAAATATTACCAGATGTGCAACGAATCAGGAAAACACAACCTTAATGAGCAGTGAAATCAATAAATTAAAACTAACTCAAAATAGACACAGATGTTAGTATTAGAAGGCAAGGACATTAAAACACTTATTGTAGTTGCATTCTATATGTTAGAAGAATTCAGAAGAAACATGGAGAATTAAAAAAAAAAGACACAAAAAGAACTCCTAGAGATGAAAACTAACTTGGATGGGCTTAATAGCATATTAGTCATTGTAGAAGAAAAGATGAGTGAATTTGAAGACATGGCAACAGTCCCATCTAAAATGAAATAGAAAAAACCCCATATTTTTATTCTACCCAGCAAAGCTATCATTTAGAATTAAAGGACAAATAAAGAGCTTCCCAGTCAAAAACAAGCTAAAGGAGTTCATCACCACCTAACCACTATTACAAGGAATGTTACAGGGACTTCTTTAAGAAGAGAAAAATAAAGATCAAAAATATGAATAATAATATGGCAATAACTACATATCTATTAATAATTACTTTGTATATAAATGGCCAAATGTAATTTATCAGCAACACAATTTAAATATAAAGAAAGGAAGAATTTAAAAGTAAAAGAATGGAAAAAGATATCCCATTCTAATGCTAATTAAAAGAAATCTGGAGTGACAATATTAATTTCAGGCCAAGCATACTCATATGCCAAGTCAAGGAATATTACACAGGGTAAAGAATGTCATATCATAATGATATTAGACAGTTCATGAAGAAGGCATACAAATTCTAAGTGATTATACATCTAATAAAAGGACTTCAAAATATGTGAAGTAAAAACTGAGCATTCTTTGGAGAAACAGAGAAATATATAAGTATAATCTAGGATTTCAATGACCCTTTCTCAATAATTGATAGAATACACAGAAAATCAGGAAGGACATAGAGACTTACAATATTATTAACCATATTGACTATATATATATATATATATATATATATAATATATATATATATATATACACACACACACGATATATACTATATATACTCTACATATACTATATATTATATATAAATGTTATCATATATATCACACATATATATACATTTTATCATATATCATATATAATCTCATATAAATTACATATATATGAATATATATATATATATATATATATATATATATATATATATATAAAGACTCCACCCTGTAAACATTAGATAACATTCTTCAAATGCACACTACATAATTACCAAGGTAAACCATATTCTGAGCCATGAAACATGTCTCAATAAATGTAAACTTTTTCAAGGAAAATACTAAATATGAAATCAGGACAAAAATATTTCTGGAAAGTTCCCAAATATTTGGTAATGTTAACAGATTTCTAAATAAACCACAGGTCAAAGGAGAAACTAGAAAATAATTTGAACTGAGTGAAAATGAAAATACAAAGTATCATAATTTGTGGAGTCCAGTAAAGCAATACTGGAGGTGGAAGAAGGATATGTATAACATGAAATGTCTGCATTAGAAAGAAGAAAGGTCTTATATTAAATAAACTCAGCTTTTACAAGAAACAAAAACACCCACCCCCCACACACACAATACAGTAAACAAATAAGCAAAAGAATGAAAATAAATATCAGAGTAGAAATCAATAAAAATGGGAAATGGAAAACTAAAGGGAAAAATAAGTGAAAGAAAAGCAGGTTCTTTGAAAAAATATATCAATAGAATTGGTAAACTTCTAGCCAGACTAATTAGTATAAAAGAGAAAGGCACAAATTACCCATTTTAAGAAATGGAGAAGTGACATCACTAAGATTTTCAGTGTACAAGTATTAGAAGAATAAGGGAATATTATATCAACATTTTGACAATAAATTCAACAACTTACACAAAATGGAAAAATTCCTTGAAGAAACACATTACCAGAACTCACTCAAGGTGAAAAAATAATCTGAATAACCCTATTATATTAAAACAAAACAAAACAAAACAAAAAAAAAAAAAGAAAAGATTTTGGAGTTTAAAACTTTCCCATAAAGAAAACTCCAATACAAGATGGTGTCACCATTGAATTCTTCCAAACATGTAAAAAAAAATGATACCAATTTCGTACAAATCCTTCTATAAAATTGAAGAGGAGGAAACAATTCTCATATTATTTTATGAAGCTACCATTACCCCAATAGAAAACCAACAATAGGCATTATAAGGAAACTACAGATCAATATTCCTCATGAGCATGAAGCACAACATTTTTAAGATATTTATTAAATGAAATGTGCTGGGAAGATTTTGCTTGATAAACTGAATGCATCAATGCTAATGACCCCACAGAATAGGGTTTATGATTGTATCATGTTGTCAACTATTCTAGTAAAATAGCATTTTATATAACTAGGTTTCTCATTTCCACAAAGTCAAAAAAGCAGTTAATCTCTTTATTCACTAAAGTGACCATGATTTGGATATAGTGTTTAGAGCACAGATTCTGGAATCAGACTGCCTGGGATTGAATTTCAGCTCCACTTCTTACTGACTTGATAACTTGGGAATATTACTTAACTTCCCTGTGCATCAGTTTCATCTGTCATAAAATGTAGATGATACAATCTCTTTCTCACAAGGATTTTGAGAAGAATAAATGAGTTAAGTCTTCTAAAATTCATAGAACAGTGGAGTGCTGAGTAAAAAACTTAGTAAGTGCTCATTAAGTGTAGCAAGGAACAGTAGTAGAAATCGAATTGACTATATCATGTGAATAGCCATGAAAGGCATATGTGGAACTGAGTACTGAAGAATTTAATGCTTGGCAGATACATCAGAAGAAAGCAAGGGTCAAACTTACCACAAAAAATCATCAGTATAGACAACCACTTAGAAGCCACAAAAGTTATTGGTATTTTCCAGAAACTATGATTAAGAGAATGTGTGTTGAGTGTAGAATATATTTTGTGGAATGTGGGGAAGGGGGAAAAAGATGAAGGGGTAAACTACATAGAAGTAAAAGCTGGAAATTGAGATCAGATAATGAAGAGTTTTGTGTACCATGAGAAAGCAGTTCAATTTGATCCTGGTCCAGTTAGGAAACCATTGAAGATTTTAACACAAGAAACAGTCATAGCCAGATATCTTGTTTTTTTAAAGATTATTTTGGGGAAAGTATGGAAAATAGATCCAAGAAAAGGAAGCTGAAATCAGGAAAACTTGCTAAGAAGCTGTATTAGTTTCCTATCACTGTAGTAACACATCACCACAAACGTAGTCTTAAGACAACACAAATTTAGTATCTTTCAGTTCTTGAGTTAGAAGTCTGGCACAGTTCTCACTGGGCTGAAATTAAGGTGTTGGCAGCAATTCTAGATTGTAGAGGTATCCTGTTTTCCTTGGTTTGTGGCCCCTTCCTCCATCTTTAAAGCCCACAATGGTGGGCTGAGTCCTTCTCACATCAAATCACTCTGGCCTCTTTTTTTTTTTTTTTTTTTTTGAGGGCAGTGTCACTGGCCCGCATATGCAGGACCCGAATGGGGGCCGCTGGCTTCCCAAGTCAGCATTTAACCACCGAGCCACTCGGCCGGCCCACTCTGGCCTCTTTTTATGTCTCCCTCTTTCACTTTTAAAGACCCCCTAACGTTCAATTAGACTCACTCTCATAATCCAGAGTAATCTTCCCATTTTAAGGTTAACTGATTAGCAATTTTAATTTCACCTGCAACCTCAATTCCCCTTTGCCATGTAATTCAGCATATTCATGGGGTCTGGAGCCTAGGACGTGAACATATTTGGGGAGGGATATTATTCCTCCTACCACAGACTCTATTACAAAAATCTCAGGTAAGACAAGATAAGAGACTGAACAAAGGCAGTGGTAGTAAGAATAGACAGGAGGGACATTAAAGAGTGCTTTTAGATGCATAATTAAAAGAATATACATAGATTGATTTGTGTGAGTTTGGAGGGTGCAGAGGATAGGAGGGAGGGTACAAAACTAAGGATGTCTTATGGTTGAATATGTTTTTAAAACTTGATACAAAATGATGCTATTAACTATTATGAGTTCAGTTTACAATAGTGAATATAAAATTCTCATAGAACACTAAGGGTGAGATGTCCAAAATTTGCTAGAAATTGGGTTTGAGGGAAGCAGTAATGCTGATGACCAAGCTCTGAACATTGTCATGTATAATATTTGAAGTCTCAGAGTAGCTTGCTGTACATCATGAGAAACACTAAAGACATGCACATACTCACACTCAGTATTTAGCAGCTTTCATTGTTACTAGCTGGTATTTCACATGAGAACATAAGACGTATCTTCACAATAAAATAATGATTTACTAAATCTGCAACTGAATGTTGGCAGGTAGCTCAGAAAAGGAGCAGACTTATCATCACTCTAAGGGTGAATACCTACAGAGGTGGCATTCCCAAGCCCCAAGAATGTGGAAATGGTGGGAATGACCTGTTCTATCCTAAAAGGCAAAGAATTGTGACACTGGATGCAACCGTAACCTTTCCCATTTCGGAAAAGTCATTCAAAGGCATTGTCCTGTATGGGGAATTTCTGCACTTTCCTTTAATTTTACCGTGAACATGAAAATACTCTAAAAAAATAATTGCTTTAAAAAACAGTTAATAATTAAAACAACCTACTTCAGGATATTGTTCCCAAAGTCCAATGACTTTAAAAATAAACAATTCATATTATTAAGAAAATATAGGTGATAGGATAATGTCAATATACTAACTAATATGGGTGATTTTAAAACTCTTTTCTTATAGAAAAGACCTGAGGTATTATACAGGTGTTAATTCAGCAATGTACATGTGTACCATATAAACCATGAGTGATAAAACATCCTGTAACAAAAACTTAGAAGTCCACATAAATGGCTGGGGGGCCGGGATGGGGGTGGAAGTGGGGAAGGCAGGATGGAAATGTCCATTTAAATATAGGACCCTGATTAATTTTCTTCTATAGTGGAAACATAATAATCCAAAATAAGCTCGCTGATGTAGCTGTGGTGACATATGAGTTGGAACACATGGCATGTACAAAGGTGAGTAATAAAAGTGAAGCAAACGAGCAAAAATATATCAAAAGTGACTACAATTAAGTGTTTTCATTGTTAAGGGATGTAGTGAAATCCTCATCTGGTGAATTCCAATTCAGCATTTTCTTGATATATCTTTTATAATTTTCACTCTAATTATAATGAAACTCATTTTTCAATGTAATTTTGCAAAAAAAAAATTTTTTTAATTTCTCATTATATAAGAACATGATGATCTTGTACAGTTACTGAGCTGGCTTACAACTTGCACTCTTTCCTTTCTTACCATTTAATCTCTTCATAGTTTACAGATGTCAAGAGGTTCAGATTAAGCTTGTTAAAGATCTGCTTCACTCGAACTCGCTGATGATTATTTATTTAGCAGTTTTATGTAACCCTGTCATTGATAAGCACTCTATTAATTTGCCGAGGGACAAATCAACACTAGTTATTTTTCTACTGGCTATTAGACTCTGTACTGCTGTTTGTTACAAACCACTTGCCAGTTAATTATAAATTATGGGTCCTCTTTGCCTATATTAATTGATATCTCCTCTGCCTTTGTAATACTAGACAAATAAATTGAAGGCAAGATTTATTAAGCAGTGTATGTCTTGTGTCTCCTGATTAGTATTCTTTACTTTTTTAACATTTATAGTTGTTTATACAGATTTGACAGACCAATGCATTAGAGAAATAATCTTTGGGGTGTTTTGTAGTAAAGAAAGAAAAAGATTTAATAGGCTTCCTACAAATGTATTCCAAATGACCCACAATTCATTGTGAGCAATTCCTAAAATGCCTTTTGACTTTGTGCTACAGACTGGCGATGGCAGCTTCCCAATTATGCAAAAACTAATATTCAAATGGTTTTAATGTCAATGCATGCAGTTGCTATAAGATAAACAAATATGATGTGTATAAACTTAAAATTGTATCACTTTACACATGCAATATCCAATGTCTCTTTCCTTCACCTATTGCATATATGCATTCTATTATACATGCTCTTGCATACAGAGTTTTTTTAAATTTTTGTCATTTAAACAATCTGTAGATATAATACATAGTGACAAAACAATAGCCATTTTTAATTTTTAGAAGCATGAATTATAGATGGCATTTGCCACAAGACATGCACCTCTCCATTTGCAGCCACAGAGGAGCTGAAGTCAGAATTTAGGCCAGGTAGGAAGACAAAAACATTTTACAAAAGAAAATCTTAATTCGTTTGCTCCCTGGACAGTATAAAACATTGAAGAATTGCAAATTTAATGGGAAGGATTACCCCGGAGGGTCATCGGACTGTATTCCGATTTCAAAGGGCTTCCGAACCTAGTTATCTGCCAAAAGATCGGGGTCTCTGAAATCCTAATTTTGAATATAATTTCTCCACTTAATTGACAGTTTTGACCCAAGTAGTATTTGCCATATCTTGGATTACTAATCGTTCCCCATCTGACATAAATCTAATAAATGGACAGTTAGCCCATTGGGGTGGGTGGATTGTTTTTCCATTAGTTCTCACGGGAAAGGAGAGATATATTGGTCAAGCAGATCTATTCCTATTTTCAACTCACGCATAATTGAATCCCTTCTCCAACATATTCATGTTGACGATTTAAAGGCTCCCCAATTAGAATTTAGAGGAAGCCTTTAGAGAAAAATTAGCTAGCTCATTCAGAAAACATGCACTCTGCTAATGTGCTGTGAAACTGACCTTGAGCCACTTTTTAATAATGAGATTTCAAGAATCATCTTCTCCTCTATACCACACTACCTTTTGTTAGCTGTTTCTGGGCACACCTCCCAATGGATGTCATGAGTGATAGAATTTCCTGATAGCCTTGATTCATTTGATTATGCAGAAAATATGCTATTAATCATCCCTCACCAATTTATTACTTTGTCTGTATATCCTCCATGTTATCCTTCCTAGCATTTACCATCTCCCTGCTCAAAATCTCTGTCCCCCATGGTCAAACAAGATCTGAGAGAAGTCAGATTTAAGTTATTAGTTACAACGTAAAATTACTTTGATTAGCAGTGGATTGGAGTTGACACTAACCTCTCAAATAAATCATTTTTGATTATTCTCATTTCACATATTCAGTTTACTTTTGAACCCAATTACACATTTAATCCATTGTTTTCTGAACTACAGTGTACATTTTTTTTTACCTCATAGAACTTTACCATAATCCAGCTGCTCTCAACTGAGGGCAATTTTACTACCCAGGAAACATTTGGGAATATCTAGAGACACTTATGGTTGTCACAAATGGGGGAAGGGAAGGGACTGCTACTGGCATTTAGTGAGTAGAGGACAGAGGTAATGCTGAACATCTTACAATGCACAGGATGGCCCCCACTACAAAGAATTACTGGTCCCTTCTCAGTCATGAGAAGGGTGAGCAACCTACTATAACTCCTAAAACCAAACCCCAATGTTCTTTATTGAAAGGGCATTGAGAGCAACAGTTTGGGGACAGAAAGGTTATAAACCTAATCATGACTACATTTTCTCATTCTGGGTGACCCCTAGAGGTTGCCTCATGTGCTCACTGTTATGGAAGCCAATGTAGGGTGCTCAGACAACATTGGGTTTGAAATGTGCACACTTGGGAACCAAAATAAATCTTTTGTGAAGCTTGCTGTGTACTACCTCATGAAAATATTATCAGAAATACATTCAAGGGAAACATTAAATTCAATTCTATTCAGCTCAAATAGTTGAACTAGGGGCTCTGAATTGGTCAGCGGGAGGAAGGGGAAAAGCTATGAATTAAATCGGACATTGAGGCAATCTAGTCATGAAGGCAACATGCAGAAGAAGCAGCACAGGAAGATAAAAAGACATGAAGTGGATTTCAGTGTTTCTGGGAAAATACAAAGATTTACTAACCTGAGGCATAAATCTTTTCATTCAACAATTGTTTACCGACATCCAGTGGGTATAAAATATCATGTTCTATAACAGTTGTCTTCAAACTTTTATCTCTGCACCCCAAAAGTATGTTTAGCATACAATGATATAGAATGGTAATATGTAAATTCACATATTCATTATTAGCAAGACATAGTTTTCATTAAAAATATAAATAGATATTCTATATTATCTAATATGATCTAATACTCTAATATTATTGACTATGACCGTCCCACACCTTCAAAGCACATGCCTCACTTTGGAGACTGCTGCACTAGATGATACAAATTTAATTCTTTACCTGAACCCCACTAGGTGATGATCTTCTGGAAGCTGGTGATTATACTTGTATTGCTTTTTCTTTGTGTTACTAGTGCTCACACAAAACAAGGATCCCATACCTGTTTCATTTAATGAATAAATGGAGTTGGTCCATAGGAGCTGATCTGGTAGGATGGAATACAATAGGCACATGCACAACTATACTACAAGACAGAATTGTAATGTGGTAGCGACTAAGAGAAAAGAGGATTTGCTTCTGTCATGGACTTTTCCAAGATCTACCCTGAAGCTTGGCCAGGGAACCCACAACATTTCCTTTTATAAATATTTCTCATTCTTGGGCGGTCCTTCAGTTATGGCTACATTCCCTTTAGTATAAGAGTGATTGATTAAGCTTTATCAGGTCCAGTTAAGCTGATTCCATACTACATATAAATCTAATGTTGGACTCTACTGGATTTCTATATTTCTTCAGGATCAGAAGGAAACCATATAGTTAGGAGCCACATAAACCCCTCTCCCTCCTAATGAATTTAACTTGTTATTTAAGAAAGGCAGGATTCTTTATCTTCTTCCTTCTGAAACTGATAACTATTACAGTCAATCTGTACCATGGTTGACATATCTCAGGATACATTTATCCTGCCAAAATTTCAGCCACCGTCTTATAATTTTAATTTTAAATTCTTCGGAAAAACTGTGTGTCCTTTGGTAATGTTTTGCTTGTTGGAGTTTATCAACAAGTAGACTAAGCTGGAAGGTGACTATGATCCCACTTTGGATGAGCCGGAAATGTTCTGCACAGTGATAAAACAGTCATTGCTACTCTACTTTTGCAACAAAATAACTTCACTGACTTATTCTTTGGTTTAACTCTCAAGTGTTTTGTAATATAGAAACTACATACTCATTATTAATACTGAAGGGAGCCTTAGTAACTCTTGGATATTAGTCCTCTATTAACTATAAATAAGTTGAAGGAACGACCTTTTACTAATAGACACTTCAGCTTTCTCCCTTATTTTCAAGGACCATGCTCATTATATGCAACACACCTTATTTCCCTTATTTTCTTTACACTTTTGTGATATTCACTGAGCACCTACTATATATTCACTAAGTTGAGATTCCATAGATTCTGCCATTCCTTGGGAAAATTGCTTCCTAAGGTGTCTGAACCTACAAGTATTTTCCAACCAAGAAGTCTTCAGATAAAGTCTCCCCCTTTGTATAGTTTGCTGAATATGACTATCGATGACAGAACTGTAAAATTGTATCACCAAAAATTAGCTCAGCAGGATCTGCTTATTAATGGACGTTAGTATGAATTGAATGCCTGGAACATGCTACACTCTGTATAATAAACCCCCAACAGAAGATACTATTATTATCTCTATCTTAAAGGGAGGGAGACTGAGAAATAAGAGGTTAACTATCTTGCCATAGTAGGTCACAAGGTGTATATGAAGGAACAGGTATACTAAAGAGCAGATTCTGCATTCATTTAGAGGTAGGTATAATACCAAATTAATTACTAAATGAAAAACAGGTCCGCTTTAAAAGCCAGTGTCCATCTGATGGGGCTTTAGAGTTTGCAGAATTTTCTGAAAGGGGGGTGATTGGAATGTAATTAACATGACAAATAAAGGAAAGATATAAGTTTAGCCAAAGGCTCACTTTAAGTAGATAAATTTCCCTTTTTCTTGTTTTAAATAAGAAAGACTGGATGAAAGGCACATGGTATAACTGCTGACTGAGTGGAGCTCTTGAGCTAAGGACTTGAGCTGTGAAAATTCTACTGTGTCTAGCAAACGCTATCAAAAAGGAACCTTGAAAGAGAAACATCTATTTTTCTCATTTTCTAAAAACAACAACCCCAACAAACACCTAGCTCTGACCTCATGACTTCCTAGACAATGATGAGAGTCACGTGTGATAAGGAGAATAAATAAGCAGGGCTTCCACTGTATGAATGGGCCCTTTCCTTCCTAGGAACTGAGTTAACGATGGACAATGAATGGAGCACGGTTAGTAATAACTGAGGCACCTATGGGTAGTAGGTTCAGAGGAATAACCCAACTCCTGTGCACATCAATCAATTCCAAACTCCTCCAATAGTGGAGGCAGGAATGTCATGTCACAGCCTCTTGACACAAAGTCAAATAGAATGCGTAACTGTATAACCATCCCATCATTTTTTTAACTCCAGTTATATTCAAAAAAAGAACCCAACACTTACTGGTATTAATATGATTTGGAGGAGACTGAAGTTGCCTCAAAGGGCCTATAATTCAGTGATAGAGACCATGGGCTCTGGAGTAGAACCAAACCTTCTTCAAATGGTGATAGTAATCTACTGGCTGTGTAATATTGGGTAATTTGACCTCCTTGAGCAACTGATTTTACTCTTGTAAAATAAATGTATTCATATCTCTTGGGATTTGAGAGGATTAAATGAGACAGCAAGGTAGCACATTACTTGGCATATAGTAGATGATGAAAAAAATGTGAATTTTATTATTGCATTAGTCCAGATCCTCCAAGAAATTGATGCCAAGATAGGATTCAATGTGCAAGAAATTTATTAGAGGAAACACCTGTGAAAGAAAATGGAGAGAGACAGGAGAGGCTGGGAGAGCCTTCAGGCTCCAAGTGAAAGAAAAAGGGAAGGAAGAAAAATTGAGCGGAGGAATCTTAAACTGCCATGCATTTATTTCTAAGGAAAGTCTGGCAAGGCCATCATGCAGTCCTTCAGCAAATTTGCCCATGCTGAATCTCCTAGGAATGGGCCCGCCTCAATAATGATGCCGGGCTCACTTCCAGGCTGGAAGCAGGGTGTGGGAAGCCCAGACTCACATGGTGAAGGGTCTCTATAGTTGAGTCCTTGGGTCAGTTATGTTCCTTGCAGTCAGACAGCCCTGGTCTCATGGTGGCCACAAGTATTATTCAATGCAAATCTTTAGCAAACCACATGTTTTTGCTTCTGAAAAGGCAAAAAGGGGCAAAAAATAGAATAGTACACATAGGGTAGTAATACAAAGTCAGGGCATCTTTTAGGTTACGTATTTGTTTTAACAATGGAAATCAAGTCATCACAAGGATGCTAAGGGATCCCATTTCAAATTCTAACATGATTCCTGCTCTCATTAAAAGCAAGTTATGAAAGCAAACGACTTTAAAAACTGCTTTTAATCAATCCTTTCCTACTTAGAGATGACTTTCATGAACAACTAGATCTTAGATTTCCTTAGATGTATTATTTATCATTCTTTCCTTTTTCTTTCTTTCTTTTTTTTTTTCTTCCTTCAGTATCCATGGTTAAGTGTTTTTTTCACATTTTTCTGGTCTTGACCCTCTTTGAGGATCTGAGGAAAGCCAGTGATCTTTTCCAGCCCCCACCAAAATACACATACATCCATGGAAAATAAGGGGTATAATTTCAGAGGGTTTGTGGACCCTCTAACATCCATCTATGCAAGGCCTAACAGCACTTAAATAATGTTTAAAATTATAAAGCTAATTTAACCTACATGATTTTAAACTATCTTATAATTCTTAGCTATATTCTTCTGTGAATTAAGACAATCAACCATGATGATGTCTTGCTTTTTGAGTTGAAAATTTCAGTACCCACCAAGGCATCATTCAACCAAGCTATACCAAATGGAAACACTCTAAATGGATATTCATTTAAATACGTAAACAAAGTGCTTCTTCTGGTGAGGAGTTCTTTCTTATTCCTTTGTTTTCCTATACAGATTGTCTAGTTTGGGATGTAGGGCTGCATGCTTAAGTTAACTCACTTATAATTTAAGGTCTTTCATTTTAATATATTTCAATTTACTAATATACTACAATTCTAGGTCTGGCACTATCAGTGTCTATTACCTTACCTTTGGCTTTCTTTTCCTTAGTTAAATGTTTATGTTTTATTCTGCTCCCCCCCCACCCACATAGATGAACCTGTTTTTCCTTGCTTTCCTATATTTCATCAATGTATCAACCTTTCCAGAAGAAATTATAAACTAGACGGACAAAATTTGAGGGCAAAAAGGCAGATGCTAATGAAAACTCCATCACCCTCTGATTTCACTTGAGTCTAGATTCTCAGCAGAAGCTGTGTGAAATGCAACATTCATCACATCACTGGTGCAGGGCCCACACAATACCTGTGCACAAGGGGGTGAATTAATTATTTTGCAGGGAGCCAATATTTTTCTATCAGTGGATGCCTCCAATTACTCAGCCTCCAAAGTGTCTGCCCAGATTTGCTGCCTTAACTCTTCATTTTCTTTCTTTTGGGGGTTAGAGCCAACACTTCAATGTGACGGGTTTTTTCCACTAAAGAACATGGTAAATGACAGAGGTCTGGAAGAATATATTTCCTCTAAAGCTGGTGACCAATTAGTTGCTTGCCACTGACTGTCATTTCACTGCTATGAGTGCTGTGTTCTTATAGCTTGGTGATAGACACACTGTTTATTTTCCACTTTACAGTTTTTGCCAATACTCCGAGTCCCACACAGCTACCTTTAATGCTGCTCTTCTAGATGGCTTGTGACAGGGGAAAAGACAAAAGCTATGTATGAGTGGCAAAATGGCAACCCTGAGCAAACTTATCTAGGGCGCAAAGCAAAGAGAAGAGTTCTTTTGCTCCCTCACCTTTTGTTTTAATGCTTCTAACTGAAACCAAGAAAAACACCAAGTCCATGAGGTTACCGTTCAAAGATGGAAGTAGTGTGGCTAAGGACTTTGAGAGGGTTATTAAGCTGTTGACAATATGAGAATCCGACATATTCACCACTGGTTCAGTAATTGTCTTGCATCTAGGAGCAACTTCCCCTCATCCCCCCACCCAACTTTTATGATTCATCATATTTATTTTTTGTTTCCTCAAGCAACATCTTTTATTAGTTGCACACCCACTGCAGAAATTTAATTTCTGCAAGAGAACAACAAAGCAGTTGATTATTATTATTGAGAATCTGGTACAACATCGAGTGAAATAAAATCTATAAGGCATTAAAATGACAGATTAGGCAAGAGCTGTATTCATTTACAAGTGTTAGAACATCATGCTAATGCCTCACAAGCACAACATAAAATGAAAATCAACTCTTTCATGCTGCTTTACGAAGGCGCCAATGCTGCGACGCTCACGGGAACAGAAGCCAGAGCCTCTGTTAAAGAGGCACTGTCCTTTTGTGGTGTGCTCATAGGTTCATCCTAACAAAATACAAATAAAAACACGCCTCTCAGACGCACAGCCAGACGCACTCCATGCTTAGCCTTTGGTCATCCCAAACTAAACACTGCTAATCCCCTAAGATTTAAAGCATTCATAGGCACCTCATTGTTTTTTAATGGAGAGGAACACTTCACTTATTAGGCAACCTTCATTTTTTATATCCCACCTGGAAACCAAAGAGAAAGCAGAGAAAAAGGGCCCCTGGAATCAGCAACTTGGGTTATTATTCCACACAAGGAAGCTCTGATAATTTATATGTACTTGAATCACTCAGAGTCTATTAACTCTTATTTTAGACAGAATATTTATGCGTTTTTTATATCATGTTTTGTACTTCAAGGCAGATAAGAAGAAGCAGATTACAAGAACGCTAGAGAATATCAGGCAGAAAGTTCTAAAACACAGAGTAGTTACCCTGGTAAGAGAAGAGACACAAAATATACTAAACAGAATGTCTCAGATAATCTCCAAAGCTACCACACCTGAGGGTATCTTTATAAAAGAACTAAACAAATAAGTTCTGTTGATAATATTGACACAAGCATCCAAAAAGGACTAAATAAGCTTCATCTTTCTCTTTACTTTCTGAAAAGGGAATTTGTAAGAGAGTTTATAGGAAATTCCATCAAAATGGTTAAAGTATTAAAAAAGGTAAGTGTTTGGATAAGGAAGTTAAAGTTTCATATATATATATATATATATATATATATATATATATATATATATAATTATTTATTTTCTGATGATATTGAATTTAAAAATGTGTTGCTCATAAAATTTATACATGTGAATTTGTATATGAGAATAAATATATAAAGTAAATACGTATTTATAAAATATATAGACATGTAATGTACTTCATTGTATATTACTAATTATGTGTAAACATCTCTATGCCAGATAAACAAATAACACAATTTTGATTAGTGAACTTTTAGAGATTTATTTCAGATTGATTTAGTATTTAATTCTCGAGAAGTGACATCAAATGTCAGAGCTTTCTTTCCTTGAACCAGAGATGAAGAATATTGAAAAGTCTGATTTCTTGAGTTCTATCATGAGTAATATTTAAATAATGAGGACCACTAAAGGTGCCCTGTTTGAACAGCTCATCTTAATCCAGTAGCCAGCAATGAATAACACGGTAGAGGGTGCTCAAACTCTCATCAGTAAGAACTCAAGCACCATTTGTGTGCTCTACCTATTTCCCTGGTTGCACTCAGGAGATACTCTGAGGCTCATGCATGACCCACAACTTCTAGTACATGTATACTATAGTTCCGTATATGTATACTAAGTACATGTATACTAAGGATATAGTTCCATCCTTTATCCTATGTTCAAAATAGCACATTGGAATCAAAGTGAACGAGCATGGAAACCTGACTTGATATAATTTATAAAAATCTGGAAAGAAAAGCCATGGGAAACTTGTTATTAATAACAAATTCCTCATGACATAGCTTGGTCATTGAGTTGGGGAATAAATGAGAGGGAAGAAGGAGAATGTGGTTGGTGGAAGGAGGCATGGTTTCCAGTCCTAGTTGTGTGATCTTGGGCCACCCACATTCGCCTCTAGGGATTGTAGGATCCTATAAAAATGGGACTGTGATAGAGTTTCTTAGACCCCTCACAAGGTGTTGAGAGAGATAATTAAGATCATATGATGAAGCAAGAGCATCATATAAAAGTAAGGTGGTATTTGTATCAAATAACAGGCCAGAATTTTCCATAGCCCTCATATCAAATATCTTCTCTTACGGTCTGTGACTTCTAGAACTCCAACAAACCCCTCTCACTTTGAAGAAAAGAATGAAATTGAAAATGCCTTCCACCTGTACAAAAGTGTCTTTGGAATTAATGATGCAACATGTCCTACATGATAAGGCAAAGAGTGAACTAGCTAATGCGTATTAAATCATAGATTTTAGAGCCAGAATACTAGCCTGACAAATGCAGGCTAAACAAAATGGCTGGAAATGTGAAGAAACATCAATATGGGAGGTACATACAGATTTCAGGCATATGGTTGCACCTAAAGATTTAATAAAGAATCAACCATCCCCTGAGGTGAGTAGAAGCAAAAACAAAAATAAAAAAGAAAGTGAAAACACACATCCATTTGAGCTCTGGCCTTCTCCCCACTGACTGGCTGCTAATTTCTTGAACTTCACCCAGGCTGTGTATCCAACAGACCACAGGGTGATTGCTAAATTGCTCAATGACCACAAGCTACAACCATGAGGAAAATATTCATGAAAATTAACATCCCATTTAATACTTACCACATTTCCAGCCAACGCTTTGTGTACCAGAAAGTCCTCGAACTGGCTCCAAAACTTTTCAATTCCTGACAAATGTACTGGCCCCTCTCCAAGGAGCTGGGCAGCAATCTGTGCTTTATGCTGGTGCGTGGTTTCAGCAGTACTGCTGGTGGGATAGCCAGGGGTGGAGGCGTTCTTCTCAAGGAAAAAAATCTGAAGACCAGTGGTCCTGGGGCCTCACCGCAGAACTAAGGACTCTAAATTTCAGCTTGACAGGGGGCAGGGTCTTAACTGCTTCCAATTTTTTTTCAAAACGAATGGCATATAATAAAAGCTGTACCATTGAAATAATAACACATACCTAATTAACTTTATTTTCATTGGAGGGAAACATTCATGTTTGTTTTTAGAGTATAAGGGTATCCTTGGGAGCAAGGTTCCTAAAATATGACCCTTTATGACTTGCTTAAAAGCAAAAATTAGTACATTAATAAAATTGTCTTGTTTTCTTTTTATGAGTGTATTCATATCCTCTTATTTGTTTTCCTACATTCCTCATACCGCATTTACTTTACCATAACTCTATGCCAAAAGCTTAAAAAAAAAAAAAAAAAACTGTCTTTATGCTATTCAAGTTACACCGGTGTGACTCAGACCTATAGGTGTAGCCACTACATGCCCACCTCCCCCTCTAATTCACACATACTTCCCTTAGCTATGCTAAGAAAATATAGCTATTTGCATGTCTCAAATATTTCCAAAATTCCTTTATACGCATGTTCTCATGACAAAGTTGGTTTCCAGGGAAGGCTGAATGCATTCAAGATCTATTTAACTCAATGCCCGATTTTCTTTTCTTTTTTTTTTTTTTTTTTTGAGGGCAGTGTCACTGTCCCTCATATGTGGGACCTGAACCAGGGCCGCTGGCTTCCTAAGCCAGCGCTTAACCACTGCGCCACTCAGCCGGCCTGATGCCCGATTTTCTTTAGGCTGCATTATGTTCTCTGAAATACTAGGTTTGCTTCAATGATTATTTTCAATGGCACCATCACAAAGTAAAGTGTGGGCTAGTGTCCTGAAGTTCTTCATGTCCCCTTTCGAATCTAGTCAGGGGTTTTGCACATATAGTGTAATCGCCCCACATATTTGATGAGGAGGAGAATGATATAACAACCTGTGCTGTAAATCCTACCTATGCAGGCATAACAATGTCTATATTTGGAAATAAGAAAGTCTCACCAGTGTCAAAGGTAGAATATTCTAGCCACCCACCTTCCTTTCCTCTCAAAAAAGAATATCCAGCATGACAGAACTACAAGAAGTTTCAACCAGAAGCAGCACTTTGTTTCATTGCTGCCCCTGGAGTTAGCAGTGTGACTAAGACGGGCCGACTCATAGCCTCATGGGCACTCACCCAACAGACTAGATAATTTCCAAGGGCTCTTTCATCACTAAATTCCAAGCATAAGATAGTATTTTCATCATCTCAGAAAAAAAAAAAAAAAAGGTCTCAGGAATGTCCAGGTCACTCCACCCAATTTGGACCACTGGCCAAGAAAATACTACGGCTTTATTCATATGATGCCAACACTGAAAACATCTTAGATGTCAAGTGTTAAAACACTTGAATCATTGGCTGTTTATCACTTAAGACTTTTTTTTTTTTTTTTTTTTGATTATTGATGTTTAGATCGGCTCTGAAAACTTTGGCGTGAGTTTCTTGGTCTTTTTCAGATCCTTGCATGCTCCTTTTCAGAACGTTTAGGAAATGTTCAGGAATAAAGGACTCTCAGTGGCCTCTGTGCAGTCTCACAGTGGCTGCAAACCTAGGAGCGGGAGGCCCTCCAGGAGCCTATCAGCAGCCTGCTCTCCTTTCAGCACCATGCACGGATGACTCACCAGACTTCATGCCAGTGCAGAACCATTTTTAAAGGAGGCACAGAGGAGAACCATGCTGTTCAGGTAAGCACAGCTCAAACATTCTGAGTATATAAGTCACAAAGAGCACTCTGAATTATAGTCTAAACATTATGATTTAGAAACACCATAAGATGAACTCTAAACTCCCACTACTGAGTGTTTTGGACATTATTTAAATGCTTGATTTGATATGCTTTGGAAAAATTGACTTATTTGGTCATCTCTAGGACATGCTGTAAGAACTTTCCAGAGGGAGAGAAAGGGGAGATGGATAAGCAATGGGTTGTTGTAAGGTGTTCTGATGATACTGGATTATTAAGAAGCTGTCCCAGGAATGGAAATAATTAAATCAAAGATAAATTTAGCTCTGGTCAAAGAAAATGCTTGAGTCTATGGAACTGGCCATTTCCTTTAATTGGCTTTAATGGATTCCAGACTTTGTCCATTACTGGCCTAAAGCCATGGGGCCCATCGGCTCAGATTATATGCGAAGCCAGCCCTTTATCACCTGCGTAGAGAGGTGATGCTGTAGAATGGTTAGGAACTTGTACTCTTGAGACAAAAAGACTCAAGTTCTAGTCCTCCCTCTTGTTTCTATAACTTCGGGCAACTCGTGAAACTCTCAGTGCTTCATTTTTTTCACCTGTGAAATGGGTTAACAATTTCCACCGCACAATGCCTGATTCAACCTTAAATGATATAAGCTTTGTTAGACACGGTACTTTGCAGGTAGAAAATCATTAATATGTGGTAGCCGTTTAAGTTATCACTATATATAGGCTTCTTTTTATAGTTGACTTTCAGATGAGTTAAGGCACTGTGGATGGTATATTTATAGGTAAATTACAACTAAATCAAGTCTAGTTCTGGGTGGAAAGCAATGACTTAGACTCATGTTCATGTGGCATTTGTATCACATGGTAGCTGAAAATGAAGAAAAGCAAAACAGAGACTGAGTACTTTGATTCAAAGATTAGCTCTTAGTGCCTAGAGGAGTAATGATTTCAAGGATCCCCAAACCTGGTTTCTCAAGTCACAAAAATATCAACCAAGTGTGTGGGGGGAGCAGTGAAAAGAAAGGACAAGCTACCAGCTGAACTCTGGCATATGGTCAAATCCAGATCAGACCAGTAGAGAAAAAAAGTCAGTATGGGGGCAATGTGTAGTTCACAAGAATAGGATGACCAGGGCACATTCTCCTTTCTAGGAAAGCACCTGAAACCATTTCTGTGGTAGGTGGCTCTTTGTTTAAGATAGCCAGTTAGTGGTCTTATTAGTTAATGCAAAATAGATGCCTCTACAAAGTGTAAAATGGGGAAAAGTAGTATTCAACTACTCTGCAGAACAACTATACAGTTTTCAGTTTTCCTCTGGTGGTGTGGCAGGATTAGCATGAGAGGAAAGGTTGAGAATCTGAGGGGAGAATAGAGATAGTAGAAAGATTAGAGTGGGAAGAACAAGCCCCAGTTGAATAGCCCAAGGCTGAGTCCCAAGGAAGACGGGGCAATGAGGACACAACCTGCAGTGAGGACGTCCAAGGACCAAGAGATGTCACATGGTCAATTTATGATCTATGCTATAATCCCTCTGTACTATTGGGAACTGTCAATAAATACATATTATGTATAATGACTCATTTTCTGTAGTATTTGAGGGAATAAAGACAATACTTATAAGTGCTGGTGAGAGTGTAGAGAGAGTTAAAAGAAAGCAAGAATTCAGAGTTAGAGGGGCCTGGGAGAATACAGCTTTTCCTGTTCATTCTCAAGTCCCCAGAAACCTTGGGAAAATCTATATAATGGGTGTTGTAGCCATTTTATTTTTATCTTAACAAAAAGAGTGACTCAAGAATGCTGGAAGATATTTGTGAATCTTCAAACTGTCTGTTAGGATGAGGTAGAAGGAGGTGTCCCAGGAGAGCATCTATCACCCACTGTGCAGTTTACTGCATTGGTGTCCTGATGTCAGAGTATGTGAGGTCAAGGGTAAGAGGTCTCAGAAAGGTTCAAATCCTTAAGGAAAAAAAAGAACAAAACAAGAAAGGAGAAAGGAAATGATTCTGAGAATTTCCTAAATGAGCCTCGGGGCAGATCCACGATAGATCCCAATTTTAATATGGATGAGTATCTCAACTACATCCTGATGGCAAACGCATTCCTTTGCTGAACAGATGGGATCCACCGCCCATCCCATGGGAACCCCACCATGTCAGAAGCTAAGGAACAGAGCAAAGAGGGTATGGGTTTCCTGAGATGGAGACCTGGACTGGGATCCTGGCCTTGTCACCACTGGCTGTGTAAACTTGAACACACAGTGAACACTCTGGGCCTATGTTTGCTTGTATGTAAAATTGGAAGAATATTCTCCATAATGCAATAATGCAGGGTATAATGAGATCTGCCACAAAGCTTGTGCTTAATACATGATAGCTAGGATGATTCCCCCCCCACACACACACACACAAATGCCATTCTAGCCTACCTGGTAGTGCACAGAGCCTTGTATTAGCTGCTGTAGAGATGGTCCGCATAAGACATATGCCCTGGGCCTTCAGTCACCTTGAGTGGGCTAGCAATAAAAAACCATCCACCAACCCCAGGGCCTCAGAGGGGCAGGAATTAATCATATTCCCCAGATGGAGTAGCTTTGGTTTGCTTTACTTTGGAATTTAAAAAAAAAAAAAAAGAAGTCCTTTATAATTTCAGTAAAAGCTACCAAACTGTACTGTTTGCTATATACTTTTTAAAAAATATTTATCATATTTATCATATAAAAGAGCTAGGAACTTTACTCTGGAAAAAAATAAACTATGCAAAGAAAAGAAAAAACAGCAGTTAAGAGCACACGACATTTAAAACAAAACTTTAGAAATGGCAGCGTAGGAGGGTAGGAGGGCTTTTATAAAACGTCATTTTATGTAGTAATTCCTTGAGAAAATTAATGATCAAAACTAGTAAAAATGTTAGCGCTTTTTTTTTTTTTGACACTTTCCCATACAGACTCAGAGAATGTGTGCTGTCAAAGCTGGATATTACAACGAGAGCATGCTGTGAGCAACTGCGCCAAATGTGCCTCCCAGTGGAAAGCAGGTCCTCTTGGTGTTCTGGACTCGGAACCATCTGATGGCCACTGCACAGACACAGATCAGGGGCCCCAAGACGGTTTCTGAGCCGGGCAGGGGTCAGTGAGGGGAAGGGTCACACTGGCCACTTGTAATACAATTACAGATGCTGGCTCTCCTCACTTGGGCGAGGAAGAAATGAACACATTGTCTGGTCTCATTTTTATTGATTTCCTGGCCCCCAAATCATGTTTCCCAGTATGCTGGCAGTGACTGACTAGAATCAGGGTGAAGGGCCAGACGTTTTGAGGAAAAAGAGTCATCGTGATACAAGGAAAATCCTGTGGGCCTCAGACCCAGCCTGGGCCACAGAGGAACTTGGCAAATGGCTATGCTGAGACCCTGAATACGGAAGCAAGGCCTCTGATGGCCATGGAGATGCCATCACATGAAAAGGGACACGCGGATTGCTGTTCCAGTAATTATCAGAGCAACTATTGTAGTCTATCTGACTAATGGTGCCTGATTTGTGTCTGATGATTTTTGGAGAATTTTTATGTTAAAATATAATAAGCTCAAGCAGCAGCTTTTTACACAGTAACACGGCTCAGATAATGTTGTCAAACACCATTGCTGCACTGATGTGTTCATTATCTCTGCATGGCATATGATTATTAGGTTGGACCATATGAAATTACCATTGCCGTAGCTCTCCTATGGTCAAATTTCATATGGCTCGTTTTATATTTGTTGGCTTGCTAATGTCTATCTCCCACTCTAGAACATAAGCTTTGTTAGCGTAGGGACTTTGCTATGTACTCTGCTGTGTCCTGGAGCTTAGAAGAGTGTTGACACATAGTAGGCATTCAAAAATATTTACTGACAGAATGAATAACTGAATTCCATTGATACTTAATTAAAATCTATTATGTGCCCAGTACTGTGCTAAGAATGAAAGATATAATTATGAAAAAGACAATCTTAATGAGTTCTCTTGGGAAAAAGAGACTTAAATCAGCAATTACAAAATAGCAGGTAAATGTGTGACAAGGTGGGGGGTACAGGACACAAGCAGATTTTGTAGGTGGGTAGCCAGCCTGGACCTGATAGGTGAGGGAAGAGGCAGAAGAGGGCTGAGGTGTAGATTCCCAGTCAAAAATAATACCTATACTGACATCTGAAGAATAAATGAGAATTAGGCAGATGAAAAGAGAAGCAGTAATAGTTGTAAAAACGTAACCAGATTTCTGATGTCAGTTAGGTATGTTCACATATGGCTTCACCAATCACAGATATTGTTGAGAAGTATAAGATAGGATTTCCAGCTCCATCATTGTAAAGAAAGCACAACCTTTCAGATGTTGAGGTTACACAAAAAGGACACTCTAGAAAGTGAAACAAAGGAGAAAGTCATGGAAAACATGAAACCCTCTGCTATGTGCCCCCCAAATGCAGACTATTTCTCCCCAGACTTCACTTTTTGCCCTTCTCTTCATCCCTCCCCTCTTCTGGGCAGTCTGGGGGAAAGACCACATCATTTGTGGTTTCAAATCCCCAAACTATTTCCTCAGCGTGGCTATCCCAGCCTGGTAAGCAAAAAAGCTACTGTCCTCAATGCCTCACGTTGCTACCAAGCCCTTCCTTCCCTGGAATGGCATCCAACAGCATAAAAAGCAGTTTCTTCACAGAACAGCTTCAGCCCCGACTGAGCCTCTGGGAACAGAACGCTACAAATTGTGGTGCTTCTATTGTATGAGCAATTCAATGGGCATTTCATTTCCAGTCAAAATCCAAACGAGTTAAAGTCAGCCCGTACAAGCCGCCTGGCTGAGAAACAGCAGCTTGCATTAAAATTACAATTATATTGTTTTGCCATGTCAGAAGCAAAGGTTAAAATCATATCTTGGCTGGACATTGTTTCTATAATATTGGCCCTCTGCAAAGCTGTCGTGCGAATGAGCCCAGGAATGATGTGAAATATTTCTAATACAAATTTTATTTTTATGTGAAACTATTCAAATGCTGCTGTACAACATGAACTACCTGAACCAAATCAAATCCTCAGGTCAATTCCTTCCTCCGAGTGCTCCTTAGATAACAAAGTCTTGTTCTGCGAATCTGTTCAATATATTAAAGTTGATTCACTCGGACAGTGTGTAAGATATAATACATTAATCTGGGCCATTTCAATTTCTGAGGCTGGGACTATAAAACTGGTGTGCTGCATATCTAATTTTTTTTGAATACCTGATTTATGCATTCCTCTGATGCCGAGTTTCGATGGTGTATGGTGGATGCGGCTGCTACATTAACAACGGGCTGCATCAGCACTCAAATCTTATCTTGTTAAATCAGACAAATGTAGCTCAATGAAAAGGAAGGAATAAATGTCTGGGATGGTTGAAAGGAGTGAATTTTAATCCTGTTTGTTAGGGGACTTTCATGGTTTGCACTAGATGAGTAAGGTTGGGGAGGGGTCCCCTGAGACTTTGGTACTATGATTTATATTTATTTGTGATACCTATAATATACATGGAGCACAGATATGAAAATATATACCTTATGCAAATTAGCACCCACCCTTACAGCAGACACCATTCTATAAGATGCAGTGTCTATATTTTACAGATGCTATAAAATCTCTATTAGATAGACAATTTGTAAAAATGGATCCCTTTTTAATATTTCCATTACAACTATAAAAACTGCTCCTTTGTGCATAATTCTCTATATTTTTTCATCAAAAAGAAGTTACTCTGAAGGCTAAATACCAGAAAGATGGAGTCGCTTATCACAGTCATTATAAATATAATGTTTTCAGGAACTTTTGTGGCACACTGAATGCTACTACTGTTCTATAGACAGACATTATTAATTCTCATTGAAAGGAAATGTCCCTGTGTTTATAAAATCAACAACACCTTTAGAAATTATCTTTGTGCCACGCAAGAAAAAAAGTTCCATCCATGCATTTAGCACAAATGGCCAAGGCATTGATAATAAATGAAATACACTTTAGACTAAATTCATTGGGAGGACCCTTTATTGCTAAACTAACTTAAATCTCCTTCTCTTCAAATATCCGTGTAGTTCATCTTCAGAAAACAGAAGTCAACCACAATCCTTTCTTTACCCAAGAAAATATGGGAGTGTCACGCATGGTAAAATGCATGTAAAAATGCATTCCCATTAATACAAGTATCACAAAATAGAATAATTACAGAAGAGACCAAGTTGGAGCTGGAATTATTTAATTGGCTCAAAGATTAACCTGCTCTTGCTCAGTGACACTTTGGAAACATATTATTTAAATATAAATCAGTTGCACTTTCATTGGCTTCTCTTCTTTGGCGTTTAATTATAAAAGGTGTATGCATCAAAGGTGGGAGGGAGGAAATCTTGTAAACAATAGATATGCTGGCACCCCGTCTTCCTTGTTTGGGTTAGAATGCCAAGGTCTCAATCTGCTATCTGCAATATTGCTATCATTTACAATGATTAGAGCTGTGACATGCAAACATCAAGGACTGCAGCTGATTAGAACATGTAACCTAATGGACTGGGGCAAAACTACCACAGAGGTTTTAGAAATACAGAATGTTATTACTAGAAGGGATCGGAGACAGCCTTTTGCCAAATTTAGTCATTTTGTAGATGAAGACATCGAGGCCAAGAATAAAAAAAAAAAAAAAAAAAAACCTTGGCCAAGTTCAAAGCCAGGACTAGACCCAAGTCATCTGATATTCAGTCTATAGCTTCTTGATTGCACCATATAGCCAAAGCTTCCCGCACCTCTTGCAACCCCCACTCCCAACAACAGCCAGAGCCCCTTCCTCTTACACAAATCAATATTCCCTAGACTTCTCATTAGCGCTAAAATTTGGACTAGATGTTTCTAAAAATGTCATGCAATCTCAGCTCATGTGAGCCTTATTTGAATAGTAGTAAATGTTAAGTCATGTTTGGGCTGGATTCAGAGATCACAAATTTTGAATTACTTAGCTCTTAGTAGAATGAAATATTTTCATTATCTTCATTAACAGACTGAAAACTCTCCTTAACTTGATAAGATGTAAACAGTTTTTTTTAAAAAAAAGAATCAATAGGAATTTCAGTAGCAGGAAATGTCAGCGGAACGGGATCCAGGAGTGGGGGTGATGGCGACACCTGGTTCAGAGAGAGCACAGCCGAATGATGGAAACCACGGGGCAGAGGCAACATATGCTCCCGCTCTGTGTCGAGTGCCAAACGACCTCTCATGTGCAATGAACATGTGATAAAGTGTGTAGAACAAGTGGGAAAGTGACTTTCAAGCTAGAAAACAAAACCGCCTTCAAGCTCATCATTCAAGGTGTTTCACTGAAGGGCTCTGCCCGGATCCCCACGTCGCTGAAAATGGAAAGAGAATGCCAACTCTGCAGACCAATAGGTCACCCAGCAAGAAAAGCCTTGGACCCTACAACAGCTTCACTCAGGGGACAGTTGGTGGCACAGCGGGGTGATATTTTAGCTGCAAGTATAGTCTGGAGCTATAAGGGACCTCAGCCATGACCCAAACATTGCCTTTTCTGAGAGAAGTTTTGGGTCCTAGAAACAGGCACCATTAGAGAAAAACGTAGATGGGGGTGGAGGCAGAGTGGACCCATCCGCTGGATTGTTTCAATTTCTAGAAGGAAGGAGAGACCTGAAGCTTGACTTAAAAGACTTCATTAGTCCATGTGGGATGCTGCAGATTTATTAAGAGCAAATAATATGAGATCCAGGCCTCACTAGATGCTTGAATTTATGTCAAAGTAGCTCCATTACATATGTGTCCCCCAGGGTCAGACTACATTAGCTGGTTTCCTCACTCCTCATTCCATACAGGATGAACTAAAAAAGTCCATGGAGTGTACTTCAAAAATGTCTCTACACAACATGTTTCTAGTGTCCAAAGAACTTAGGTTCAGTTTCGGTGTATATGCCTGTGTGCACACTGTCCGTGTGCATGTGCATGTGTGTGATGAAGAAGGGGGGCTAACACATGAAATGTCTCTAAGGTCACAGAACACCGACCTCATTGGCGGGGCTAATTTGATTGTGCGGGAACAATGGCACTGCACTCCTCTGCCAGCAAAGTGCATGCTAATTATGCGATTTGCCCTTGATAAGACCTTGGTGGGTCATTCAGCAGTTGTGATCTGTCACTGACTTCTAATCATGTATTATCGTCTGGGTGAGTCAGAATGGGACCCTAAGCTTTCTGTCTTTACAGCAATGTGGCACTCTAATTACCTTATGCCAAGTGGATATGCCGCGACTGAATTAAGTGATCAGTGCGATTGCCTTCAAAATCTTCCCTCTCTCCTTTGTGTTGCTTCACGGCAATTTACATTTTAAGATGCCTGGAAGCTTTTGGTGTGACTGAAAATGCCACTCTAAAAAATAATTATTTTATTTTTAATTTAAAGAGGATAATATTAAATTCAAGCCATACCAGCAGCGTCCCTCCTTTCTGTGCCATAAAACCAGATGCTACAATAAGAATCCTGGGAGCAAACTTGTTGAAAGACATCATATTGAGGAGCCTGGCTTTTGCTTTCAAAAAATAAACAGAATAAAGCAGGATGGGGAGTAGGCTGGAGTGTGGAGAGACCCTGGAGAGTGAGAGGACTTTCTAAGACCCTTAAGTTTTTACTGTGTTGACAATTTGCACTTAATAAGCAGACCTTAACATTAACCACTGTTTTCTCCTTTTAAACAGAGGTTGGGGTCCACCAAAGACATGTATATGCTACAGAAAAATTAACACCCAGGGACTAAAATCTCACCACAAAATATTAATGAAGTAGGGTAACGATAAACTGAGCTTATAAGTATTTTAAGGTCAATAACAAATACCTGACAAATCTATTAACTTGTTCCATGACAGTGTAAGGGGTCAGTGTAATCCTAATTATAATAATACAGCTTGAATTATTTTTTTTTGATACTTTAACATTTTGTTAGAGCTATGATATAATTCTCTATTGTTGCATAGCAACTCTCAAACACTACAAAGCAATCTGTTACGCTAAACCAGTTTCATCAACATCTGTATTTGCCTAGACAATGATCTAATGCCTTTCGCAAAGAAAATGCACTGCGACGTTTATAAAATTTGATAAGATACACTGATGTGGAGGATCCTTGAAAATATGAACTCTGAAGTGCTCTTTGAAAGTTGTCATAAAACAGACCAAGGGAAGGGAGAAAAAAAAAAAAAAAAAAAAAAGCTCAAGCCCAACCATCACCACAACAACATCACAGAGCAAAAGTTACTGTGTTACTAACAGGAAATAGAAAAGGATTTTCAAAGCATTTCTGCCTTGTGTGTCAACATTGCCGCAGCATTCTTTTATAGTAACTGAAAAATCAAAACCAAAGAGGACAATTGAGAGAAAAATTGCAAGCCTTATTTTCCTTGAATCACATGATGTAGAGGGAACATTATTTGTTGAATCCTTGGTTTGTTTGGGTGGGAGAGAAAGAGGGGGCTGCGGTGGTGAAAGAAATGGGGTGGAGGGAAAAGGAGGGGGCTGAGAGAGCCCAGAGAGGAAAGAGGAGAGAGGGAGGGACGGAAGGAAGAGAAAAAAAGGCCAG
Source organism: Aselliscus stoliczkanus (assembly GCA_033961575.1). NCBI lineage: Eukaryota > Metazoa > Chordata > Mammalia > Chiroptera > Hipposideridae > Aselliscus > Aselliscus stoliczkanus. Next base: position 70,495,429 of record CM066730.1, on the reverse strand, counting down.
AAAGAGAGAAACCTAGACTCAGACTATTCTGCATTCCCTGGGTGGCAAAACAAAAGAGCCTAAGGAGGAGGGAAGAAAAAAAAAAAAAAAACACTGTGGAAAGTTGACACACTCAAGAATAATGGCTAAATCTATCAAGTTTGATCAGGTCTACTATAATGAAGTGAGGCTTCATATTCCAAGCAGGGACAATGAAGACAGGAGTCAGGCACTAGCAATGCGCTGCTCACTTTGTGCTTGGAATATGCAGCAGCCAGCAGGGAGCCACCAGATAATTACACAGTATTTGTGCGGTTCCAGGAAGCTTCCTGTGCAGGTTGAATGCCCGTGCTATATTAAAAGGCAGCACAGTGAAATGTTTTTAATGAATATTTTTGTCAGAGAAAGAAAAGGCATTTGAATGATTGTGTGTGTGAGCGAGCTTGCGTGTTTACGCTTGCGCATGGGGAACACCAGAGGTGGAATATCACTGTCAAAATACAGGTGCCTTTATTTATTTTTTTATTCCATTATTTACCGTTTCCAGAGTCTGATGTTCTTTCAATAAGACGAATCACCACATTCGGTTTGCTGCTCTTTAGGGCTAATTGTAGATAGAATCCCTTAACTAATATCTGTAATACTATCTTTCGGGGAAATAGTACATTGGAGGCTTAAAACAACTTTAAAAAAATTCCAGGAGTAAATGAAATGTTTAGACACACTGAATCAGGAAATCTAAAGAAGAAGTAACACAGATGTTGATACTTCCTCGTCAGTAGCCTTTGGCAGTGACAGCTCTAAAACATAAGAATACATTATTCCAGAGCGCTCTTTAATTCTCACCTAACAGATGTGAATAATCCACTGAATTTTAAACCCACACATTCTATTCACATTGCCCCTTTAAGTTCATCTTTCAGAGCAGGCAAGCCATATACACTAAGAGAATTCACTGTAAAAGGTTGTGATTTTTCTTTTTTGTTTTTTAAGTCTAGTCCCACTAGTTTAATGTCTTATATATTTCAGATTTTTAAACATTTATTTTATGACAAAATGTATAATTTCTTTAAATACATTTTCTAATGTTGGTACTTCATTTGAAAGGGCAGTTTTTTAAAGGCTAAATGACACTCAACAGTTTGCAATAGGCATCACACAGTAACTTCCTTTCCCAATTAAATAAATTCTGCACTTCCAACTCTTTGGATAACAAAAGCATCTCACAGATATTTCCCCCTCAAATTAAATGATTTTCAAATAATGTAATGACTTGGGTATAAGGTATTAATTTAGGCCCCAAACCTCCACACTTTAAAAGAGGATATTGTATTTCACATGGCTAAGTGCTGATTGTGAACCATTATCACTTCTAACAAGTACATTCTGATGAGATAACATGGATGTGTATTTGAAGGGAGAGTTCCCGCCACATTGCATGACACAGATGGTCAGGGTCAACAATTAAGAATAGTGAGACTCACAGGATTTGTAGGCTGAAAGATGGGTCTGATGAGGCAAATTTCTGTCCTTTTTTTTTTTTCTCCCAAAGAGTAATTTCAAGTAGATTTCTCATCCACGAGGCTTGCCACTTCCTCTAGCAACTGACTAAAATTTAATAATTCTGACCCTCAAAAAAAAAACAAAAAATGAAACAAACAAACAAAAAAAAAACCCCACTGAATTCAACAAAAGTAGAGACTGGCCCTAGATTATTGTAAAAGAAAGCAATATCCATTCCAAATTCTCAAGGATTCATTTCAAGGTTCCTGCCATTGAAATGTTTCCTTTTGTAAGCTGTATTATTAATAATTGCAAATACCTAAATGGAATCATTTAAATGAAAACTGGTTTCTTTTATCACTATAGGGGGAAGAAAAAGCTAACCCTTTTAATAAATAGATTCGAAATGAGTATACATAAAATACTGAAAAGGAAATTTCAGTAGGCATGTATGGCCATGTACATAAGCGGACAGAGAGGCGATTACCTTGGCATGTTTAAATCTGATTATCAATCTGTCCTAGAAGACTTTCAATACTAGAATATAAACAATGGTAAGATATGTTTCCTTCATTTGACACATAACATTCTATTGTCATGCTATGGATTAAAAACAAATAATGCAAGATGCTTTTCAATCAAGCAACTTTTAATAAAGATACTTTACTACTATCTTATACAGTTTATACTCATCAGAAAATGCATAAAGCATATAGGTGGAGATGTCCAGGCTATCTTTTTAGAAGTTTCCATATAAACAAAAATTTCACTGTAATCATTTGGCCAGAAAGACAGAATGCCTGGGGGCATGCAGAACAGCCTTGTCCCCCTTTGTAGGAATTTTGGAAATACACATATATATGGGACAGCGTTCAGTCAGGCAGAAACAAAGGACTCAAGAGAGGTCATCTTTCCATTTTGGTCTTATCATAATTAGTAAATGTTCTCAAATCTTGGGCCAAAATAGAGACTGATCATATTTAAGTTTTGTTCTACAACTTCTTCCCCTCTAGCAACAATAAAAATGTAAATTTACATATAATAAAATATTTTAAATACTATGTCTTCTACAGATTCTCCAATGTCAGTTTCCATCTTTGTTGTCAGTTGTCTGTTCAAACCTTTCTGGATAAGACACTGGGGACTAGACAGAGCATGAAGGGACTCAAGCAAAACACGCCTGCTGGCTTGGGAGAAGATATGGAAGCAATCTTTACTTAGAATTTCTGCAATAGTACCTCTAAAACTCATGGTATCACTTTCATATGGCCTGCTCTGCTGTGTCAACCACCTAGCCCTAAACTAGAAGATTCCTTAGGTGTGTGTCATTGGCATTGGACTTCCTCATTCAAAGGTCTCTTTTGTGAAATGAAGAGTAAGGTTTTCAATAATTCCTTTAGCCTGGGTACTGTTGTAAAACATTAATCTGTAAAAATAGATGAAAAGCCAGTAATCTTTCCCATGTAACATATGAAATTACTATTCCTCCACAGGTTGCTTCACCTTCACACACACACATGTTGGTGTTTTCATAAGCAGCATCCTCATATTTAAAGGAATGTTACCTCCAAAATTAAGTGGTCCTTAGAAATGCCAACAGCTGCTTTCCAACCCCTTTGCGTGTAATGAACATTGTACCATAGAAAAAGGTTCCCCTCTACCATCTCAGCTTCATTTTATTCAATCGGTTCTTTTTCATTTTGCTATAGCTAGTGAATATAGCAAAGTTGGATTCAGACGAGAACCTTAAGCGTTATCATAATGCTTAGAAGAAATGGCTTCACACTGTATAATCTATCAAAGGTGTCAGATTTACAAAATGCAGATTTTCTGTCACATTTGGGCACTCTAAGCACTGTATCTTTTCACTAAGGTGCTGACTGCTGTTTTAATGAGGCCCTTTGGTGGCTGTAAAAAACTGAAAGAAGAGGATTAGAGGGGTTACCCTAGATATTGTCTATTTGTCTTACAAATTTCACACTAACTACCAATTACATCGCCATAAACCTTTTGGCTACTTCAAGCTGTATGCCATATAATACATAAAAAATATGCTATGTTAACCTCTCCTATTTTATACGTATAACTACAGCCACTGGTGCAAGTAACATAGCTAATGAAGCCAATAATGAGGTTCTTTAAAAGTAGTCTTGTTATAGGAATAATATTAGAGCAGTTCAGTTAAAGGCTAAGGTCCATTATGGAATACTTCCTATATACTCTGGTCCCAGGTCTGGAAAGATGCTGACACACTAATTCAAGCTCAAGAAGGGCATTAATCTTGCAACCTTCTACTTGTCATGCTTAATGGGACATCCTGCCTAGGTGAAATGAACCTGATGTATTCAGGTAAACATAATTTAATATGGAAAGATAAAAAGAAATAGACTTCTGGCATGACCCTAGGGAGATGAAAATATCTGTCATTTTATCTAAGAGCCTAACTCGCAAGAAGAATCTACATGGTGGCTGGTTCAGAGCTGTACACAGTAGGCACTCAAAAATATGCATTGCACTAAAGAATATATGGGAAAAAAATCATGGCTGAAGTTTTGAGACATCGTTCTTGCTCCCCTACCTCCAAATTCCCTGCAATCCATTTTGTTGGCGGGGAATGATAATGCCAGTCAGGGAAGGCAATTGTGTTCATCTTGGGGAAGAAGACACACATTAATGTGAGGTTAAGCATCTGAGTGTGAAATCAAGATCTGCAACAATACAGCATGAGATTTAAAAAGCAAGCATGAATGTCAGTGAGTAACTGCATCCTCTCTCATTTGCAATCACTCTTAAGTCTAATGAGCTTCCAAAAATTGTGTCAAGGTTTCAGATAAGCTTATAAAAGGCAGCTGTTGGAGAAAATGGTAGTCCATCCTGCCAAATCAAGCATTGCATCAGGCTCATACACACACACACACACACACACACACACACACACACGCACGCACCCACACATAGCAAGTACATGCGTACAATATGTAGTAGGGCTCTAGCTCCCTCGTTCTATGCCTAGACACTAACTAGTATCCTATTGCTTTGCGAAAGACACATCTAAAATGGCCCCAGAGAATACTGATTTGTCTTAACATTTAAAGCAGCTAAGTAACAACAAGAATCGCGATAGTTAATATTCTGGGTGATGAATGAACACTTCAAGTCACTGAATGGAGTTTGTCATTAGGAAATTTGCCAAGTTCTCTTTGATTTGAAGATAAAACGAACATGGCATTTTTGGTCCAGGTTTAAAAATGGGACAAGTGGGAAATATGATTCAAAATATCACCTAAAATCACCTGAAAACTCTGTTTCTTCTAATCTTTCTTCCAGTTATTTTCAGGTAGGTTAAAATATAGCTAAATGGATTATTCAGATGATAATGTGGCTAAATCTATTGTTGTGAATTTGAATTTATCACATTGCTATATTTAGTTAGCCAGGCACTTGTAAATCTACAGAACTCATTTTTATGGGAAAATCAATGCATTTTTCCTTTCTGGATAATATATGTTACTTGTGAAAATGAGTCTTTTACTTACAATTTATTTCTAACAGGAACAGGGAAAAATGTCTATGAACACTCAACAAATAAGTTAAAACAAAAGGATGAAGGGAACCCTTTCCAGTAACAAATCTGATTGGATAGTTCTGAGATGATAGGGCTTCCTTGGCCAGTGATCACCCTCAGTTGTTAGATATCTGTAGTATGTTCCACACAGTCAAACAACCTCTGCATGTTACCAACATTCATTTTCTAGATGGTGGTGAGTGTCATCAATTCCAGTGGGCATGATTACCAAAGATGGTAAAAAAGCTGCTCATGCTACAGGAACCCATTTGGTATGTACTGATTATCAGAATGGATGTCAAAAAATAACATCAATAGAAGACAGTGATTTTCAGGTGCAGTTGAGTAGACTGGGGTATATGCAGAAAATCAGACATTTGGAGCACTGCAGCTAACTTTCTATTCATATTGTTATTTTTGTCCAAATCTCTTAAGTGTTGCATCTGCAAAGTGTTGAGAAGAGTTACTTATTCATTAAGCACTTTGCATAATCTTTAAAAGGAGTGCCATGGAAACCAAAAGTACTGTATTATTTGTTCTTCTCCCCGGTTGAACTCAAAAAACCGCCATTCCATAGCGAATAAAGGAGAAAGGTACGAACACAAGGAAGGGGGCCCTTATAAATGTTTTCTTAAGGATTACAGCCTCCTTGGATCAGTGCCTATGCATCTCTGATCCTGAAATCAGAATTGGGGGTTCATAAGCTGAAAGTCTCATGAGGCTCTTCCCAGATCTCCAAAGCAAACTCAGTAACTCTTGGGCTCAGACGCTGCCTCTCAACATCAACCTAGAGGTAGTGTTTATTCCTGGGGTTTTTGCTTTACTTGTTCATGATCTTGAACCTCAGACCCTTATTCTTGCCCTTAGATAACACATAAGTCTGTCTAGGTCCAATGAGGTACAAAAGAAAGAAAATCTACCGGTAGCATATACAAGTGACATTTGGGATCTATAAGCCCGATTCCCAGAAAGCTGAATTAAAATGAGATTTGGAGTGAGAGAAAAAAAAAAAAGTGTTGATGTTTCTAATCATTCTAAGAAAGTTCTCCAGCTTCTGCTGGATCATATTTTATACAAGGAGCTATGCTCTTTTCTATATGGAATAAACTGTGCTAAGCTGGATAAAAAAATGTCACCTTAGGCACCTGAATTAATAGTTCAGTTATGTACTTGGTTAAGTCTTTACTATAGATCAGCATAAGTGTGCTAGACAGACAATTCTTTAGAGCTAACATTTTAAAAAGGTGCCAAAGCCCCTTTGAGATCTGTGTGAATTATCCAGATTCAGGGGGGGAAAAAAAGTTAAATATACAGTGATTTTTTTTTACCCCCCTCTTTTTCTTAGTTGCACTGAATAAGTAAAATTGCAGCAAAGTTGGCAAGAATAAATACTTCCTCGGTTTTTCTAAAGCTGCAATTAATGATAATGAAGCTATACCTTATATGGCAAGAAATACAGTACAAATTGGATAAGTAAGAAAAATGATCAGCCATTGTGTGCCTCCAATATAGTACATCAAGGTATCGCCACTGTGAGGCTATCTTTATTTTAAACCATTAAACAAAACAATATAAATCTGCAGGCAGGTGTTTCTTGTTGCAGAAGTATTGAAAGTTGTAATGCAAACAATCTAATTTTAGCATCTATGTAGAGTGTGAAGTAAATTTACTGATCATTGATGCATTGAGCATGGGAAGAAATAATCAGCAGGAGCTTTCAGCGAGATTATCCTATTAAAGCAGGAAGACTTCATGTGGTTGTTAAGGAAGTAGTCAAAAGCAGGTGATGGAAGTGGGGGTTTGACGACTCGTCAGTGGGCACAGTGTACATGTTAAGTTGTTGTTTTCTGCTCAGCTAAGCAGCAGAGAATTGATATGTTAGCAATGAAGAGCAATGACAATTAAATTGTAACTGACCTACATGTTACCGTCATTACGCGTTCTCTTTTTTACTGCTTTCCCTCTTATTTAATCACACAGTATGGGGTTTTTATTAGGCTGTAATGTTAAAATCTTCATCCATTTAGCCATAAATGTGTGACTGGATATCTATCAGGCTTCCTTGCACTATACAAACAAAGCCATTTTGCTGAATCACTGTTGACTTGTTTGTGGCCTAATTTAATGAGTGTAATAACTTACATTACTATCCAGTTAACATTTAGAAGCCCAGGAAAGACCTGCTAGCACACAGTAAGCTACTGTATACATTCTCTATTCATATCTCTCCCCTTTGCAGTAAATTTTATACAATAATATGCACTGCTTACAACACAGGCTTCCATCAGCTGAGGGAAGCATTCTAGGAAGTTCACTGTGCTGAGGATGAAATGCTTCTTACACACAATAACCAGCGATATGATTCCCTTTTTCTGGATACCACAGCAGCTGTATTTTAACCATTTGAAAAAAAAAAAAAAACAGCTTACTCCTTCTCATATTTTTTTACTGATATTTTAAGCCTCTTACCCCTCCCCAAACTCAGGAATGAAAACTAGTTACTCAAGGATAGGGGGAAAAAAAAAAAAAATCACTGTGAGTTAAACAAAATAAAGTTCCAGGATAAAATATAAAAGCAAGAAGTCAACAAATAAAATGGGTTGACTTTATTTATATGCATGTGATTAAGCTGTCCATGATCTTGAATTATGTACCATTTTATTATTTCCCTATAATAAAGCTACCCATCCTCCCTTTCAATCTACACACATCTATATGTTGTCTTGGTAAATGTTCCTTTAACACAAACATAGTATAATTTATTTGTGTTTCCATTACATTACTTTAAACAAAATTTTTTGAACTCTTTGTCACCTCATCTACCTTAGTTGCTTAACTAATATCTGAAAATCCAGTAGATCAATTAAGTCACCAAAACAAGTCTCATTATTTTCATACTAATGTTCTGCATAGATGACAAAAGGAAAGCTCTTCACTTGCTCAAAATAATCATTATTTAAAAAGCAACACACACACACGTACACGTGCATGCACACACACACACACAGAAGTGTATAGAGTTGACAATTTAGAAAAAGTATTTTCACATTAAGAGATTTGGAGCAGATGGACTTTGTTTTTTTTCTTTTCCTTTCAGAGCAATTTCACTGCATTGTTTATGTCAAGATTTAAGTCTTTAATTACAATCTATTAGGCAATATCTCAGATTGACATTACAATCTCAGAAGTCTCTAATAATACTGTGAAAAGAAAATCATAGATGGGCAAGACAGTTTTAATTTTGTTTCTTTCCATGAAATAGACAAAGGCAGGCCTCTAATCCCAGGGGAAAATGTATCATTCTGGACAATTGAAAAATTACTTTTTTTTTTTTAAATGATGGGTCAAATAAAATTTTTGAGCATGCTAATTAGAGCTTCTATATCTGGAATTGTATCCTGACTATCACACACAAAAAACAATTTATTGACAAGTGTATGTAATATAAGCTATCAGGTCTGGAAAGTAGGGAGAAAAGCAACAATGATATAATTTCCTTTTTCACTATTGACCTCCTATAAATTCCAGGCACTAGATAAAAAGGCTATTCAGATAAAAAAATCAAAGTCCTTGTTCTCATGGGCATATATTCTGATGGGGGGGGGGCAAAACATGAACAAAATAACAATTAAATAGTATATTAGAAGGTTAAAAAAAAACACTACGGAGACAAAAAATAAAGCAGGAATGGAGGAGGAGTGCTGTGGGGAAGGCTGGATTTTATTTTGGGTGGTCATGGTAGACCACCCTGAGAAGGTCTGTTTCAGCAAAGGCTTGAAGGAGACAATTTGGATACTTACTTTAATGTATAATCTCAATACGCATTATATGTAAATTAGTGCGTAGCTATATACATAACAAGTGTCCTGTTATATAATAAAAAAGTGTCCTGTTAAATTGGATTTCAACCAAAGAAAGTTTCAAAGAGAGGCTAGCAGAAAAATATAGATTGGAGGCCGTGTGGCATCCGGCCACCTGGAAGACTAGCCTTTGTATCTCCCCCACAACTTCCCTATTTTGAATTCACAATCTCTTATTTGTTCTTAGAGTAAACCTGTCGCTTGGAGGATCTGGATAGCAGTTACAAGCCAGGTAGCGTGAAGGTGCATTTGAGTTATCTTGACTCTTGACACATGACAAAACACATGCTACTCTGACCACTTGCTAGCACTTACTCCCAGCCAGGCACTGTTCATTAAACACCCCTGTGACTTTAGTATTGTAAGTATTATTCTGCCCAATGCAAAGCTGAGTAAAGTGGAGGTCTGAGAAAGTAACCAACATGGCAAAGCTCAGCCAACTACTAAATAGAAAAATAAATTCTCTGATTCCTATACCACATTTGTTAGGACAAAATAAAAGAGAAAACAAAACCAAGCAACACAATCTGTAGTGTCAATCAAGACTACTCAATTCATGGAAGAGTTAACAGCATTTTGGCAAAGGGGTTGAAGGTACCATAAAATTTGAAGTTAAATGCTACCATTGATGCAAATTATGCAAATAGTGGTTAAGATGGGACTCCTTGATATAAAACGTAGAGACCAGATCAAATACATGATGGGAGCTGCCAATTTATTGAAGCTGTCTTCTTTCCTCAGGGTGGCTTCTGCTAACCCATATGGCACTTTTGTATAGGTAGGAAAATGGGTCTTTTACTTCCAGGTGGAGACAGCTCAGTGCTGGGACGAGGCGAGTGGACTGCCGGTAAGATTTATGTCCTCACTGGTGTCAATGTGCATGTATGACCTGTATCGGCAATTCCTGGCAGCCCTACTTTCTAAATGTAAAACAGTGCTAAACTAGCTAGTGAAAGAAGTTAGAGAGGCTACATCTTTATGTGAAGTGGTTAATTTCTTCATACTCTTGTGTGATTCCATATTACAACATCATGTTTTTTGATCAACATTTAAAAAAAAAATTCATAGTGGCAACAGTAATATTAGAAATTTTAATAAAAGTCTATGAGGAGAAAGCAATTCATTTTGGCAACAGGATAATCTTGGATGAGCAGGTCTGAACCTGCTGAGCCCTTTCTGTCCACCTGCTTTATGCTCATTTCCTTTCCAATCTCTGGAACTAAGCTACTTCAAGGAATGACATCTTGGGATTGTAATGCAAATGTCGGGTTTGGGGCCACAAAGAAGTGGGTACAAAGACCAATTCTGCTGCTTACAAATTGCATGATTTTGGCTAAATTTCTTCATCTTTCTACCTAAACTTATTTCCTTATTGGTTTAAGAAATGGGATAATAGCTCTACTTTTCAAGATTTTTTTAGGGAAATTAAATTTCTACCTGGACTTGTTTCTCCCTTCACTGCCATGCCACGCACCTGATGTCTTCAATAGAAGATCTATGTTCCTCCATCTAACACCCTCCATGATATCATTGTGGATCGATCTTTATGACCTCATCACCGGTCACTGCCATCTTCCATCCCCCACAACCACACCCTCTATTTTGCACTGTCCTTTATGCTTCCATAACACCAAGATGATTTTAATTCCCCCAAACACATCATAACATTTCATGCCTCTACACCTTTTTCCATACTATTCCCTCTGCTTAGAATAGTCACATCTCCCCACAGTCTCTTTGGAAAATTCCTATTCATCCATAAATCTTGACTCAGTTTTACAAAGATTAAATGAAACAATAACATGTTCAGGTCTCAGTGCAGTGGACCGGTCGGTACACAGGAAGAGCACAATAAATGTTAGCTCCTTCTTCCCTCTGCAAACTCTTTTCATAAAATTGAATATGCTTCCTCCTCTGAGTGACCATACCACATATGTTCTACATCCATCCCGCTTTACTGGAGAGAGGCAATATGGATGGCATAGTGAAGAGAGCATCAGATTGCAGGTCATTCTGTCTTTGTTCTGATCCCAGCTCTGCCACTTTACTAATTCTAAACTTTGAAAAGATCATTTAAGCTTCATGGCCTTCATCAAGGATAATATTATTTACTTTCCTGCATGGTTGTAAGAGCTAGAATTAATGACTTCATGGCACATGATCAGTAAAAGTTAGCTACTATGAGTGCACTATACAAATCAGCTACTAGCACTCTTACTATACAGTGACATCCCTCCATATTACTATGAGTGGAGTACATTTCATCTTAAAAATACAAGTTGAGTTAGTATGCAGTTAATTTTCTAGTATAAATGAGTTTGAAGTCAGGAACGAAATCCAATATTCAATCATGTGATATCTGAATGTGCTTTGTAACAGAACATTATAGTGGAACTATGTGTTTTCTTTCATGTCTACCTTATTTACTAGACTATTAGTTCCTTAAGTACAGACCATCTATTTTTCAGCATAGTCCGGACTACAGATTAACTTAAGAGTTAGACTGCTTGGGTTCCAATCTCAGCGATGTCATCTAATTCTGTGACCTGGGGTGTATTACTTAAGCTCCCTAAGTCTTGGTTTCCTCATTCTAAAATGAGAAGGATAATAACAGTAGTGCCTACTTATCAGATGATTGTGAGGCATAAATAGGCTGATACAAGTAATAGAATCTGGCACTTAATAAGTGTTCATTAAAGGTTAGTGATTATCATCATCATCTTGTTATTATCGCTATTATAATTCTTATTGTTATTGGCCCCAGCATCTATCAAAGAGCCGGTTTATGTATCAGGCATTCAATACATCTTCGTTTAAAATTTTATCAAATCCTCTTAAAATTTGGACATTGTCATTTAGGATAGCTTCCCAATTATAGGCTGAGTCCCCTTACAGGCATCTCCAGATGGCTAAGTGTGAAAGGATCATTCTCTAATTGGCCTGAATTCCCCCAAGTCAGCCATTTTTTCTGCACTGTACTGAGGGCCCGAGGCCCTCTCAGCTAGCTACCTCTCCTTCCTTCACCTCCTTCCCACCAGAACTGGCCAGCCTCCGGGCAGCTGGCTTCTGTGTGCCTCTCCCACAAGCCACTGCCAAGGATGCTAGCCAGTCCTTTATTGGAGCCAGGTGGAGCTGGCAAAGCCAGATGTTGTCTGCCTTGTGTTGCCTGGACTTGTGAATGTCAATCTCCCGCCTCTTTGGCTCAGGATAAATCTTTGGCATCTTGACTCTTTTCTGCAAACCCCAGGGACAGGGTCCCAATAACTCAGGATTTTCCTTGGGGGAATGGCACTGTTATGAAAGTGATAATCCTGTCATTCATTTGTTCACTGATCTCCATTCACTAGTTGGTTTTACTGAAAGTAGATCAATGCATAAATGAAACATGGCATGCTTTGCCCTCCAGAAGTCAAAGAACACGAATACACAGATTCAATAAAAAGAGGAAGGGAGCCCCCAAAATACCTAAACAAGCAACTTCTGGTCTAGGTGCCTCCCCTGAATCCTCCAATTCTGGGCACCTCTTCTAGGAAGTTTCCATTTGTAATTACGCTGAGCCACAAGCTGATTGATCTCTGTTTAGAAGGGAAGTGGAAAAACAGAACTTAAGTGTTTTCAGCATTCAGCTATCCTAACTGCTATAGCCACGTCCGGCTTATCTGGCGGGAGCTAGCAGGAAGCCTATAACCGCTTCATCCTAACTCTCCAAATGCTGGCAACAATTAAATGAATTCTTAAGAAGAGAATCAGAAAAGCAGGAGGCAAAATGAATGGCTTATCCAAGTGCTGAGGAAGGAGAGGCTGTGTATTCAAGATGGAAAGAATATAAATACACACACACACACACACACACACACACACACACACACACACGCATATTATGTTACATAGCTATAAAAATGTGAAATGTTATTTATTTTGAGAATACCCAGTCATTTCCATCTGAAGTAAGAATCCATAATAACATTCTCTGTTTATATAACTCTTTTCACCTCAAGAGATCCTGAATGCATTTCAGACAGCTCTATATACAAACAGAGGCCAGGAGCTCCCCCATTGCTGGAACTGGCGGTGGGAACCAGGCAGAAAACGTGCATGTGGCTGCACGCATCACGGTGACTGCTGATGGAAGAGGGGCAAGTTGGTCAAGGACAGCAGGGCAACCCCCACATTCTTAAAACTGTGTCAGAGGGGCCTTCAAAGTCTGGATGACACCTCAAATTTTGATAGCTAATTAAGAAACAAAGCTGAAGAGAACTCCATTTATTTACTTTGGAAGGATGAAGGATGATGCAGGGCAGAGCAAGGTTAGTGAAGCAGTGACTCCAGGGAGTAGAAATAAATCTGAGGCATAGATCACAAAGTCTTCCCCTCCAGCTTATATATTCTTATTACACCGAATAAACTTAAGATGGCAGGACACATAAAAAGGTAATATCTGTTGATTCATTTACACCCCTGTTTTCACCCACAATCTGCTTTCCCGTTAGGGGCTGACCAGTTCACCTGGAATCCTCTTTCTTTTTCCTTCGCTAATTCCATCCACAACATAGCTAGTCCGACTTCAAAATAATTCTCATTTAGAAAAAATGAACAATCAGTTCAATGATTTACAGGCATCACCACTTCAGAAACCAAAGCTTGACAGGAAAGTATATTTCTACATGGGTCTAACAGTAGGTTCCCCGAGCAGCTAAAAGCAAGGCACTGGAAACTTCCAACTATTCAGAAAATAAACTAGAAAATGGCTCATCTCTGCCCAAAGAAAATATTACTAACCAAATGCCCTATTATCAGGATTGTACTTGGGATCCTTACATCATGCCTGTCTGAAAAGAAAACATTCCTGGAATGAGAGATGAGAGATGAGTGAAATGAGAGATGAGAGATGGAGTGAAGTGATACATCTTACTATGAAGAAAGGAGAAAAGAGATTCTGGTGTAGATGTGGCCTGCCGACAGCTCTTGGAAACCTTTGCCACAGCATCCTCGGACCCTTTGTTACCCTCCAAAGCCTTTGTGCTCCCAGGGTGTGCTGAGGCACCCACACCAGGAAGTCAGGAGCTCTACTACCTGCTGTCTCAGATGTTAGCTTTGCTAGGTCCTTCCTGTGACCGCTGAACTTCCCACATAAACTCAGCAAAAAGCCCAGGGATGGACATAACAGAGACGGAAGTCCTTGGGCACTTCAATTTGAAGCAGGGAGAGAGGTGAAGACCACCTGGTGCAGGAAACAAATGAGTACTCTTTAATGTTGTATCCTGGAAAGGGCTACCAAGGGAGAGATGGCAGGGGCAGAAGCCAACTGGAGCCACACAAAGAGTTTCGGGGAAAATCACCCCTTCCTAAATATATGCCTCTGTCTGAATTTAGCACATTTGGAACACTTTACTTTAAAGGGATGCTCCTATGTTGAATTTTACTCTCAGATCACCTCAATAAGGTAGGTAGAATAAAAATCTTACAAACCGGGAAAAAGACTTAGACAAGTCAAATGGCCTAATCACCTGCAGAGCTGGAGCTAGAACCTTCTTATTGCAGAATTTCAAGTTATTTTTACTGTATCTTGCCCACAGTTATAATCAGTATGTATCATAGGAGATCAAAATGGTTTCCCACTGAAACACCTGTGAGGAGCCCAACGTTCACTTTGATCTTTAGAACCTTCAGCCTTTATTTCTCCATTAGCCTGAGTGGGAGCCAGAGAGAGAGGCGAGGGTTTGTAGGAAGAAGCAACAAGAATTTTGTTTCCTCTCTGTAGTTTCCATTAAGTTCCCCTCCTTGCCATTCTTCACACTAGCCTATCACACATTTAGGAAGAAACAGGAAAGGAGACACTACCATAAATTGATGAATAGATGGATATAGATTTATTTTTAAAATATAATATATACTACTTTAATTCTGATGAATTAAGACTATTTAGGGCCGGCCCAGTGGCTCATTGGTTAAGAGTTGGCTTGGGAGTGCGAGCTCTGAGCAGCAGGGACACTAGTTCGGATCCCACATGAGGGCCAGAGATGCTGCACCCTCTACAACTAAGATTGTAAACTACATTTCAACCTGGAGCTGGGCTGCCGTGAGTCCCTGGTGACGGCGTGGACTGCAGTGGGGCTGACTGGCTAACTGGCTGTCAGCGAGTGTGACCTGCCGTGAGCTACCATGAGAGGTGTCCAATGGCCGGCGAGTGAGTGCCTCACCCAGGAAGAGCTCAATGATAATACCAACATGGGCCAGTGAAGCAACATCCTCCACAACTAGACTGAAGAACAAAAGGGCAGCAATTGGTCTGTTCTGCTTCCCCGATTCCCCAATGCTGTTCCCTCCCCCAATTCCCCAATAAAATCTTTAAAAAAAAATGAAAATACTATTTAAAAATCCTTATAAATAACCCTCAAATGAAAAAGACAGTCAATTCTTATAAGACAGAGAAGGTTCATGAAATCAAACGTTATACAACTTAAGTCTAAAAAAACTATCAAGAGTACTAGAACCAGAGGCTGATTACAGAATTTTGGAAGACATTGTTCAGAACGAACAAAAGGACTATTCCTTTGCATACTAGTCAGTAAACCTTAGAGGTCACTCCCTGTAGTAAGTCTAGGCTTACAGATAAAAGCTAAATACTCCAGCAAGTTCAATGAGAGTTTGGATACATTCAAACATGGCAGAAACTCAGTGGAAGTTCGAAGAATCACCATTCTTTTTCCCATCCATGAATGGCAACTGTGCTTTCCATGACATGTTTCTTGGTGCCCTTATAAGCAACAACACAGGGCTCAATGAAGTGGCAAACATGCCTAATGTGACATATTCTTAAATAAGGAAATGGGTCACATTGTCCTTTTTCCGACCTGAAGGCAGATTTCACACTGTTCTGGAATGTTCTGCAGCTGTTGGCAGATCTGACCATAGGAATAATTATCTTAATAGACA
Source organism: Aselliscus stoliczkanus (assembly GCA_033961575.1). Classification (NCBI taxonomy): domain Eukaryota; kingdom Metazoa; phylum Chordata; class Mammalia; order Chiroptera; family Hipposideridae; genus Aselliscus; species Aselliscus stoliczkanus. The sequence goes on along the minus strand of CM066730.1, from coordinate 70,479,586 downwards.
TTTTCTTACAATTGAGCAGGATGGGAACATGTTGCATATTTAGAAAACACATACGCATATTTTCAATGAAATTTTATCCCAGGAAAAAAAAATAAAGAGAAACTAATAATCCTTAAGAACTGCCAGAGCTGCCAAGCGGAAGCAAGGGACCTCCACAGTCTACAGTTATGCCATGACTAACTTGAAGGGTTTGGAGGAAGTGAAATTCTACTACAGCCAGAAGCAGGAGGCCACAAAATATTAGCGAACAACACTAAGAAAAACCAGCAGGATTCATTTGACGCCAGGTCGCTGAGCCAATGTCATTGTGTGCAAAGTGCAGGGGGCAGGTAGCAGGTAAAGATAAGAGCTTCCATGTGGTAGAATGGTCTGGCTAGGGAAGCAGCAAATTCCTTTCCATCGATTATATTTTGAAAGAAACAAAGGCTTTCTTTAAAAACGTGCTAAAGAAATCCCAACTGCCTATAGGAGCCAGAGAGGTAGCATAATGTGTGAATCATCCAGGAGAGAAATATACATTAAACATATGAAAAAAATCCATGATTGCATAAAGACATTTGCTCTCTCCCATGTGTCTTCATAAATGGAGTGTTCCCAATCGAAGTTTTGAAAAGGACGTAAGAATAAAGAGACACTCATTTACTTCAAAACAAAAACTGTGTGAGAGGAATGATAGATGGTGGCTGACACCCAGTCTCAGCCCAAGAGCCAATAGCAAGTGGAGAGGACAGGGGAGAATTGGAGAGAATCTGCCCTACAAAGAGGGGGACACAACTCAAGCTGATTGTTGCCATGTAGGGAGGCAGGCCCAGTGTGGCCAAGTTTGCCAATTTTGTTACTTAACAAGGGCCAGAAATCTTGATGTGTACATGCCATCTCCCATTTTTAAATGTTGGTACAGTTATTTTCAAAAGATTCTCTGTGTACCAAGCAAAACCTCATGTAGTCTGGATGTGGCCAATGGCCCACGAGTTCATGGCTTCTGCTGGAAAGAGCAATTAGGTTCCACGTATGGGTGTGGGGGAAAAGAGGGAATTGTATGGTCTCTAAGATCCTGGTGAGAGCCCAGTAAATGGCACCCTTCTTCCTGAAGTATGAACCAATTGAAAAATGAGACAAAAGAGAGAACTGATGGAGGGCAAATTTATAATCTTTCTTACTGAATAAAGCAAGATTGGGCAAGTGAACTTCCTAGAATTAGAGACACTGGATGGGGTCAGGCCTCTCCACTCTCCTCCCCACCTCTCACACCCACCTGCAGCATACGTGCTCCCTGCCAGCAGCTGGTTTCCTAGAGAAAGACGGCAGAAGGGGCAGAGCTATCCAAGGTTTGGTTTCTTCTTCCAGTTCCCCTCATCAGATAATTCACTCTTTCTCCCACCAATGGAGATGAGAGGTAGGCAGGTGAATGAAGGGACTGAAAATCCAGGAGAGTTTCAGATACACAATAGCATTGGAAGAGATGGGATCCACATCAACAGTTATTTCCAGCCAAGGCCACTTTCAGCACACAGTGCATCTTTGTGCAAGTTACAAAAAGGCACTCCACCCTAGCAGATGAACTGCAGAAAGGCCTTTTGCTCCCAGCTGATGCAGCCCCAGGCTGGGGCACACAGCTTGGCAAGCATACCAGGGCTAGATTCCAGCCCGCACTTGCCTACTCAGCCTGATGCCTAAGTACAAAAACCCACAACTGCCCATAGCAGCCCTGTTTTAGACTCTAATAATCCTATCAGTTTGATTCCAGATTGTTCAGTCTCTGAAGTAACCACATTGTGAATAACACCCACTCTCTGTCCACCTCCAACTGTTGGAATTAATATTGGTCCAAGCTGTGTCAAGTTTGTGAATGGGGTGGAGCGGAAGAAAAGTTGATTGCCTGGCATAGCCTGTGCTTTTTTTATTATTATTATTATTGTGCTCTCAATTTCCCAATCCCTAAGTTGGTATAAATCTTCAAAGAATGAACAGCCATTTTTTTTCAGCATGTCAGAATGTAGTGAGGCTATAATCATTTCTTCACAATGTTTTTTAGTAAAGAATATATTAAGGGAGACAATGTTTTAAAAGTTTCTATGTACAAGTGTGCCTTGTCCCAAATTCTTTGTATTCAGATGTCAGACTATAATTGTTGGTTAGCAGCAAGGTTACCAAATGGGTTATAAAATGCATTTCAAATGAATATTAAAAGGACTTAAGGAAAATACAATTAACAGCTCATGTAGTTGAGGCAGGCTACAGTTTCATTGTAAAACATAAAAATTAACACAATCTTTATTAGAATTGAGCATATATCTGTACCCAGGGTATAACATCTTCATTTCTGGAGCTCAACTCAAGAAGGAAGAAAGACACAGGGCCCTAATTAAACAAAAAACAAAAAGGCGTGGAAATTTCTACTTATCGGTGATGAGAAACATGCCCATGAAGGGAAAGAAGAAGGAAAAACAAAGAATATTTAGTTCAAGCTGATCTTTCTCTAATGTTTCATAACCAGGGAAACACAATCAACACGGTCTCCAGAGAGACCCACACAGCATGTTAGATTTATACATTCTTTCGTATTTCTACTCAAGCCAGGTGCTTTAGAAAAAAAAATAATAATAAATGTTTGATACTATTTAGCTGGAAGTAAGTTCTTTCCTCTACCACCTTGCCAAACAGAACTGCACATTTTTGCCAGCCTATTTCAAGGTCACTTCCGTGTTTTCAGGAAAGAAAGCAGACATGGCTGACTGGATCATCTGCACAGGCCACTCTTTCAAAACTCTGCTACACTGAGACCCACTCATTCATTCATTCATTTGTTTATTCAACTAATACTTATCAAGCGTTTCTAAACAGGCAGGGTGATAACTGCATCTGCAATTCCTTTCCTCAATGAGCGTAAAGCACACAACCACAGTTGTTTTTGTGCACTGTTTAAAATCTTCAGTTTTTTTTCTCAGTGAGATGAGGAGGTGCCACATTTACCCTACAATAATAAGTATTTGAGGAGGAAACAAGCAAATAAACGTACTGCATTATACACATGTCATTAAATCCATGCATGCAAAAAATGGGAGGACCTGTTTTTATTAAGGATAACATATATTTATTATTGTCATTTCCCCTTAGTGTACAGTGAGATGTCCTAAATACAGAGACGAGTTTCTTGGAGAAAGCAAGTGCAGATACCCCCTGGCTGGCAACTGTGGTTATGCCAATCTTGGGCAGAAGCTGTGGCCAAACCCTCTGGGTGCTCCCCTTGGTTTCCTTCATTTATCTCCCTAACTCTAGACTCGGAGACTTAGAGGGTGCAAAGCAGGCCCACAGATAAACATAGCTACCGTAAGACGTCCATGACAATGAACTTGCTTTCTCTTCTTTCTCCCTCACAAAGATAACAAACAGAGGAGGAAAGCGTGGCACACGGGGAAGTGGAGTTAAAATGTACTGCACGTTACTAATCCTAACATAACATTGGCAGCTTGCACCATCCCCCTGCCAAACCCAAATTAACACACTGCCTGACTGGAAGGCAAAGGCTGCAGCTATATTTATAGCTCAATTAACAAGTTTCATAACTAAACCTCCAGAAGTCCTAGGCAAACCTGACAAATGCTATGCATCTTCACACCACAGTGACCCTGCCAGAATGCCACCATCTTTTAACAGGGAACAACTCCTGCTATCACCTTGCGAGAACAATGATGATTGGCACTGGCCCATCTGATAACGGAAAGCTGTCTGGGCAACTAGGCTCTTGTCAGGGGTACGTCTCATAACAACTCCCAACCAACACACATACGGTGGATTCAAGCAGGTGGTGAATTCTTCTTCGTTTTGCAGATGGATGGAAATGCCTGCTCCTCGGGAGCCAATGGCTGCCGAGAATGACTGCCACTTGATGACTCAGGAGCCTTGGTCCTTCCGGGAACAGTGGAGCAGAAACACAGGGCATGTCACTTAGCGTATCAATATAATAACTTCAAAAGAAGCAGAAAAACCTCTTCATCATATCTTCTAAAGAGGTTATTTTTGCTTAAGGGTAAAAAGGTTCTTCAGAGAATTATTAGTGCACAGGGGGCACTGATAGGATGACTAGCAAGAATGCAGTGGTATTTTTAATATATGGCTTGATGTGGAGCAAACTGTCATCAGTGTCGAGGTGGGGTTCCCCTTCATTCAAGAATTCCAGACGTGCACATCTGACTCTTCAGTGGGACTGTCAGCACTTTGAGTAGCGGGAGGGGTGAGGGGAGTGTCCTGTTACACATTGTCCTCCACAGCATTTAGCTCAGAAGTAAGTCATAACAAGGGTTCAGCATTTGTGAATGAATCATGAATGAATGAATGAATTCCTAGATAAATTGGACAAGTGAACAATTTAATAGATATGTAGTACTATTCTCCCACACACTATAAAAACTTATAATTCTGCAAGCCTCTTGCTCTAATTTTTAGATTGGAGTTAGAAGTGTTTCACGCACCATCCTTACATATTCCTATTAACTACAACCCATCTCCAGCTACCTGTGTTGTAGGTTGATTCCCTATTAAGAGCTGGGTATTTAGATCACAGAAATTTGAAAACAAAATAAAACAAGTAAACATCTATAATCTGCTGGTAGAGTCTTCAAGTTTCTAATGTTTGAAACTCTTGGCTACTGACATGGGGGGAGAAGTAAATGGTCAGCTATTAATGTTATATTAATATATTCAAGTGCACAACTTCGGGTAAGTTACTAGCTCCTGAGTTTGAGTTTACTTGTCTGTAAAATGAGAGAGTTAATCTAGAATTATCTTTAAGTGTCTCTTCAACTATAAAATATTATGATTATACTTTTCTGCCATCTAGTCATACCTACACACATTAATGGCATAATTCTCTATTCTCCTATTCCCTAAAAAGGATAATTGCAGAAGCTATTTTTAATAACACTAAAACTTTGGAATCTGATAGGAGAGCATCCACTCTCCTTTTTCCCCTTTTGTACTCTCGTTGCTGGACCTTTGATTCCCAAGCAAAATGGTATTTTTTCCAAGGGATATAAATGGACCATTTTCTCAGGACAAGCTTGTAGCTGCTGAGAAAATATCATAAAACTACAAGCATGGGATAAAGAAGATAAGACAAAGTCAGGTGCTGTTATCAAGGTAGACTGGAGTAAGACTAAGGAAGTTCTGTCAGGGTTCAAGGACCTATTGCCTCTCCCTGCTTTTTCAAGAAACAGAATCTGGAACAAAGGTGTCTTCTGCAACACGGACCTTAAAGTGGTACTCAACTGGCCAAATCTGGCCCCCAAATAGGTTCAGTGTAGCTGCTCTGACTGATGTTTGAATGTGGGTTTAAATAAATGCATTTGGGTGGGTCATGGACTGCCCAGGTTATTGATGACCCTTCCCACTCCCTATGTCTTATATTTATGTCTTAATCTTTTCATTCATTTATGTTACTGACCCTTTGCCCAATTCACTGTATCTGTCTTCTCCCACTAGCACAGAATGTTATATCCCATGAGTGTAATATTGGGTCATCGGAAAAGTCATGCCACATTTTTGCAACGAAAAACATAAATACATCATAACTTTTCTGACAAACCAATATATATTCCTCTGTTTGTTCATTGTTATGTCTAGTACCTAGAAGAGTCCCTGGCTTATAGTAGATATTCTGTAAATATTTTTTGAATAAATGAATGAATGAATGAATGAATGAATAAAACTACCCTAACAATTGCTCCCACTCAGAGCTCCCATCACCATCACACTCTGTTCGCACCCTCACAATAGCCTTAATTCAACACACATTTATGAAGTACTAGACACTCTACCGAGTACTGGAGATGAATGTGACAGAATGAAGCAAAGTTCCTTGTCTCAGATGCTCACATTTAAGAGAAGGGATCAGACACATAGACAAAGAAGTATGACAACATGGCACAACAGTTTCAATGAGAGAGATATGTTAAAAGTGCTATGAAACAATTGGCAGAAAAGCAAGGAATATTTGCAGTATGTGTCAGTGATACAAGCTCCTTACCTAAACAAGGGAGAGCAGGCATTCCACACAGAAGACTAGACAAAGTCACAGAGCAGTGAAAATGCACATGCTTAGGGCACAGACCGCTTCGGTGTAGGTGGAAGAGACATCATGGAGGAATGCCTACTGCTGACATTGGGAAGGTAGCACCTTTGCAGGGCTGTGAAAATCTTTAAGACCAAGTTGAGGAGTTTAGATGCTATCCTGCAGGAAATACTATTTAATACTATTCAAGTATTTCAAACAGAGAATGCCAGGAAGAGAATGGTGTTTTGAAAGCTACTGTGATATCACTATAGCTTATAGGTTGGCATGAGAATAAGTTGGGAGGTTTTTACAGTAGCTCAGAGAAGAGATTATGGAAGCCCTAAAGGAAGGCAAGAAAAGTTGCATTTCTTTCAGGAGAAATTCATGCAAGAAAAAATTTGGAAATAGAATTAACAAGGCAGAGAGAAAGAGGTAAGAGTTCAATTTGGGCCTGAGGTTTCCATGTCAGATAAGCTGGATAGATGATGTTGTTATTAAGGGGAGGAAAAAAGAAATAACTAACAGGGGAGTGGCCACTGAATTTTCAGTATCATGGTCAATGGTGACCTTTTTCAGGACAGTTTCAGAAAAAGGAGGGGAATGAAAGTAAGTACAGAGGATCAAAGAATGAATACGATGTGAAAAACCAGAGGCTCATAGAAGAAGGTGTCATTTATTTATTTTTTCAAAACACTTGGGGAAGGGAGAGGGAGGGCTGAATAGGCAGAGCACAGGAGATTTTTAGAGTAGTGACACTATTCTGTATGACACTACAATAGTAGATACATGTCATTCTATATTTGTCAAAACCCACAGAATGCACAACACCAAGAGTGAGGCCTGATGTAAATGACAGACTTGAGCTGATAATGATATGTAGATGTAGGCTTGTTGATTGTAACAAATATACCACATGGTGGGGATGTTGGTTGTTGGGGAGGTTTTGTGTGTGTGGCCACAGGGTGCTTACGGGAACTCCTTATGCTTCCTGCACAATTTTGTTGTCAACTAAAAAATGTTCTAAGGCATAAAGTTTACTATAAAAAACAAACAAACAAACAAAAACTCGGTGAAGTTTGTAAAGGAAAATAAGATGGTACCTTGAGAGGAAAATAAAGTCAGGAAGGCTAGAACAAGGCAGGCTTATATAAGTACATGTGCATAGAAGCATTTTTAGGCTGTGAAGTGGTCAGCAAGGAACATTGTTGAGAGAAAAAATATAGCTGATATAAATAAAAGTCCTTGGGAAAGACTTAGAACAGTGTCTGGTATATAGTAATTGTTCAATAAATGTGAGATTGTTATCATTACTATCATACTCCATTACTTTCTTTTTTATTGTATGGTAATTTAGGTCCCTGCCCTAGCTCACTAATGAGACCATTAGCTCACCAGAGAAAGGCTGTGACTGCTTGGAGTTTGTGTTCCTTACAAGAACTTAGTACAATTCCTCAAACAGAACCTTCACTGATTGATTGATTCATTAACATAGGTGTTAAACAAATGGTTGAATTTGAATCTTCTCAGGTGGTCTGTGCAGCTTCTGCCTTTATTCCAAGGGTGCTTTAAGCATTTGTATCCTTGCCCTTGACGTCCTTTATGGTATGCATTAAACAAGAGGCCCTATTCCTTTCAGATTACAATGCTATCCTTGTCTGTGTCAGTTATGGGACTTTTAGTCACATGTAACATAATTAGAAATCTAGAAGGAGTTTGAGGGCTCTAGCTGAGGCAGGATCAGAGACCCCATGATGACATCAAGAATTAGGTTTCTTCTATTTTTCTGATATGCTTGTCTCAGTGAAAGGCTGGCCTCCCTCAATAGCACGACATGGCCACAGCAGTTTTAGGTGTCACATACAGATAGAATGACATCCAGATGACGAGATCATTTCTCCCTCAGTACCTTCCTTGTGAGAGGGAACCTTTCCAAAAGATCCCACGTTTGCCTTACATCTCATTGACCAGAATTTTGTCACAAGCCCGAACCTTAAGCCATCTTTACATTGTTTTGGGGAATGGGCCACTATGATTGCCTTAGACAAATCAGGAACCACCCCCTTCAGAATAGAAGCACCATTTCAGAAGTACATGATCCTGCAGAAGAGAGAAGACCCTGAAATAAACAGGGTTCTGTCTGGATGGATAGAGCCATAGGGGTGGAGCAGAGAGATAAACGCTGGCTAGGAAGTCAACGGTGTTTGCTAGATTGGAATCAAAACCGACAGAGAATACAAAACATGATATACAGTGGCACCTCTCTAATATGTGGACATACAATTTGCTTTTGGAAGTTACTCTCTGAGCAAATAAATGATACAATGATGAAATGATAAATAATAATGACTTCAAGTTTCAACCAGGTGATATGAGAAGAACATTATCCAAGTAAGTGCTTGGAGACTCACCATATACACTGCTCTGCCATCTCAGTTCCCATGATGCAAGAAGAGAGATTCTTCATTCACTCCACCAACCTTTCAGTGTCTGCTTTGTGTCAGACCTGATAGTGAAATCTGGAAATAAATATTAATAAATCAGTTCCCCTTCAGTGAAAGGGTACAAAATCTAGAACAGAAGACTAGCAAGTAAGTAAGTCACGATAGCAGGTTTTTAGGTATGTGATGAATATACAAGGCATACCCTAGCACAAAATTAGCAATAGTCAATTTCATTTTGGGGCAGGGAAGATTTCATTAAAAATGTGATGCTTAAATTGGGCCTTGAAAAATAATTAGTTGCCTTCCAGATTAAAAAGGGGCTGGGAAGAGCATTCCAAAAATAGGAAATATTATAGTCAAAGGTATACAGCTATGAATTAGTATTCTGTGCCCATGAAACTCGAAGTGGATCCACATGGCTAAAGAATAGAGTTGAAGGAGTATGGATGGAGGTGAGGATAGAGATTTTGGCAGAAACTAGCTAATGGAGGGCCTTATCCCTACCCCCCTCCCCCGAACCTTGTATATAAATTGGAGGGGGGTGTTATGTAAGTAACACTGAAGCCTTAACAAAGTGAACAAGCATTTAAAAATATTACTGAAAGCTGAGTTGTAGGGAGATTGAGGTGAGTGCAAAACTAGAGGTGGGATGTTCAGTTTAGTGGTGACTTCAATAGTTCAGGCAAAAGTATAGTATTGCTAGAGCCAAGGTAATAACAGTCTGAAGAAGAGGGAAGAACAAAACACTTAATGAAACTCATTGAAAATTTGATGTGGAAAAATAAATGGAAAAGTCCAGAATGATTGAATAGGTGAACGTATGATTAATCAAGAGGAGAAGTAAAATGGTAGGATGGCCAAACTCATTTGGGTTTGCCTGGGACTTTATCAGTTTTTGCACTAAAGAAATCTGTATCCTGGGAAACCTCAGACCCAGGTAAACAAGAATAATGATTTATCATATAAGGAAAAGCAGATTTTGAAGAAAGTATATCATGTTCAATTTGGAAGAAAATGAATTTCAAACCTATTGGGTAGTTGAACATTTAATTTGCAGCCATCTAACCCCAAAACCACTGGCCAGTTCAGTGAAAATTCAACCAGATATCATTCACTAATCATGCATACCCCAAAAATATATTTTCAAACAACTTCCACATTCTACTTCATCTCATAGATACCACCATCCAGCATTCCACAGTTAAGGTAGGAGGCCCTGACACAAGTGGTTAGATAGTCAGTCTTTCTTCACTGGGTGGGGGGTGCAGGTACACTGTAAAGGATGATTGATGGAGAAATTTTGAGGCATTTATGTAAATGATTTTTAAAAATTATCCTTAAAGGGAATACATTCTATTATAACCCATGCTCATTTCTATGAAGGGGACTATCCATCTTTTTGCTGCCTACAAAATTATTATTAATCAGAAAATAGAGGGCTTCCATGCCTTGTCAAACTTTGTGTCACAGAAACATACCTATACTGTACACATATAAGCATTCAACAATTTGTTGCAAAACTGAATTATTTTAAGCCCATAAATGTACATATTACACTTAACTGCATAGTAAATCAAAACAGCTATGATCTCTAAATTCCTTTTTACCATTTTTTTAACAAGAATTTGAAAACCATGTATAAGAAAGTTTTAGGCTTGTACAACAGCTCTAAGAAGATTCTAAACATCTAGTTGTCTAAGTAAACGCCTAAAAACATCATGGTAAGAAAGAAGTTCGTTGCATACATTTATTTGTGCTTGAGACCAATATTGTCTCACCCATTGCAAGCTCTGTCAACTGACCTCATGCTCTAAGAGTCCCCAAAAGCCTTATTTAAAACAATGGGGCAAACACTGAGGATGGTGTTCAACTCTTAACTTAGCAATTCCCAGTACTGATTTAAACCAGACCTTTAGTGTTATTTTAACATAGGTTTTGGATTTAATTATCTTAAATGTCTAAAAGAATGCATACAATTCCCAAACTGTTTATCTCTTTTATGGTAAAATCTCTTCCCCTATCCCTAGAAATCTGTTTTAATTATTTAATCAGTTTGGCTGAAACTCACAAAGCATTAAATTGTTAGTTGTTACTTAACATTCCTTATAAATTGCATTTATTAATTTCTGGATAGAGACTTGTCCATTGCTACAGTAATTTAAATTAGTACCACATGGTTACAGACCGCTGCTGAATGATGATTAAATCTTTGGGGTAAATTCAGTCTTTTAAGATATTTAAATGGCACTAGAGATAAGCTAACCAAATTTGGGTCCAAGAAGTTACAATTTATCAAAAATGTAATAAACCATGGCCAGAAGATTCATCGTAAGCAGCACATAATGTGGTCCATGAAATGACATTTTAGCATCTCTCTCACTGTGGTCACAGGGAAATGCTGACAGTGCAGATGCAGCAATGCTCCATTGATATTTAACAGTTCCCATCTACAAGGTACTTTGCAATATTGTGGCTTTTTATACACTCAAGTCCCCCCCGATACTCTATCAGTCATTTTGTTATTCGACACAGTGACATATTCCTTTCTTAGTGCTTTAATTTCATGGGGCCAAACAATCAACGTAGCACACAACCCTTTGGAATTTCAGAACAGAAGGAGGAACTGTAGGACCTTGGTGGCATTTCAGAATGATAAATCGCTAGGGGAAAGAGCTCTGTAGGGACTACTGACTCTAAACTAATTAGGAACAGATGATGAGGGGGAGGTTCTGGAAAAGATAAGGGATGTCTCCCAGGTCACAAAGAAGGAGACAGGCTCTAGAACTCAGCCTCCTCACTTGAAATCCAAAACTGTTTCTTTGATACTTATTGCCACCGAATCCATTCAACTGATGCTGTACCTTAAAATTTTCTCAGATCCCTGAAAGGACCTGATCATTTTTTCCGAGGGGATCACCTTGGGAAATTGAGTGATAAAAAAATGAATTCTCCAGGGCCAGCCGAGTGGCGCGTTGGTTAAGAGTTGGCTTGGGACACCAGCTCTTGGCAGCAGGGCCAGTGACGCTGCGCCCTCTACAGCTAAGATGGTGAACAACAGCTCGACCTGGAACTGGGCTGCCATGTGAGTGGCCCACGACAGCATAGGCTGCAGTGGGGCTGGCTGGCAGCTGGTGTGCGCTTTCATGAGCCACCATGAGCGACTGTCCAATGGCTGGCGAGCAACTGCCTCACCCGGGAAGAGCACAATGATAATACCAACATGGGCCAGTGATGCGACTTCTCCGCAACTAGACTGAAGAACAAAAAGGACAGCAACTTGTCTGTTCCCCTTCCCCGATTCCCCAACGCTGTTCCCCTCCCCCAATTCTCCAATACAATCTTTAAAATAAATAAATAAATAAAATAAAATAAAATAAAATGAAAAAGGTGTTTTTGCAACCAAATTAAATAAAAAAATGTATTTTCCCATTGCTTCCAAATAATTTAAAAAAAAAATTTAAAAGAGGGTGATAGGCAAGATATAGGGGAGATCATAAGTGTCTCCTATGAGAAAGACTGACTGAAGCTCTTAGGTAGAAATAACAAAATCAACTCATAAAATAATAGATTTTTCTTCCTGCTGCTAAAGATAAATATTAAATAATCCTAGGTGCTGCAGGCTGAAAATTAATTTCTGTAAGGCAAATAGTGTAGTACGTATATGTGTTTCAATTTCTGTTTGGCAAGGTGCCTATTTTGAGCATCCTGCACAGACCTTTGAAGTACTTGGGCTGCTCTGATAACGCAGATGCTTAAACAAGAATTGCTTCCTTGGGGCTCCCAAGCACTGTAAAAAGTCTGTTTTGGATCGTCAGGCTCCCGACTAATTCCAGGTATTCAGTCTAAAAACAACAATTTTTAATGCATTAATGATACATTGCAGCCCTTCTGAATCGAATTGTGCCAGGAGATGGGGGTGACATTAACTTAGGGGAGTCACAAAATGCTGAACCACTGCAATTTGTGTTCCCCAAATTACAGTCAGGTGCAGTCTCCCACATGGGGCAGGTTTAAACAGGATACACAGTGAGGGGGGAAAAAGTGCTTCAAATAGAGCTCTCTAATGATTAATTTACAATAGAAAGGAGGATAAAGGGCAAATAGAACACTGTATTCTAAATCATGAAACTATTACAGACGTCCCACCTGTCTACTCTTAGACTATCTGAGAGCTAAGCCATTTTATCCTCCAGCCCCTGTTGTTTTAACTGTACTTTTTGAATACTGGTGTTTGACAAATCACATAAAATATCCCCAGGAAGCCAAACACACTCAGGACCACTTCTATAGAAACTTTCAGAAATGTTAAAAGAAAAACCAAACAATAACAAAAATCTACAATCTAAACTTTATCATAAGTTCCCTAAAAGCAATAACTTTTCTTCTGACTCGTGAACACTTATCCCTGGAAGAACCTTCTGCTAAGAGCATGGGGGTTAGAGCATGTGGGGTTCTGGAACAAACAAATGCCATGAGGCAAGGAGAATTCTTACTGGTCATGGAGAAAAGAGGAAAGTCTCTGGAGAGTCAATGAGCGGAGTCACCATCACCTCCAAGTCTACTCCACTTCTTTCTACAGAAAGGTTCAGCAAAATACTGGGTCTGGATCTATAAATGGAACCAGAGAGTGGGATCCCTCACTTTGATATTTTACCAACACTCCATGCCTCTTTCCAGAAGGGACATGCAGCCCAGCATACTGACCAAATTCTAACTTGCGTCACTGCATTATGTCTCTTCTGAATACCTCCTGGAACTTCATCTGGTCCTCATTCCATGTTGTAAACCAATATGAGCTGTTGGAAAGTTGCCCTTGAGGTGGCTGTACTGCGGTACTGGGCAACATGACTCATGAGTATTTTTAACAGTCCAGGCCATATGCTCCTTTCCTCTGTAGAGCATGGAGCCAAATGGATCTTCTTAAATTACACACAATGTGGCCACTACTGCCAGGCACACCGGGAAGAGGCTCAGAATTGGACGTGTCCTCACAATCAGAGATGGGAAAGGTCCCTGACTTTAAGAGAGACTGGCAGCTGAAAGGGAGGTAAGAAAACACTGGAAGGATAAAGGGCTTGTTTTTATCTTTGTTTCTATGTTTGATTTATTTTACAAATCAGTTAAGGAAAATTCTTTTTCCTAGGTCGTGAACCCAAGCCCTCTTCCTCCACCCCTGGTTCTCCCACCACTCTCAGGATTAAAGTGTACCCAGGAGGTGTTGCCCATAAACCCACCAATACCCAAAACTGCAGTCACAGAAAAGAAAACTTCCCTTTCTTCATGCTATGACAAAGATTCCACATCAAACCTCCATGGACTGGGGAAAAGTGGGAGTGACTTTTGAACAGTTTTTGAGGGGATGGGGCTTTGTGGAAAGGGAGAGGAATGAAACAGCTGTGATCAATAGATAGAAACACTGTTGCTTCAAAGAGCTGGGAGACTGAGTGGGGCCAACATGGAAGAGGGGAAAGGCACAGAAAGGAGAGACTTGGGAAGGCCTGAGATTCATTTGAGTCCCAACAGGCCCAGATTTCTACTTTCTAATGATAATTTTGTAAATTTCCTACTTGTTTTGTTTTTGGAGTGATCTATTTAGAATTTTCCAGCTTTAGTTGACCAATGATCATCTTTTGCAATCTTTCTGGGTAAGTTTAATAACCTGACATTTATTTAAGAGCCCAGCATTGTCAGACACTGCATAAAGGACAACGGATCTGGGCATGAACAGACCCGACATGGTTCCTGTCTCCCAGGTCTCATGTGGCTATCCTAGCATCTGATAAGTATGATGGGAACAACTGCGTGGGGCTGGGGAAGGGTCCCCAGAGGAAGTGAAAGTGAAGCTGACACTTCCATGATATAGAAAAACAAGTCTGATCCTCTTTATTAAGTCTAATTTCACCCTTCACAATATTAGGAATCGCCTCCTGGCCATTGGTTCACTACAACAGCGGAAGCAACTGGGGAGAACATGGTTGCACATGTGGGGATAAGAAGAGCTCGTTGGAGGGAAGAGAATGCAGTGTGTCCACAAAACGGGGAGGAGAAGAAGATACCAGTTGGGGAATTCAATGTTGACCTTGAGTTTTTAAATGACACAAGGAAAATATGTAGCTGTGCATACTGTGTTCCCGCCCTCACTTCTCCCCTCCCTCTGATGAATAAATAAATAAATAAATAAATAAATAAATAAATAAATAAATAAATCGATTTTTCTCTTGTCCCCGGTGTTACCTGGCATCAGGTTCACTAAATAGTGCCTTGCTCTATTTAGTGATGAGGTTCTTGTGGTCCTACTTCTATTGCCATAGCACCATAAATGGCACTTGAGTACAAACAAGGTCATCAGGAGTGAAAGATCTTCAAAAACAAATGCTACCAAACTGTTTATTTGACATTTGTAGTTTAGGGTAAGGCAATTGCCCAACTTTATGTGGGTCGGTAAGCTTGCTATTAAAAAATGGGCCTGGAGGGCCGGCCAAGTGGCGTGATGGTTAAGTGCTGGCTTGGGAAGCTAGCGGCCCCGGTTCGGGTCCCACATATGAGGGCTAGTGACACTGCCCTCAAAAATAAAAAGAAAAAAAAATGGGCCTGGAATGGCAGGGGATTAATCTGACCTCATACTTTCCATAAGAGTTATTATTTTTTACTATCTTTGACCATGTTCCCATGATGCAGAATACATTGTAAAAAATGCAATCATCTGAGGGCTTTGACTACCCCATACCCATTATCTGTATGATTAGGATCAAAATGAGTACTTGTCCTCTTGTAGAAATATCTGGGGGATTGATTGTTCACTTTTTGTTCAGATAGGTTGCTGTCTGTTATACATGGCTTTAATTATTTTCCCCATTTGCTTTTATATGCACTTTCACTCCTGTTGTGGCAGGGTTTTATTATTATTATTATTTTTAATCCCAGAAAAAAAGGAAAAGATTCAATACAGGAAAAGAACAAATGCCGTAAAATCGACTGTAATAATGTGTTCAGTGGGAACCGTGGTCATTGCAGGGTAGAGTTGCACACCTACTCATTCTTTTGTGATGATCGTGTTTTACTATTTCAAATTTAATACTTTTTCTAATATATTATATGTTACCTCCCATGTATTTAAGCTGTACTTAAAAGCATGCTAAGAACTGGTAATTCTTTAATGGTTGTTCACTTACAAGCGATTGTGGGTCATTACACAATCATTTAAAGGGCATTAATGAGAACCATTTAATGGTTTTAGTAGAATATCATTGTAAGGGACAGGGGAAAAGTTACTGGCTGTAAATTTTTATGACCATTTCTTACGAAACGTATTACTTTAAAGATTTATGTATGTAACAATGAGTACAATAAAAGCTATGCTAAAAATAATTTGAAATCAAAGTAATGCATATAGATATGTCTTTGCTCTACTGCAACTGGGTGGGCACTCTTTTAAAAAAAAATCTTTTTCTCCTTTCTCTCTCTCTCTCTCTCTCTCTCTCTCTCTCTCTCTCTCTCTCTCTCTCTCTCTCTCTCTCTCTCTCTCCCTCTCTCTCTCTGTCTTTCATCCTCCCTCCCTTTCTTCTCTCCCTCTTTTCCTGCCTCCCACCCTACTTCCATTTTCTTTCTTAAAAGATATTTTAGTACCATTAAAGATTTCATTTTTAATGAAAGTCGTTACAGATTGAATTCTTAAACAATGCTTTGTTTAGTTGGTGGGGGTTCAGAATAGAGGGGTAAATATAACAGGACAGCATTGCATAGAAATGCCCCAAATATAGTGAATCTTTGTTTACAGACCTTTCCCCCATACATCATTATTTTAAACTATTTCCTCTTATCTGCTATAGGACTAAAATAGAAATTCCAAGACTTTCTAGGACATCACTCCCTAAGGTAGAACAGGGGACTAAAAAGGAAGAGGAACTAGTCTTGGGAATCCACCCACAGACATCCATAAAATACATACAAAAAGGGGTCTTACGCATACCAAGCATCCTGCTCCATGCAGCTCACCTCTTGAAAAAGAAATGGGTATTTCAGAAGCTCACCCTATTCAGGAAGTAACCTTATTAACGTGCTTTAATAACACAACAGTCATCGTATTATGCCTGGTTTTGTCCACTTGTGATTCTTGTGGAATGCATAATGAATATGACAATGCCCCTTTCCCAGGATTCTTGCATAAGCAGGAGGATATTTCTAATTAAAAAGGCAGAGTTAGTGCAGTGCATGAAATAAACAGAACTGTATCTCTAGAAATGCTGAGATTTTACTGTTTGCATTAAGTAACGCTTGTATTTCTCTGTATCTAGCCCAATACCCATGATCAATAAGATGAAGATTTAAGATAACTTGGTCAAAAAGGTGATGAGTTACAACTTTTAATTAAAATGTAGAAAATAGTTGCTTTAAAGTAAACATGATAATGCTTTCATGACCACTGATTTTTTTATGGAGAGAACCACAAAACCAACCTAAATATTTTAGAATGTGACATTATAAAGTCAGGCAAGGGGATTTTCAGAAAATTAGGCATGTCCCCGAGAGAAGACTGGCACTTGCTCCTTGCCATTTCTAGACCCATGGGAAACTCTGGCAGAATGCAACTCACATATGTGGACCCACAGGAATTCCTTTACGTGACCTGTTCAGATACAGCAAGTGATGACCCGGATGGCAAGAGGGTAAGGCAAGCGTTGTTTACACCAAAGAGAAATTCAATAAATGATAACAGGAAGAAATAGAGATGATTTCTTTATGGGACCTATATATCTTAATATGAAAATAATAATAATAAATCTAATGTAGAGTAGAGATATTATTGGTGCTATGTTCCCGATTGGATGTAGCAATATGATTGAAAGATTGGTGAGCAATATGATTGAAAGATTGGTGCGTGTGTGTGCATGTGCTCTTGTCTCGTTCACTTTACCATAATTAGTTCATACTGCTGTGTGTGTGCGTGTGTGTGTGTGTATGTGTGTGTGTGGTTTTCCCTTACCATAATTAGTTCATACTGCTACAAACCAAGCTTCATGCCTCCTTCTAACATTATCTCCAACTCTTCCCCTAAAGAAATGTTCTATTACTATTAAGCCTTCTCCGGCTCAATGCATGTGCAGTTTCCTCTCCATCACATTATTCATGCTGATTCCTGACAGCGATCATCTTTACTACTCCCTGCCCATATGCTCTCTGTCTTGATGAGCTCATGCCTACCTCCTCCATGAAGCCTTTCCTGATCAATCTAGCTTAAGACCTGGCTTCAAAAATCTAAATCTACCACCAAATATTTAGGGGAACCATGGGGTATTGGGGAAGATAGGCTGTTCACCCTTTGGCAGGGCAGGCACTTTTTTGGATCAGTCAGCTTCTCTGTCTGTAAAGTCAGGAAATGATGACATCTGTCTTATAAAGCTACTGTGATAATTACATCAAAAACACATTAAGAACCCATCTGGAATAGCATAGTTTCATAATAAATGTTAGTTCGTCTGTCTTTCTTTCCCTCCCTTTCAAATTGAGAGAAATTTGTGTTTAAACCATTCAGGTATAATAATTTGTTCTATTTATTTTCTTATGACTTTCAATGTTTTTGCTTGTCTTGTGGGCTTTTATTCTCCATCATCTCTCCCCGTTAGTCTGTGATTCCCCCAAAGGAAGGGGCCCTTATTTCTGTATCATCATATCCCTTGACTCATCTAGCATAGTTCTATATGCACAGTTAGGATTAATAAATATTTATTAGGAGAATGAATATTAGTCACTATCTCTAATGTTCGGGAAAAAATTAATTTCCACAAAATAAAAGCCTCAAATTAGCAACATTGTATTCTATCTTGATATCCCCAGGACATTATGTACTATGACTGAATTTATATACAATGGAGAGGGACAGTCAAATAGTCTGATTTCAGGTTATTTCCAATCACTTGAGCTGGATGGCTCCATAAAGTAATAAGAGGTACCAATGAAGTAAGGTTATGGATTTAATTCTGATATGGGTATGTTTACTTTACAGACAGAACTTTTCTAATCCTAGGGACTATATCTTTGTACTCCAAGCAAATGTTAAAAATAAAACTATTGGCCCCAAGAAGGTCTAAATAAGCAAAGAGCATCATCTTAAACAAGGAAAAATAAAAATTAAGTCACCTGTACTACAGATGGAAAGGTGGCCTGGGATCCTCGTAGTCAAAGAACAGGATGTTTTAACATTTAACTTACAATCTTCTTCCATTGATGAAATGGGCTCAGCAGAGCAGTTAGGAGTGTGGCCTCTGGTGCTAGATAGCCTGACTGCTCTGTGACCTGTCAGATCACATCACCACTCTCTGTCTTAGTTTCCTGGCCAGTAAAATGGAGAGAAGAATAACCATTCCTGCCTCATAGCATTGCCATGAAGCATAAAGAGACATCAGATGTAAAGCCCTCACAACAGGATCTGGTACAGCGAAAGGGCCAGGCAAGGATTAGGCGCTAACCCTGCAAAATCTGAAACACCTCACAGTGGTCCTGTAGTGGTGTTCATTTCAGCTCTTCAGCTCTCTGCTCTTTCAGAAGGACCAGGCCCCAAGAGCATGCGAAGCGATGGTGAGACTCACCACCCAGTGCTCCTTCCTCTCAGTCACAGTAAGAAGAGCAGCAGAAGAAACACCCTGGGAGGCAGTTCTCCGAGTCCTTTTGGCAATGGCTCTTACATTTTTAACAGCCAATCTGCAAAAGTGTGTGCCCGTTTCTATGATGCCCTGTATCCTGAGTCTCTCAGTGCTGACACCCTTAAGTCGCACGTGTGAATTTGGAAAACTACCAAACTAAAAGCAAAA
Organism: Aselliscus stoliczkanus; assembly: GCA_033961575.1. Classification (NCBI taxonomy): domain Eukaryota; kingdom Metazoa; phylum Chordata; class Mammalia; order Chiroptera; family Hipposideridae; genus Aselliscus; species Aselliscus stoliczkanus. The sequence continues at coordinate 70,460,285 of CM066730.1, read as the reverse complement.
TGAAAAATGCAACATAAAGAAAGAGTATCCCAATGAGATAAAGGGGTAAAGGAAGCCACCCCACTTTTCGATATCTTCATCCCGGAGATGCCAACAAAAGCAAGAGCCATTATATGCAGTATGACATTCAAATTGACATTTTTTTTTTAACGAAGTTGAGTTGAGCTCTTAGAACCAAAATGAAATGCCAGTGATGCCTTCAGACACTATATATCTGACTAGCGGTTAGGTAAGTAATGAGTGTGTGGATTCTGCTAGGAGGTGACTACTTCCTTAAAAGATAGGGAGCATTATGGGTCCTCTGATTTTGATACAATTCCTAGAAAGAGAAAAGTAACGTAAAAATACAAATCCCATTTTAATGCATGTTTACTCTTGCCTTTGTCTGGAGTCCAGGAATGACAACATGCTCTTCCCATTTACTGCAGCAGCATTATTTTTATATAAAGTTTAAAGTCATGTGTGCTGCCAAGGCACCCCTCCAAGAAGGTAAGCCCAATATTCCCATCTATCACAACCCTTCAGACTTTTTTTTCACTTAAGGGCTTGTCGTTTCAGTGGGGAGGAATACCAGCCACGTGGAGTTTTAGTCCTTCACGCTGTTTGTGATAAACTTCAGGGGACATATTTAACATTCAACAAAAAATGAAATTTCTGGGGCCACCCCAGCAGGAGGATAATATCACTGTTCTTACAGCAGCACTGAGCTTTAAGACACTGCCAAACAGTGTGGGCATAGAATGTGACTATATGTATACATAAACTTCCTGGGGAAGTAGGGGACAGCTCATCCCCCATGCTATTATTATTATTTTGTTGTTGTTATTGCTATTATTGCTTTTTGTCTTCTTAGGAACAGCCTCCTCTGGGAAGACAGCACCATTCCCCTTCTGGCAGGGTAGTCATCCTTCTTGATCACAGGGTATCATTTTGCCAGCTTCTCAGAGTTACTCAATCACTGAGAAAACCATGGGGGTTTGGGCTGCATATACAGAGGAGGCACAGCTGGGGATCGGCTCTGGGTGCCTGCCTCACTATTCTCCTCTGTCCCTTTGGTCCTATTCTTTACAACCTGGAAGAAGAAGCAAAGTTGCCAAAACCCAGCTTTGTTTGCAAATTCACTTCAACCATCATTTCTGAGGACATAATAGGACCCATGTCTGTACTTGAGATTGTTGGAGATAAGAGAAACCAAGTTGTAAAAGAAAGTTAAGGTTGAGACACATTAAACACACACACACACACACATACGCACACACACACCCCATTATGTCTTATAGAGCATAGGGTAGATATGCCCTCAAGCTCTTCTGTCCTTAGGAATGGGTTTGAACGTCCCTAGCAAACCCCTAAGGAAAGTGCATTTGCTAGGATGTTAAGGAAGATATTTGGGGATCTCACTTTTCTGCTGGAAGTAGGAGAACAGAGACTATGTTAATTGCAAGGCAATGAGCAGAGAAGCAAGTTTTAACTTTCATGCTCTAACAGGGCCAGAGAGGGAGATTACAAGGAAAACACAAAGGCATGAGGCGGTCTCCTGCCTCCCAAGGGAGGGAGATGAGCATCACAGGATTTGCACTAGAGGCCCACGGCCAGCACAATCTATTAAATAGCTCAAGTTAGTCAATGTGGAAGAAATTCTTAGACACACATGCCCAACCATATGTGCATGGCCAAGATTTAAAATAGAAAAGTGAGAGACTGTTGGATGACTGAGGATTTTTCCCTTGCCAGGAAGTCCTCCTTAAGGATTTCATAGCTTGCAAGAGAATTGCTTGCCAGGCAATCCAAGAAAAAGGCACAGAAGATTGGGACCTGCTTCCTTAATGATGAAATATCACACTGCTATGTAAATCAACCCAAAGAAAAGATGCAGGAATGATTAAGATGGCTTTGCAGAAACAAGAGAGGTTTCTCAACATCGCCTCCCTAAACTGCTTTAATTCCTCAAATCTCAGGGATGGAGGCACACACACAATGGATCCTTCTTGGTGGCTGCATTGGGCAGTAAGAGAACCCCTCTGTCATAGGAATTCTATATTGCAATAAAAATTATACTGTGTGGCCCCAATTCATGAGCGGAAAATTCTTTGTTTGTCAAGTTTATGGCAAATCAAAGAGCTACCCCACTGGGTTTCTGTGTGTGTGTGTGTGTGTGTGTGCATGCACACACATGCACATGTGTGTTTATGTATGTATACCGAGATAGTAAAAAAATAAGGTGCATCCCATTAGCCACATGACAAGCAGCTTTATTAATTTTCAATCATACCAAATAGATGTTTTTTATGTGATAGTTTTACCATCAAACACCCATCTCAGCAAGGCTGTGCCTCAATTCTTCTCCCTGATGGCCCCCCATTCCATGGCATAGTATAAGAAAAACCAATGCAGCCTACAATGGCCAACATTTTGTCATATCATTATTCAGTATGTATGGTTGAAAATACTCTTGTCGTTTTTGGGAAAATGGTGGTTTGCTAACAACATAAAAATAAAGCTATTATCTCACACCTTGAAAATCTGATACTTCAGGGCTCTGATTCTTCGGTCATTTGCTGTAATTTATGTGTTTCAGAAGTACAGTGATACCTTGGTTTGCAAGCATAATTCGTTCTGGAAACAAACTACTCATATTGCAAGGTATCACGCATTTACCAAGTTAAAATATATTAGAAATGTTTGCTCATCTTGCAGAACACTTGCAAACCAAGTCACTCGCAATACAAGATTTTACTGTACTGCAATCCTATCTGCTAGAAGTTGTATATCTCAAGAAGTTTCCTCCTAAACTGTACCGTCAATTTAGAATTCACTTAGATTCCTATAATGTATGACTAGAGGAGGCTTTATAATTGATTTAAGCAAATTCTGTTATTTCACAGACTAGAAAGGTAGACCCTGAAATGCTGAGTTGTTTTATTACAAAGCTATTTGGTAGATAAGTCAATATGAGTTCTGTGGTCCTTTGCCTTCTAGCCTGGCGCACTTAATACTATACTGAACTTCAGGGTCACACTATACTCTTAACTCCTCCATGTTCCTAGGAATAATAAGGATCTCACTACCAAAAATCAGTCTTTGTGCTTAAATCTTAGCCTACTAAAGCAAGAGTGATCTCTGATGACTCACTGGAAAAAAAGTAAGTCCCTATCAGAAAAAGAAAAAAAAAGGGAAGATACACTGCTGCTAATGAAAATCAAACTGGGATTGTCTGAGTTGCATTAAATATCATAAGCACATTACTAATTCATGCCAGGAACAGTCCTGCGTTATGAAGGAAATATTAATATGATGAAAGACCAGCCCATGGACCACCTGGAGAATATCTGTCAACCACAAGTGTTTCCACACAGTAGTGGGAATCACTGCTTCACAGGCTGTGATGCGGCTCCCATACCCCTCCGCTACGATCCATTCAAATAATCACCTCCGCACAACAGCTAGCTTTGGCGTGTCTTCCATAGAAAACACCAACTAAGTTTCAGGGATTGACAGTCTTTATTTACATGCCAGTCGTCAAGGGGGTAGAAAATGGACTGCGCCCACTTTCTTTACAGAGAAACATGAGAACAACTTGAAGGAGTGCAACTTCTTGCTGGAAGATGATGCCCCGTGGCTCTCTAGAGAAACCCATCCCCCAGTCTTCTAATTGTGCCTCTGTATCTCTAACCCTAGGCTTCATTTTCATCTCCATCTTTCCTGTCAACCTGAATTATTCTTTTAGAGTGCATGTGGGGAAGGCTTCTACACCTTTGACAAACTGCGGCTCTATCCCTTTTGAGGAATCTCATAACCAAGGCAAATGACCTGCTTTTCCATCCCATTATTTTCTATTCTGCCTTTCCCAAGTAGTGCAGGGCAATGAAAAAAAGGATGAAAATGGCCATTCAAAGAGTTGGGTTCCAGCTCTGACACCTTCAACAACATATGGCTTTGGGGGAGTCACCTGATCTTTCTGAGCCTTGGTGTCTTCATTTGCAAGATGGAAGCATTACAGGAGATAAACTCAAATGTTTGGGGCACCTTTAGTATTCTGGGAACTTTTTTTTTTTTTTTTTTGAGGGCAGCGTCACTGGCCCTCATATGTGGGACCGAACCGGGGCCGCTGGCTTCCCAAGCCAGCGCTTAACCACCGCGCCACTTGGCCGGCCCTCTGGGAACTTCTTATAGCACAGAACTATTGCCGGAGAGAGGAGGTCAGAAATTATAAAGTCCCTGGAAGATACGGCTTAAAATTCTCTTAATTACAGTGTCTAACAGATCCTGAGCCCCCCACAAATAACCACGTGTCAAGAGCAGGAATCCCTGCACTATTTATTGCCTTGCAAGTTGCTGTGAAATACTAATGTCAAGTGCTAGTGATGATACTTGAATTACTGTATGTACTCAGGTAATTACTGTATGTAATTTGCCAACAGGCAATGGCATGTACATTGTAACAATAAGGATAACAATACAGTTGATAACAATTCAGGCTTGCATAAGATTATGTTACTAAGAGTTTCAAAGTGTTTCATAAACATTGGCTCCTCTATTTTCTGAGTAATGCAGTGTATAGTTGGGGACGGAGAAAGGGAGGGAGTGAAGTGTACATCCACACTTTGGAGATGCGCGATCCAAGCCCTGACAAAAGTACTGATTTCCCCTGGGTGACACAAAGCCAGAAACGGACCTGGGGACATGGACCCTGTTTCAGGATATGCAGCCTGCTGCTCAGAATACAAGCCTACCTCAGCTCTCCAATTTATGGTACGAAGTTTATGGCATGGCATTACCCAGGCACTTTAGGGTGTCAATTTCCTTTACAATTTTATAAAATATCATTTGGAAGGAGGAAGAAATTTATGTTTGTGTGCTAAGAGCTCTCCTGCCTGCCCACCCTCTTGGGATAAGAGTTAGTTCCACCTGAACAGAGTTGCAAACATGAGGCACACACTCAGTGCTGCGAAAGGCATGGGGTTTGTTTTTAATTTAGAGAAAGACTCTGATTTGGCTACACATTTTAAGCCAGCACTGCATAATACAAATCTACTGAATTTACTCAGACTGGAACAAGTTATGCCATCCTAATACTGTCTAGGAACCAGATGTATAGTTAATGTTTCTTTCCTTTTTTTCCTCTTTCTTGCTGTACAAAATTAGTTCCTCGGATACCAAGATTCTAGAGGCTCATTGTCTTGCAAAATATTCAGGTGGCTCCGATGATCTACAATAATAAACCTCCAGTGCTACAGCAAAACACAGATAAAAATGGGAAAATATATGTATGCATGTATACATAAAATGAAATATATATATGTGATATGAGAAAGTGAATCACAAACACAAAAGAGAGCCAGGTAGGGAAGCAGGAAGCTTGCTTTCCTCTCCATCCTATGAACTGAGAAATAGAATGGATGCTCATTAAAGTAGTTTACCAGGACTCCAATTTGCTCTGTGATTAAGAAGTATCGGTTGGAGGAGATTGGTGAGGGAGATCAATACACTTGTCTTCATTTTTAATTCTTCTTTAATGTCTCTGTCTCCGCAGGACAGCTGAATCAAAGATGTAGCGTCAATCTTTATCCACCAGGGGGTGCCATTCAGAAAAAATGACAAAACCACCAACCAAAAAAAGCAAAGATGATTTGGGCTACAGCAGATAAATCAGGTTGACATAGAGCTCCCTCTGTCCTCCAATTCCCATCTTTTGTTCAAGTGTTGTCATGTTTCTGGCCAATAGATGTGACAGGAATGAGGCATGGAGGATAGAGGGAGTCATGGAGAAAGTGACTCCTTGATCTTAAAATTACATGATAGGTTGAAGTACCTAACATGTTCTCCCACACCAAGCTCACCACCAACGCTATTCCTCTAAATCCTCATATTGTTCTACAGTTTAAGCTGAGTGGAAGGAATTCTTACCGAAAAGTGCAGCAGTGCCATCATCTGAGGCTCATAGTAATGAGATCCACCTTCCTCTCTCGAGGTCCCCCAGGTTCAACCTATCTGGAAGTGGTCCTTAGGGGTGATTTTTCCCTTCAGGACACATATGCAGTGTCAGAAGACATTTCTGATTGTCACAACTGGGGGAGGTGTACTACTGGCATCTAGTGGATAGAGGCCAGGGATGCTGCTAAACATCTTACAATGCACAGGACGGCCCCCCACAGCAAAGAATTATCCAGCTCAAAATGTGAACAGCGCTGAGCCTGAGTAACCCTGCTCTGTAGTGACAGGGATACCTTGATACCGCTGCACAGGGGGCTGGTGACATAGCTCACTGAACTCTGAATCCTTGACCCAGAATTACTTTAACAATGCCAAATATAGAATGTCTCCTGCTTCACAATGTGGAGGATGCATAGAGCTAAGCGTGGGGTCATGCTAGCTGTCACATCTTCTCAAAAAGATTTGGAGGTAGTTGATTCAGAAGACTGGGAAGGGGCTAGGAGGGTGGAAAAGAATTGATTTTTTTGTTGTGGTTCTAAGTCTTCTGTGTCTATAACTTTTTAAGTTACTTGTGTGTCACAGCCTGTTGTGTGTTCTTTAAAACCTGTTCCCTCTACTTCCTGGACACACAGACTACATTTCCCAAACTCCTTCGCAGTTGACAGCCATATGACTGAGCCCTAGCCAATGCTATGTGAGAGAGAGGAAGTAACAAGCATTTCTAGGCCTGGCTCATAAAAGTTTATCACAGGATCCTCTGTTTCCCTGGCTCCTGGCCATACATCAAGGTTCCAGCAAAAGAATCGAAGTCTGAAAGGGTTGGTGGTTCCACCAGGTGGAAGGAGCCTTGGTCCCTTTTGGACCCTACTGTGGAAAACTTGCTAACCAGCAACACTTGTATTGGGTGTTATGTAACTAAGAAATAAAATAAGCCCCTGAGAGCTGGGGATTGTTGTAGCATCTAGCATTACTTAGCCCAAATCAATGTGATGTGCATTCATTCTTTTAACAATTATGATTCAAATATAAATGATTAAAAGTTAGTTTTAAAAATGTGTGTGAAAAGCATGTTGCTGATAAGTGTCTGTTTTAGACTTTTTTATAATGCCACTGAAATTTATTTTTCTAAGGTATACTGACCAACATCACTCTCTACCTTAAAGCACTTCAGCGGCTTCCTGTTGCTCTTGTATAATATTTTTAAATTCTTACCATGATTCACACGGCCCTTCACAATTACAAAAGAACACAGTGCTTGAGGTAGAATAAAAGGGGTGTGTTGTTAAAAGGATGAGCTTTGCCTCCCACTATTGGTGTGAAAGGCTCAGATTAAACAACTAGAGCATAGGCTCAGACAACCTAACATTCCTATTCAAGATTTTAAGTCTTAAGGAAGTAAAACAAAGACACAGGGATGATTGACAAATGATTCAGGGGGACAGCCTTGAGGATGGGGATACAATGACACCAAATGCCCAGGAGAATAGCGGCAGTGATGTGCATTCTCCAGACTGTTCCTGCCACAGAACCTCATCCGTGCTTCCGTGCTGCCTAGCCTCCTTTCCTCCATCTTGCTCATTTCTGAACTTACAATTGATTATTAAGCTTCCTTTTGATTCTGTGAGCAATCACAAATTTCTTTTGTGCCTTAGTTAATCAATTTTAGAATGTATTGCTTGCAAGCAAAACCCTTGATTGATGGATTCTTTGTCTTCACCACCAGGAATGTAAGCTCCATGAAGGAAGGAACTGTGTCTGTTTCATTCCATAGCATATTTCCACCCTGTCACACAATGTCTAGTGCATCATAGAAGCTGATTAACTGGTTTTTCTTAATGAATTAAGATAGACTATCAGGCAAAATTTACACATCAGCATCAGTCCCCAAAGTGTGTACCATTCTTCCACTTCAAAATCAAGATTTAATAAAGTAGGAGGCAAAGAGTATAAGGAAGGAAGGGTTGAAGTAGGGGGAAACTGACACTTATGAGAGAACGGTTCTGGGGTGGGGGCAGTTGTTTAAAGGTTGTATGGAAGATGGAAAGCTGACTCTAAGTCTATTGCCTCATGCTGGACAGTGAGAATAGTGCAATAACTAGGCCTTTCATTTAGCTGCTGGCAAGTGTTTCCCCTTTCCAAGTTCTACAGCGTGCAACTGCTTCTCAAAATGTGAAAGCGTGTTGGTGGAGAGTCAGAAAACACACATTCCCATCCTGAAAAGAGATTCCATTTCTCTCTCAGCATCCTGGCTTCAACTGCTTCAGCAGCCTCAGATTGGTTTTGAGAATCCAACAAAATAATGTATTTTATAATGCTTTATAAATTAATAGAGCATTATATGAATGAATAGAAAGATCATTACGTGCACAATTCACCTTCAGAATAGCAACAAAAATTTCAAATGAACACCATCTCTCAAGAAAGCAGCATGTCTTTCTACAAGATAGGCTGTAAATCCAGCTTACATTATAATGATACTTCCTCTGCCCTAGGTAGAAATCAGCCATTCTTGTTAAAACTGCTACTCCAAAGTCAAACTGCATTGTTCTGTGGAGGTGTCACTAAGGGAGTGCGGGTTTGGTTTAGAATCAATGAGAAAAGACATCCAAATGCGATTTCGATGGTGAAATTTTTTTGTGGAAATCTCAGAGAAGCTTTGCATGTACTTGGTGCAACACAATACAGTGGAGATGACTCCAGGTTTTCTGGAGAACTCATGCCCTCTCTTATTCATTCAGGAGCATGAGCATGGTCCTGAATTTTCTCACGAGGCATAATAATCACTGCAGATAGATGCTAGTTCTGATTGACACGTGTCATGAAAGCCAACAGAGTTTAACTAGCATAGCAAAACCTCGTGACTCCTACTGCAGAAAGGTAGAGGAAGTACCAGGAATGCCACCCCTCAGGGTCAGGGCAAAAAGCCCACCTATCCTCTGCAATTTCAGTCTCCAGAGTTTTGAAGATGCCATTGCATATACAAGCACACAGATTCTCCACTTGATGGCTTATGCCTAAAGTTCATTTACAGGGCTTGATCAATTCTATCATCGAACATGAACTTAAACGTTGATTCTCTTCAAAACGTAAAAGCCTCAAATGTAGAAAATATTTTGTGCAGGGTAATAAAGAAGAAAATGCACCGGAGTAACTCAGGGAAATCTGGGTTCTGATTCTGGCTCTGTGCCAAACCACCTTGGTCAAGAATTGTAATCATCCTGAAAGTCACCTCTCTCATCTGTAAAATGAGAGATTGGAATAAAATGGGTGGATTTCAAAGACATTCTAACAGTAAACTTCGTTCAAGTCCACCTTTAATTGTTAGTAAATGTCCAATAGATTATTTAAAAATGTGTAAGAATGGAAACACCACTCTGCTTGGAGCACAGGTAGAGAGGAATTGGGAACCAAGAGATGGCTTTCTGTAGAGCCAAAAGACTTTTCTGTGAAAAGCAGTAGACAAGCTAAACTCAGCACTGAATACCCTGAGGCTCCTAAATTGAGAGCTTGTTTTGTTTGTAGAGTGGGAGGGCCTGACATTAAATGGGTATAGAGTGAAGAGAACAGCAAAAAAGGACCAACAGCAAGCTTGGGGAAGGCTTTGTTTTGTTCACAACTGGACCTAATGTGGGTTCTGGCTGCCACTTCAGCAAATGGTGGTTTGGAAATCTGGATAAATGGTGTCAAAGATGGACAAATGATGGCCCCTGAGCAAGAATATGGCAGGTGAGCATCCTGCTAACCAGCTGTGGCTGGCAGGGCCATTGGAGAAGAGATGTCGGTGACATTTGCAGAGATGTGTAAGTCTCTGTGTGTCCCCTGCAGTGCCCACTCCAGCCCAACCTTGAACCTGCAGCAGGTGCCCAGTGGTTGCAGTTGAGTGGCATCTCTAACTGTAGGTTAATCCCTCTCACAGCTCTGCAGGAAAAATGGGGTGCGTGGGGTGGGTGGGGAGCAGGAGAGGGAGAACCAAGTTGGAAGCAAATAGCCAGACCTGCCTCTTGGCCTAGTCCCCACAGAAATCACCTGAAGGAAGCAACTCTTTCCAAAAGATGGGCAAACTTATCAAACCATCAATAGAAGGGGCGCGCGGGGGGGATTCTCCTTTCCTGAAATATGTGACTAAGTTTGGAGACCCAGATTGAAAACTGTACCCCTGGACTAAGTGCAAATCTAACCAAACATGATGTTTCCATTCAAAAGTTTCCACCTGCCAGAGAAAGAAGTCCTTACTTCAGAAACTCAGATGCACTGATTAAAAGTGAGTTCCACAAACACACACTCCAATATCATCAAGAGCAAGTCAGAACCCACACCCGAGTTAACAGGAAACTCGTGGAGGAGAGTCAGAGTCGCCACTGAAACAAAAGCCCTGGCTCTGAATGCCAGCTCAGCAGGCAGCCTGCGCCTTTTCAATGGGACTCGCTCTTTGATGTATGTTTTTTAACCGCAACTTTCATGTGGTGATGGAAGGAGCTAGAGCAAGGTGGTAGCATTATGTGAAGACCAATGCTTTCAAATGCCCTTTGCCCTTCAACAGCACCAGGCAGACAAAGAAGAACCACATAGCCAGAGAAGCCTACCTGTTTTTTAAAGAATATCTGTGCTAGCAGAATCTGAAAGGGTGAGAAGGAGCACGCTCGTCAATGACAGAAAAAAATTTGGCGGGGCCACTGAGAGATAGATTTGGCTTAAAATAAGAGTTCACTTACAGCTTCCCTTGGATCATAACCCAAATTAAAATTCTATGTGTCCAATTAGTTTAAAATAAAATATCCCCATGTGTGGCCCACCTTTCACACATTTATTTTCAGTAGCGGAAGAATGAAGCAGCAGTAGATGTAACAGGACCCCGGAGCGCTGGGGAACTAAACAGGTGTGTCTTGTTTTACACAATACATGCATCCCTGGGAAAGCTGAGTGGAATATTTTTTATATATAAGGTGCATGCTATTTTAAAAGCATGTCAGTGAAAACTCTCATTTTTTGACTGGTAAACTGAGCTTTTCCTGCTTCCGGGTTTGCCTAATAAAGTTGATTTAACTTGAAGAATTTGAGCCCGCTGTTTGGGGAACTCTTAGAACAGAAAGTTCCTACAGTGGACCTTTAAAAGCTGTTTTGGGTCAACTTACCCAAAAAGGCCACAAGAGGAAGGAGCCAGAAATACACCTAATATCATTAGGTAGGAACAGGTAACTGGAAACTCTTAGCTGCTCCATGGAACAACAGATTGTAGGACAGTTTCTAGATCTGGGATGGGGGCCAGCTGTTCTCTGGAGTAATGAGAGAAGCAGGGGGGTTGTGTTCACGGAGCGAAATGGGATGTTACCAGGGGTCATGTATCCACATAGCCCACGTTCCACTGAAAGCCAAGGGTTCAGAGGGTGGGGACCAGCTGGCATGAGGGAAGCACAGATAGAGCACAGAGCCTCTCACGCCCTCAGAGGGTGCCAAAGCTGGAAACCCATCTGTTCACAGCTCAACAAGGAGAAAGATTAACTAAGCAGAAAGAAGGTAAGATGAGGATGGTAAAAAAGAAAGAGCAGGAGGGGGAGATCAAGAAGCAAGACACTTCAATATACAATGATAAAGGCTACAGGGACACATGAATCAATTCATGATTTTTGAAGGGATTAGTTGAATATGAAAGCATTAACAAATCCCAGGATGTTATTAAGTGTCTGCCCACATACCCTGGATTATACCCCATCCCTCAATGAATGTATTTTCAGAACAAGATGGCAACAGCCTTGTTCTCTATAAGTTCTGATAATGGACCAATCCCATCATATTATAGCAAGTTCTACAGTTCTCACTAACAGCACTAAACACTGGCTTCTGCCCACCCTCCAGGCCCCCACTGGGCCCACTGGCCCCACAGGGGGAATGACTAGATGGTCCCATTCTTTCATGCCCTCAAAGGTACACACCAGCTGCTTTTTTGCTCTGGGTTCGTTTTCTTTCCCGTATGCCTCTGGGCATCTCTGACTTCACTTCTGAAACACAGTTCAGCTCTCAGCTCTCCTACGATGCGCTGCCTCCTCATCAAGGACTTTTTGCTGCACTTTCTAAGCACACAGAACTTACTCTCACCTCTCACCCATCAAGAGAAATTACAGCTACTCACTTAGCTGTCCATCTCTGGCCAGCCTGTGAGCATTCTGAGGGAAGGGAGTGGGCTTTTGTCTAGGTAGTCTCAGTGCCTGTCACAGTGCCAGGCACTTGCCATTGCTCAAAACGTGTTGTCACAGAGGAGTCAGCAAGTGCTCTTCCACATCTTTTTCTTGCCCTGTCGGAGGCCCTGTCTGGCCCATGCTGGCATGTTGTATGGTCCAAAAGCATCAAGTCCTGCAATATGACAGAGTTTTCCATCTCTTTTGCACATGTTTTACAGGCTGTACTCTGAAGAAGGCAGCACTAAGTAGTAGAGGATACTTGCCACTGCCCCCACAAATGAAATGTCTGCACGAGCTTTCAGCAAAGTTACACAAAACTGGGGTGAGGGTTTATTGGGGTTGAGTAAAGACAGCTGGAGAGCACTTCCTTGTATGTGGAGTACATAGATATGAAATACTGGTTTAGTGAGTGAGTTTTGGTTCTTTGAGAAGCAGATGCCAAAATGGGATTACCTGTGTGAGAGATTTAATTGGGGGATGGCTATGGAGGAAGAAGAGAGAGCCTTCAGACCATTGTGCAGACATGACCTTGGGAAAAAGAGGGGGTGAACGCAACAGTAGAAAGAGTTTCCACTGTAGCATAGTTCCAAGAAAGGTTCATGCAGGCCAATGGGAAGTCTGTCTGTCTCTCTCCTCCTCTCTCCCTCCCTCCCTCTCTTCCCTCCTCTCTCTCCCCATCTTTCTGTTTCTTACCTTGAATCTGCATTTAGAACTATAGATTGTTTATGACCTCAGGAAGAGGGTGCTGCTGTTATTGAAGTCATCATGCAGTACAGCACATCTTGTTTGAAAAGTCATCAAAAAGGGAATATATACCCCCCATTCTTTCATAAGCCTCAATCTTGAGTCTTAGCAGAAAGTTAAAGTGGGTTGACTGAGAGATAAGAACCACTAACATGTATTGAGTGGAAATAGGTGCCATGGAGTGTCCTAAACCCTCTGCGACTTCACTCATTTGGTCCTCACAATAATGCCATCGGGTAAGTACTGAACCGTCTCCTTTTAAAGATGAAGAATTGAAGCCCAGATTCCTTAAGTTACTTGTTCATGATCATGAAACTCGTAAGCAGTAGAAGAGAATTCAAAATTGGCCCATGATAGAAACTCCTACATTTAATAGCAACCTAGGCAGCAATGCTGTGTGTGGCAGAGGCAGCTGTGCACCAAAATTCCTGTTCTCCTTCCATACTTTGGAATTGTTGTTGGAAAAGGGTTTTCTCAGGTCTCCCACCTTCTGCATGGATTTATGACTAGTTTGTCAATAGACTGAGAAGAAGTGATATGTGTCACTTGTAGCCCATGGTCCCTAAAGAAGAGGGTGCAGATTCCCCATGTGCCCTTTGTCCTTCTAGAGACTGGAATCCATGATGCCCTGTGACCTTGAAAACTACATGTTTCTGTCAGTGGAGGTCTTAGAATGCCTCTGTGGAACAGCATCCCCTCCCTACCGACTGCAACGCAACTTGCATTCTCGACCTCACTGTGTTTAAGTCATTATAATCCGGGAACCTCTGTGTTATAGCAGTTATACTTCCCTGCCTATGAAGACAAGGAGATGTCTCCCTGGAGGGGAATGAAGGAATTGACTCCAAGTCACAGAGATAGTGATAGCAAGGCAGGAACTAAATGCAGGTCAGGCCTTCAATGAGAGGAAGAGAACTGGAGAGAAAAGGAGACTCAGAGAAAAGAGACTCATGCTCAGTCAGATGTGGTCTCGGAGGTGCCACTCTAAAAGGTGAAACCCAGAAGCCTTAGGATCATCAGACTCAGAGTCAAATGCTGCTGAGGAAGATGGGCCTACCCACCCTGAGACAGGACCTGGGGAGCACTGCAACATGTAAGGCCTGGGAGACTGGCATAATAAAACATGGAAACCTCACGAAGCGTTCTGTGGGCATGACAGATTGTCAGGGCCCATTAAAGTGGGAGAGTCTTTCTCCCAGGGAAGTGGAAGGAAAACAGAAGTCAACAGAAAGGCCTGTGTAGACGGGGCCCCTGTGGTTGGCATGGAGGGAAAGGCCACCCTTCAATGGGTAGATGGACACCCAGGGACTCACCAGTGCACCCTGGGTTCCCCAAGCTCATTTCAAACCCACACGGGGAAGCACCCAGGAAAAAGTGGATCTCGCTCTCTGTTCAATGACCATCCTCTGATTAAAGGACATGAAAATGCTGAAAGCCCTTTCATTAGCTGAAGGTTGTCAACGCCTTTTGGACAACAGAACTGAAAGATGCTGGGAGCCTCTGAACATAAGTCTCCCTCGGCCTTCTTTGTTTTTCATCCCCATTCTTCATCCATGGCCTTAAGGAAGTTCTCCGTGAAATGTGTAGAATGATCACTAAGCACTTGGACATGACTGGGCCTTTCTCTGCTAAGGGCTCCGGGGTCTAACCCTGTCCCTCTTGTGGCTCCTATTCCGACACAGCACCTCCATGGAACCCCAGGGGAGGGGAAGTACAATCTAACATGTTTTTTCAGGGGACAAAGGGCACTAACTATCCAAAAGTACACTGCCTACTCAGGGTACATTGTGCATTCTAAAAACATATAAGTGCTCTTCTGCCTTCATGAAGAAGATAAAAGCAAGAAAGTGGATGAAATGGACAAACAACAGCCTACTTCAGATTTGGATATTACATTGTCTTCAGCGAAGTGTTTCTAATGTTCTTGAAGCTTGCAAATAATGAAAAGGGTATCTCCCCCCTCATTGAGATCCAAGTAAATACGCTGTAATTGGTTTAAAGTGCCTTTAATACTAGTGTGCTCAGGTTTTAAAACTCCTTTTTCTAAGTTTCAATAACATGTTCTTGAAAGATATACTCTCTAAGTAATTCTTTGTCCTCAGGAAGACACTCAAATCACTTTTCTAAACTGATGGTCTGGCAGCCTTCCAGAACTGATTTAGAAGTTATGGCTCACACCCTATGTCTGAGTCTTCTAACCTTGGCACATTCCTAAATCCCATGAATAGGGCTGGCGTTGTGAAGGATGGCTATAAAAAGAGAGAGAGAGCTGCATGTATGTAGCTCTGTTGAGCAAATTTTGCTTTCCTGAAAATCCTAGAGAGTCAGGAAGACATTGCCAAGATACCTACAAGATCTCAGGAACCTGTTGGACCACTCCATATGCATATTCAAAATAATTCAGATGTGTATAGTGCTCCATCATTTGCAAATACTTTCATAGTCATGCTCTCATTTGCTAAATATAACAATCCTGGGAAAATGTGCAGAGCAAATATTACTATCCTCATTTGACAGAGATGTTGAGGCACTGAGGGAATCCTGTCCAAGGTTACCCACCTAATTAATACCTGAGCTGAGAAAGAATCTTAGGCTCCTGGCAGTGGCTTTGGGTCTCTTTCCACTGTACCATGCTGCCTCCTCAGGAGCTTTGGGCTCCAGTCCACTAGTTTCCAATCTGTTTCTGATGATGGTTCCACTGCTCATAGAGCTGGTCACACAAGGCCAAAGAGAAGAGATTCTGGTCCCTGCGAGGAAAGCCACATCCAAGTGGAATTCAAGGAGGCATTGGCAGAGATAGCAGTGGAGGATAAAAGCCCCTTTATCCACAGCATCTTAAAACTCTAGCACAAGTACTCATGATGTTCACTAGTGTGCAATTGCTCTCAAAGCTCTTTGGAGTTAGAGGTTTGCTCTGCCTACTGTGAGAAAGGCATCCACCAAGCAAAATGGGGCCCTCAGGCATGCACCCAGATTTCTCAGACACCAATGCTGTTTAGATGGAGCCCTCCCATGCACATCTCCCAGGATGGTTTTAGACAGCCTATGAGTATACTTTATTTCCTTTAAAACAAGTAACCTAGAAAATGAAATAACACATATTAGATTAAGCTCTGTCCCATTTGGCTAATTCAGAAGTTAATGGAAGGTCTCTTTTGGTCATTGGTATTGGCAGAGATGCATTTAGTGAAACTCTCATGGGACCCCCACACAGGTACAGTAGCAGCTTTTACCCATAAATTAAGAATGGCATGTGAAGACAGCTTTTTCCTCTCGAAGAGGGTGCCATTCAAGTTTGTCTTGACAAAGGCCCTGTTTGCCATTCTCCCCCCAAATTAAAAAGAATGAGAGAGATTGGAGAGTAGGCGGAGAGAAAAGGAAAAAGAAAGAGAATAAGAAAAATGGGGGAGGAGAGAGATTTTTGAAATGGGTATGACACAAGGTGGAAAGAGAACTGGCCAGATCATTAATATTATAGAGGTGCCCACTGTGCATAAGGTTTACAGTGGCTAACAATTAATTTCACCTCTTGGAACCACATACAGTGCCTAGCACATGAACTGTCTACAAGAATTTAATACAGAACACTGATTTATCATTGTTCCTTGAAGTGAATTCTAACTTTAAAAATAGTATAAGCAATAAAAAAAATAAAGATTGACTATTTCATGACTATCACCTCAGTCCCTATATGCAAGCAAATATATCCAGAATCAAATCATTTCCTGAAAACACATTCTGTATAATCGTTTCTGTGATCTTCTATTCTGTCACAGAATTGATGGAGCTATTCCACCTGCCTGCCACTTTTCTAGGAGTGAGTCCCCTTCTGATAAAGAATAAAAAAATGCAATGACCTCCTCACCTCCCTCTCAAATGCACACTGAGCCTACCCACCATGATGAGAAGTCTATTCATGTCATGAATTGTTAAATATTTTTATTTCATATTTTTATATCTATATTTATAACTGGAGGAGGTCTATAGGTTTTTTTTTATTGTCTTATATTTCTATCTCTTTTTTTGTATCACAGTGATGTCAGCATCATAAAATTAGGTGGTGTTCAATATTTTTCTTTATTTAGGACCAATTTAAAATTAACTGGCCTTTGAAAGTCCCAGTATTGGTTTTGGGATACTTTGAATAATCATTTTTTAAAATCGTAGTTAGTTATTTACTTAATTTCACTTTTGGCTATCACTTTCTAATTATTCTCAAACCATTTTGGAACTTTACATATTCCCAAATATATATTGTATATTTGCATTAAATATATAAATATATAATGTATATATTTTCATTTCACTGAGGTTTTCAAACTTGTGGTAGCATAACTTTGCACATACAACTTTCGTACTTTTAATTGTCCCTAAATGTATTCTAAAATCCATACTCCCATTTCTAATTTTATTTGTAATTCCTGTTTATCAAAATAGACAAGGTTTTTATCAATTAATAAAATAATTTACAAAATAAATGAATAAACGTTGTTATATATAAATATATAATCATATATATATATAATTTATAGCATAAATATATTATTCTATAAATAAAAGTTTATTCCTAATACCTAGAGATTGATTAATCACTTACTACTTTCAGGTGTCTGAATCTTTTATTGTTGTTTCTGTGTCTATTACTTAATTTCTTGTGCTTGCTTAAAAGTTTAATTGTGCTTGCTTAAAAGTTTAATTCCCAGGTAAATGCTATGCTCACCTCTTCCCAGGACTACATCAACTACAATTAAAATGCAGAATAACCATTATTGAGAATCAGCTGAAGCTTAACCTAAGCCTTACAACTACAAACATACAGAAGAAGAAACCACGTCAAGACTGATAGGAGGGGCAGAGACGTGGTACAGGCTGGTCCCACACCATCGTGTGACCATTAAAAACAAGGAGGAATATATTGGCTATGGAGGTCCCCCTGAGGATTGAGGGGTCCCAGCCCCTCCCCAACCCAGGGTTTCAGTGCTGGGGAAAGAGGTCCCCACAACTTTCGTCTGTGAAAACCAGCAGACATTGTGACTAAGGGAGATGGAAGACAGCTGCACTCTCAGATGCTCCTCTTAAAGGGAACATGCACAAACTTACTTGTTAGTAGACTCACTCCCTCTGAGCTCCAGCACTGGGGCAGCAGATCAAATGGCACCAGGAGAAAAACTGAATTGTCCACCTTCAGGGTGAGGGCTGAAGGGCAGCTTTTTCCCAAATGGAGGAGCTGGCTGAAGGCATTGTTTCTTTGTTGAGCCTCCCCTCCCCATGTGCAGATGCAGGCAGATACCATATCTGATTTTCCATCAAACCAGTTACCTCCTCTTCTCTGCCTCACCCTTAGTGATTCCCTGAGACCATGTCCCACCCAACTTTCAGGCACACCCAAGCCCCTTCCAGTGGCTTTTCTACATAAACGGCCTGCCTTGGCTCATGCTGCAGACATTCCTAAAATCTCTCAAAGATTCACAAAACCCAAATAAGCAGCATCTGGCTTCAGCATGTCCTGTACCTCTGGCTTAGCAACCGTAACCTGGCAAAGGAAACAGACATGCAAGTCCAGGAAACTCAGAGAGTCCCAAATAGAATGAACCCAAACAGGCCCACACAATAGAATTAAAATGGCAAGGTTAAAGACAAAGAGAGAAGCAGCAAGAGAAACGCAACTAGTAACTTATAGAGGAGCTCCCATAAAACTGTCAGCTGATTTCTCAACAGAAACTTTGCAGGCCAAAAGTGATTGGCACAAAATATTCAATGCGATGAAAAGCAAGGACTTACAACCAAAACTACCCTACCCAGGGCCGGCCGAGTGGTGTGTTGGTTAAGAGCTTGTGTTGGTTAAGAGCTGGCTTGGGACGCCAGCAGCCCCGGTTCGTATTCCACATATGAGGTCCAGTGACACTGCCCTCACCAGCTAAGATGGTGAACAACAGCTCCACCTGGAGCTGGGCTTGCTGAGTCCCTTGGACAGCATAGCTGCAGCCTCTGCTGCAGTGGCCTGCCATAGGCTACAGTGAGTGGCCGGCATCCAGCATGAGTGGCTGCCAAGAGCCTCTGTGAGTGGTCGCCCAGAGGCTGGCGACTGATCTGCCTCACCCAGAAAGAGCGCAATGATGATACCAACATAGGCCAGTGAAGCAAAATCCTCGGCAACTAGACTGAAGAACAAAAAGACAGCAACTTCTCTGTTCCCCTTCCCCAGTTCCCCAACGTTCCCTCCTCCCCCAATTCCCCAATAAAATCTTTAAAAAAAAAAAGCCAAAAAACAAACTACCCTACCCAGCAAGGCTATCATTTAAAATCAAAGGGCAGATAAAGAGCTTCCCAGAAAAGAAAGAGCTTCCCAGAAAAGAAAGAGCTAAAGGAATTCATCACCACCAAACAAGTATTACAAGGAATGTTAGAGGGGCTTCTTTAAGACAGAAAAATAAATAAATAAATAAATAAATAAATAAATAAATAAATAAATAATATGAGTAATAAAATAGCAATAGCTACATATCTATCAACAATCACTTTCAGTGTAAATGGATTAAATGCTCCAATCAAAACATAGGGTGGCTGAATGGATAAGAAAACAAAACCCTTACATATGCTGCCTACAAAAGACTCACTTCACATTGAAAGGCACACAGACATAACGTAAAGGGATGGAAAGGGATATTTCACAAAATGGAAATGACAAAAAAAAAAATCAAACAACAACAAAACCTCCCACAAAACTGGAATAGCAATATTTATACCAAGCAAAATAGATTTTAAAACAAAGGCTATAAGAAGAGACAATGAAGGACCCAGTAATCCCACAGGGTATTTATCTGAAGAAATCCAAAAAACTACATTGAGGGCATGTGCATCCAAATGTTCATTGCAGCATTGTCTACAGTGGTCAAGAGGTGGAGGCAACCTGGGTGTGCATCGAAGATGAATGGATAAAAAAAGAATGGTACATACATACAGTGAAATTGCTCAGCCATGGAAGGGAATGTGTTCTTGTCATCTGCAGTGGCATGGTTGGACCTGGAGGGTGTTGTGCTGAGTGGAGTATGTCAGACAGAGAAAGACAGATGCAATGTGATTTCACTTATATGTGGAATCTAAAGAACAAAATAAACAAACAAAGCAGGAACACACTCATGGATACAGAGAACATTTTGATGGTTGCCAGATGGGAGGGGGTTTGAGGGAATGGATGAAAAACAGTAAGCATTAAGTAAAAATTGGTTGTTAGAGAGTAGTCATGGGGATGTAGGCTATAGCATAAGGATTATATAATACTATAACTGTATGGCGTCAGATGGGTACTAGATTTTTTGGGGTGATAGATGGAAGTGTATTGAGGGAAGAGTAAAAAAAGTGAAGGGATTAAGAAGTACAAATTGGTGGTTACAAAATAGTCATGGGGATATAAAGTAAAGCACAGGAACTATAGTCAATGATATGATAATAACTATATAGTATTAGGTGGGTACTAGACTAGTCAGGGGGATCACTTCTTAAATTACATAAATGACTAACCACTATGCTGTACACCAGAAATTAATATAAAATAATATTGATGTCAACTCTAATTAAAATTTTTTAAATGGGGAAAAGTTAAAGGGGAATAAAAGGTCCAAATTTCCAGGTATAAAACAAATAAGTCAAGGGGATGTAATGCACAGCACAGGGAATATAGTCAATAATATTGTGATAGCATCATACGGTTCAGATGGTCGCTGGACTTATGGCGATCACTTCTTTAGGTATATAAATGTTGAATAACTATGGTGTACACCTGAAACTAATAAGTACAGTATGTTAGCTATATATTTAATAAAAGCCTTAAAATTAAAAAGAAAACCTTAGAAGGAATGCTAAACAATAAGTTAGTAATACAAAATGGCTTAATTGCAATATGTCAGGGAGCCAAATGCCTCCCAGGCACCAAAGTGACTGTCGAGGAATATTAAAATCCCAGTAAAAACAATGCAGAAGGTTGGGTGAAAAGCAGAGAGATGACCATACAACTGTTTCAACCACAGGACTCTCGTATTGGCTGGCACCTTACAGGGCAGCCTTGGGTGAGAGTAATGAACCCCATTTTACAAACGGAGACGATGGGCATTAGAGAGATAAAGTGACTTTCCCAAGTATCAGAGCTGTGATTTGTGTCCAGGTCTTCAGATCACAAACCATCCTACCACATCGCAACTGCACCTGCTGCCTTTTAAGAATCTGCACCACCAGAAAACAGATCATTTTCCAGCCCCTTGAGCAGACACATTGCTCTGCCTCCAGACCTATGCTCTAATTGATGCAGACTCTCTAATGTTTTCTCTACACACTGTGCCCTGTGTCTAAATTACACACATTCTTCAGGGAGGAAGCCCAGCTTCATCTCTGTTACAAGTGTTTCCATATGACTTCAGACTCCTCTGCTCTTCCCTCACTACAGAGCTGATGTGGCAACGAACCACACATTTAACTTATGATTATAAGGGGCCTGAGGGCAGGCTCTGCAGGGTTCCTGCAGAGGGTGGATACAGTTCCTCAGTGGAGTGATATACTACAGATCCCAGAAGATTTTAGTTATTGAAGAGCAATATGTGAGGAGAAAAGAGAACATTGCAAGTAAGAGAATCTAAGAAGCCTCTGACCACCTAAGCCTCTGATCAGCTAAGACAGCCCAATCCAGTAGGAATGCTAAGGAAACTGTTCAGGGGCAAATACTCCCAAGATGCTATTCTCCCTTAAGAATTCACTTTCGAGCCAGCAGAGTGGCACGGTGGTTAAGCGCTGGCTTGGAAAGCCAGAGGCCCCGGTTCGGATCCCATATATGAGGGCCAGTGACACTGCCCTTAAAAACAAAACAAAAACAAAAAAACAACAAAAAAAGAATTCTCTTCCAATCAGTCACTCTCTCTATAAAATTCCAACACTTATATTTGGGTCTTTATCCCACAATGCATTGTCTATAATCAACAGAAACTTCCCTAAATGATTATTCCCAAGTATCTAGTAGCTTTCTGTTACTTAGTTAGATTTGAGGATTTAACTTAAAATTTTTACTAGAATTTACAACTTCCTATCAGATGATTTTTTTTCATTGTACTTTGAATTTTCCAATTTTATTTATATATTTTAATCACTATATTCATACTTATATAATGTTTTAGGAACTACATAATTTTTCCAATTTTCTCCCATGGGAAAATGACAGTCTCTCTTATATTTTTAAACTATCCCCAATACATATTACTTGTGTGGGGTGCTGAGTGTATTTCTTTTCTCTTTCAATGAAAGATTAAAGCTTTCCCCAATTTTCTAAAAATTGCAATTGCCACATAGGCATAACCAAATATGTCTAAAATTTACACAACATTAAGAGAGCTTGTCAGTGTTTGCTCCCCTAACCTGTCCCAACTATCATTCTATTGTTACATGAACCGCATTTGTGTTGAAGCTCTGACATCTTTTTAGTTTGTATTGTTCTTCTTCCATATCTGTGCCTAGTTAATAGGCAGGACATGTAATTCGCTAGGAAGCATATTATTTGAAATTTACTATGCCACAATGTTTAATTTTTTTTTTTCTAAATTTCTCCTCATCCTCTTTGTTGATACCTGTTTTTAGAAGTCATTATTGCCTCCCATCTGTCCACATTTTCTTCTCATTTTTCTCTTAAAAACTGAATTAAAGCAGGAGGTCAATATCTCAGCCATCATTAATTTCATGCCCTCCTCTTCTCATTTATTCACTGGTCTTTTTTCTCTTGAGGATCATTTTCTTTTCTCCTTGATACATTTATAAAAGACCTCCTTACTTCATCTAACCTCCTTTACTAGCAATATCTCATTTCCCACTTTTGTGCTCCTTATCTTTTCTTGGCTAACTTTAAGTTGTTCTGTCTATTTTTATATAGTTCCTGCCTTCTCCACTCCCAGGGCAATTGTCCTGTTATACACAGATCTTGAACAGCCATTGGGGATGACAGACTGTATTTTTACTAGAATTCCAGAGGCAGAGAAGCCTTGCTCAGTTCTCTCACTGTGACGGTACAGCAGAGGCTTTTGCACTTTAATTATATTGTCTTAGGCTACCTCACACCTATCTACAATTATGAATGTTAATACTTACTCCCATGGCTTCATACATATTAGATTTCCTCCCAATGTGTTTTTCAACCAGGAATAGTGCCTTGTAGTGTTGTTATCAATGATCACATTTCTAAATAGGCAGGGGAGAGGATGGAAATGATTTACTCTATTAGGGTGAGGTCATTTGCATACTGTTAAATGATTTGCATGCTGGCAGATCCTAGATCTGTATTTCAGAGGCTTCCCTACATTTCTCCCTTTATAACAAGGTCTCACTTATTTTTGCTCTCTATACAACTGTCCTTTCTCTTCCTTTCTCATGCCTTTCTCTCCTACTAGAGAATAAAACACACTACCACAAGCATGACATTGCAAGGTGGCCTCTATCTTCTGAGCTAATGTTGTCTTTGGCATAATTCATCATCCTTTCTGATTTTCAGGGCTGGTGACAATGGTGACTCCCCTAATATCTGAATGAAGTCCTTCATAAATATTTTTGCTGAGTGATTGATATCTCTTCTGGTTATTTCCCTCACACCTCTTCCCCTCCATATATAACAGATTCCAACATCAGAAGCAGATGTTGTGGAAAAGGTATCAGGAGCTCAGAAGCCCGCGTTCTAGCCCCAGCTCTCCCATTAACTACCTTTGCAATCTCCATGAGTCGCTTAACCTCTCTGGGCTCCATTTCCATGTCTGTAAATTGTAGGTGAAAATGTCTTCTTCAAAGGCATACTGAGGTGATCGAAAAGATACATACTTGTATGAAAGGGCTTCCTAGTACAAAGTAGTTGGAAAGTTGGATTTTTGATACCTCTTAGCTAAATCATGTTAATTTTTCAAAATCAGGTAAAATATAAATTATTTTCTTTTTCATCCATCCCCCTTATTAGCTTTTCATAATAATAAGCAAACACACACACTTCTGAGAAGGTCAGTTACATTTTGAGAAATTCCTAATGGTACATTGTCAGACACTGAACAAAAGGATAATTTTCACCACTCCCATCTCCATCCCCATCCATGGTCATTAGCAACCACACTCTCCACCTTTATTTATAGAACGAGGGATCCTGCAGAGGAAGCAGGGCTCTCCTTTGATTTTTGACTGAGCCTCATTCCTTGAGGTAAGGTCTCAAGGCTGCTGGTGGATCTGGAAAGCATTTTGGAAGTAAGAAGCAGACAAATGTAAATCTTTTAAACCCCTATGATAAGCAAACTGTCCTCAGTTCAACATATAAATATAAACACTAAATCAAATCAGATGTTTATACATTTTTTAATCCCATCATAAAACATTTTGTTTTGACAGTTTGGTAATGTAAAGTAAAAACACCGACAGCAAAAAGAATCATCTTTGCCTGTCTTCTTTCTACCTGAAAGTCTTCCCTGTAAATAAATAGTAAAAAAAAAAAAAAAAAAAAAAAAGTATGTTTATGTAAAGGGAAACACTGATTTACTAGAACTGATTGCTTCATAGTCTAATTACTTTTCAACTGGCTGTTCCAAATTAAGATGTCATTGATGGCTTTTGGTGATATATTTCATTTTAAGCAAATTTATTCTATAATAGAGTACATCATAATAGAAAGCAGAGTTCCTACCTCCCCTCCTCTTTGTAGCCTGATATCTTGACAAGTAAATTAAATTTAGCAGTTAAAATGCTTCCATTAGTAATTTTATTAAGTTAATTAAAGAATCTCTCTTTCTGAATTTTAACTACCTTCCCTTCAGAACAACGTTGATTTCTTTTTTTTTTCTTTTTTTAATTTCATGTATTTAGAGACTGTGATATATTCTAGGACCAAACAACAACTCTATCGGTATTACATTTCTGTGGGCAACAGACTACCAAGCAAATGAAATAAAAAGAAGAAAGAGCTCAAACGTCTTTGAAAGAGACGGTCTGTTTCATATCACAGAAGAACTAGGGTTGTGGTATCTTTAAAAGAAGGAGGAAGATGAACGGGAGAAAGAAAGAAAAAGGAAAAGATACTTTTCAGGCTTTCTATGTTCTTAGGAAAAGGCAGGACTACTAACTAGTGTTTCCATACATAGAGGGTAAATCATAAATAGTTCAAGTGGAGTTTAGTTTATAAATAGAAAGAGAACTCCAACTCTTTTTTTCCTACTCAGTAAGAGTATCAGTCGTGCTGAGCAAGGTAACTGAAGTTGTTGAAGTCCAGGTTAAATGAAATCTTGGGCCCTCTCCAGGGGGTGGCATTTTAAAAGAACCCACATATTTCTAACAGATTTAGGGCAAAAAGAATTCTTTCATTGACTATTGCCTGTTTCTTGTAGGTGGTGTTCCTAAACTCAGGAATTACAGAAATTATTTTTAGAACTTGAAGGTAAAGTGGAGAAAATTTTATTGTATCTTTTCATTTTACAGATGAAGAAACTGAGGGCCAGTGATAGTAATGTCACCACCACTGAGAATACCAATAGCAACTATAACAACAGTGGCTAATATTTATTGAACTCATCACTGTGTAGCTTCCCATACATTTTCTTATTAAAAAGCCCCATGACGGGGCCGGCCGAGTGGTGCGGTGGTTAAGCGCTGTCCTGGGAAGCCAGCGGCCCTGGTTCAGGTCCCACATATGAGGGCCAGTGACACTGCCCTCAAAAAAAAAAAAAAAAAAACAAATAAAAAGTAATCTCATTGCTAAGGTCGCCAGTGGAATATTTGCTTTCCGGATGAAATCTTATCAAAGGCTGCACCCATGAGTTCAGACCCAAAGTTACATTTCATTTAAAATTAGGGGATTCCACCCTTCACTCATTCATTGAAGAAATAAAGGAGATTCAAGAATATGGTCCATGGCAATTACTGTTAACACCTCCCATCGTCTCTTATTTTCTGTGCTCTGCCCTTCTCAATTAGCTCATTCTGGGATCTCACATGCTCCCTTTTCAAGCTCCATCACCCATCTCAAAATCACTCCCACCAACTCCTTGAATCCTCATGCTACATCTGCACCCAAATACAGTCTCCCACATTCACACACACATCCTCAGGTACCACACTCCACCCACATCTACCCTTTTTCTCGGGGGGATTGAATGCTTTTTTAACACTGTTCCAAGCTCACTGCTTTCCTCATGAGAATAGGTCACCGTGGCTTTTTTGCCTTCTATCCTTTCCCTATTCTGCAGATTCTGTGTCACAAAAGCCCAGGCAACAAATGTGGCAACCCATAGATGCTTCCCATCAGGACAGAATGGATGAAGCCACTAAACTATTTAATAGGCCAGGAAAGAGAAAAAACAGACACCACTCCTTTCATCCGTTTTTGTGTGTGTGTGTGTGTGTGTGTGTGTGTGTGTGTGTATTTCCCCCATTTTTATACCAGAAAAAGCTAAAATGGCAGATGCCTGCCTCAGATGATCTTTGTGTATTCTAGGGAGCCCACCCCTCTTCCTTTCTCTCTTTTCTCCTTCTTTTGTCCCCCAACATCCAGATAAACAAGGTTTAAGAGTTTCATTGTATCTTTGTCCCTTTTTCATCTTGGAGATAGGTTTTCAAGATGGTGTTCCATGATTTCTGAAGCACAAAAATTGCCAAATATACCCACAAGTGTTTATTGTGGAAGTTGTTTCCTTTACTAAGTCCACCCCCTTCCCCAATATGATGTCTTTAGAAAAAATCCAGCATTCTACAATATTTCTATAATGAATAGCTAGACGGACCCAGGGAAAGAAGTGCGTGGATCATCCAGTATGTTTTGCTAATTGAAAATGCTCTTTCCTGCCCTGACCCTCAACTGAAAATGATGCTAACTTTAGCCTAGAACCGGACCACACAGCAAACATGTTTTCATTAGAAATTTACCTGTTACCTCCTTGATATCTGGCTATTCATACTGCATCTACTTTTTGGTGAAAGTATTTTTCAATTATGTTGAGGATCTCCTTGTTTTTCATGTGGAGTTCAAGTCCAGTAGTGAAATCTGTTTCATATTTGTAATCGGGTTTCAGCTCTGGAAGAGGCCCAAATTGGTAAGTCCCATTGAGTGAAAGAAAAAAATAAATAAGTAAATAAAAACAGAATTTAGTTATGCAACCTGAGCTTATAGAAGATGAGATAAAATAACTCCAAGGGGAAGAGCTTGCAAAAATAAACATTATGCCCAGCTTTCAACCTGGAGAATGATCAATTAAATGTACAGAACTACAAAAGAGCTGAAGGGATCATGAAATTATGTGGCAAAATCCCTATTATTTGTCACATGAAAGGAAGAATGTGTGATTTTAAAATAAAATACCAGAGAAAGATGTACCAAGTTTGATGGAGTAGATGTAACCGGCCACGGTTATGAAAGATTCAATAAGCTTCTTCTTACTTGTCCTTCACCCCGGAGGCTTCTGAAGAGGCCTGAATATCTGGCTTAAAGTGAGTGATGCTACTTGAAATGAAAAGCAAGGAGATTGCAAATCACTCGTCTGCACAGGCTTGGAATAAACTATGGCATGGCTGATGGACAGATTCAGGTATTTAAGTGAGTGTGATTTCCAAGCAACAATTTCTAAAACCTACATTGTCGTTGACCTCCATCATGCAATTGGACGTGTTTATGAAGGCACACACAGTAGAATGAAATGCACTGGGAAGAATGCTGAAGTCATTTTCTAACGCCACAGCAGTATTACTGCAAAATGAAGCCATATTATCCCAATCAGCAATAGAGTCTAGTTTTGCATCCTTTTTCTGCTCCACAGTCTGAATCCATTCCAGCAGAGGACCTTTCTATTTCAGGAATCCAGCTATGGGATTGGTTGGAAGAAACTGAATGAGGTAGGTAATCCAATGTGTGTGCTCAGGGAAGGGTAAGAACCAAGAAAGGGCTTGAAGAAATAGTACAAGGCTATACTTTTGTCTTTTCCATTTCTTCTTCTCTTTCTTTTCTTCTTAAAGGCAAAGATACCAGGAAGGTGAAAACCATCCCCCAATTTTTTTTTTTCTCTGTGATTTGCCCAGAAAGCAAAAGTAAAGCACCCAATCAGCAATGTTTTAAATCAAACACAATTAACGGTACATTGAAATGTATGGTCTATAATTGTATGTTCAGTTACATAAGCTAAAAGCAATTTGTAAAGGTCGAAAACCTCAGTTGCACACTGAAACTATACAGGTCTGCTCAGATTTCCTGCTCCTTCACTAAGGCCCGAGGTAGTTACTTCCTCAAAAGTTAAAAGCAGAAATTGTTGTTGTTTAGTAGGCACTCCTAAAAAGATTTATTATACATTTAATCACATATTTGCATTGACTCTTTTCTTGAACCTTGTCAGAGAGAAAAACAAATACTTCTAAAAAAGCAAAGACTATTTTTCATGATCCCTAGAGCAATGGCTCTCTGTGATTCAGCCCCACATTTTCTTTATTGCCCATCAGAATCATTTCTGGGGACTCCATTTCATCTGTTCCTAAGTGATAGTCTGTGATCTATTTCATACATATATGCAGTTTTATTTAGGCCAGTTGAGGCTATTTCCATTTGAACCATGGGTGAGAAAATAGCCATTAGGTAGAGCACAGCAATCTATAATTACAGCCATTCTAATTGCTGGCACTAGTGGTGAAATTTTTTATATTCCATTTAATCATATAATGATTTATATACACATCTACTAAACTATAAAATACTCCAAGACAGAGACAATCTTATTCATTTTTAAATCATTATAACATCTGCTGTAATATTAGGTATATTGGTCTTAAATGATGAAATAACAGAATGAACGGATGAATGAATGGGTGAATGAATGAATCAGGGAATTAATATTTAAATACAGACAATATAATTATTTGTATTATAGTTGTACTATACTGAGAGCTGTCTGGAAAGGTTTTCCGAGAGCTACAGAGAAAGCTTGGCTGACTATTCTTGGAGAACACATTGACTGTTTGTTGGATGGAGACAGTTCACCAAGAAAGCAGATTTTGACCCTTTAAGAACTTGAATGTGATGATGAGTTTATGACAGTCCTAAAAGCCAACATATGGTTGGTGGCCAGATTGTGGTTCTGGACTGAGAGGCTTCCATTTGGAAGGCAGACAAGCATTTGAATTATGGGTCTAATGAAAGTGTCAATAGCAATCCTGTTACTGGAGGAGCTGTAAAACCCTGCTTAATGAACTATGCAGGGACATAGAACCACAATGGTCTAAAATGTACTGTATGAGAAAATGATAATTAGCCTAGATTTCATGTACAAGCTAAAATGCATAGGGATGATATTACCACTGAGCAATATCATAGCCCTTCAAGGGACTGTCTTGTTAACAGGGTCTGGCTCAGCCTCTTCATCCTCCTTGTATGGGTGGAGATATACTATACAATCATGAACTGTGAGATGGAGAAAGAACGTCAGATGGTAACATTCCTATCATCATAGATGCTGTCAAATGTAAATAAATGACAATGAAAAGGGTTCTGGCCTCATTAAAGATCCATTCTTATGTAGGAGGCTTTATGCAATATAGGATGATAAGCCAAATGTCTTCCCACACCAGAGGAATGGGGGTTGGAGAGAAAGTCATTCTCTAAACTTCAAGTCTACTTTTGTAGGCCACTGAACATCAACCTGGAAAGTAAGGCAAGACAAGGCCAGGCCTGTAGTGAGCAACTGGGCAACAGCTACTTCCTTCCTTCCACCCTAAGAATCAGGGAGCTATAGGGGGAGCCCTGAGTACAGGAGAGAGCAGTGAACTTAGCATCTGGGGGCTAAGATTCCAGTCATGGCTCTGCACTCAGACTTTGAATTTTTTCATCTCGTAAAAGAAGGACAGGGGTGGAGGTGAAATAGAATGGCACTTCAAAAACTTGATGGAACTTACAAATCACTTGAGAATCATGTTAAAATACAGATTCTGATTCAATTGGCCTGGAGTGTGCCTGAGAATTTGCATTTCTAACAAGCTCCCATGTTATGCAGATGCTGCTAGCCCATGGAGCTGAATTTGAGGAACAGGTGACTAGACAGTATTTCTCAACTTGAAAGTTCTGTGAAACTACCAAAGTCAATAAGAATCTGTTGGCTATTTGTTACTACAAGTGGGAAGAGACAGACAACTATTGAGATTTTGGTACCATCGATGCAAAGTTGTTTTGGTTTTTTCCTTGTCTTTTAAGCCTAAACAAGCTGGGTTATTCTAGTTAGAAAACTTTATGAATATTCTGTTCTTTATAAAGATAAATTAGTCAGAAATCTTTGGCAGTGGACTACTAATACTATGAGGCTAGCTAAACATTACTTTTGAATCAATTGTTTTATAACAAAATGAATTGCATGTGGAAAAATAAAATGGGGGAAATGAGATTATGAGTTAAAATGGTGGATCTCCATCTAATAAAACAAAAGCAAAGGAGCTCAAATGATGTAAAGTAAGGCATAGTGACTCATGTACAAGAACAAGTCGATGTCACAGGATGAAATGTGGGTTATGGCTCATACCTTACACAAACAGTATCCTAGGTGTTTTGTCTGTTGAAAGTGATCTAGAAACATAATCCACTGAATTCTCTCCATAAATACTTTCCTTCCCCTTACCAAGCTTAATTTTTTAAGATGGCATACATACAAGGAGGAGGAAAGGAGAAGTATTATATGAATCTGTGGCTTAAAAAGTATTTCAAAAATCTGCAGACTTTTCTTGATTGTGTCTAGCACAGTATCTACCACATAACAGGAGCTCAATTAATGTTTGTTAAAAGGCTTAAATTGAAAGCAATGAATCTTTGATGAAGCTGAAAAATTGAAACTGAGTGAAAATGCATAGGATCTTCAATAGTTGACTATCTTCAATGACTATCTTCAATAGTCATAAATTAGGGAGGAGGAAAGTTGGAGAAATGAGTTCTAGTTATATATAACTATATATAATATATATCATATATATAGCTATATATAGAGAGAGTTCTTTCTCTTCCTCTTCACCTTAAAGAGAATGCTTTGTTTGTCTCCAGAAGAATCAATGAATTAATCTTTGTACAAGAATTCAATGAGCTCTTAATATGTAATTTATGCTTCATATAAGCTCTCTCTTTTACCTCTTTCAATAACCCTGTGATTTAATTATTATATCACACCAGGTGCTCCAGGTGTGAAAAGTAGAAAATGGCAGAGCTAGAGGTTTCATCTGAGTTCATCTGACTTAGAGACCTGCACTCTTCATATAACTTAGGGTAGGAAGGAGGAGAAACAAGAAATTTTTAAAAGCAGAGGGGAAAGAATATATTTTCTGAAGTGCTAAATGATGGAGACAGTAAGTTATAAAGAAGTCAAGAGAAGAGTGTACTCAGTCTTGGCTTGGGTCAAGGCTGGTTTCATGGAGAAGGGCTAGATGTGGGCTGAAAGTTCATTCATTAACAACATATTTGTATGGCCCCTCTAGAATTGAAGTTGGATAAACAGTAGACAGATGAAGTGAGAAAATGAAGGGTCTTGAAGAATGATGAACATGGTCAGTATTTGTTCTTCAGAATGAAAGCATTCGAAATGTAGACCAGGGAAAAGCAAAATACAGGAAACTGTTTTTCATGCTCAGCATACATTGGTCACCCAAAATACCTACTGCCCACAGGGTAGGGTAAAGGGAGAATGTGTTGCTAAAATAACCTGAAGGCATATCATGAATAAGCTAAAACCTCTAGCCAGACAAAAGCCTATTTGTAAATTATTCCACTTAATTTTCCAGGTCGTGATTGCCTCTCTCTGCAAAAGCAGTTTATGACATTCTCAATTAAGAGTTTGTTATAAAAATGAATGAATGAAGTATTTCAAAACTGCTGTGAGATATTAAAGATGAGTCACTTTTAAAAAGTGGTTTTGTTTCCCCTTTTCTGGATAATGCATTTGAGAATGCAGTTTCCACCTCACCCATCACCCCATTGTGAAATCAAATTGAATGACTCTCTGCTCTTAGAATGATCGCTCATTCAAATGCATTCAATAAATAAAGTCCAAACACAATGAAGCACTTTCCACAGAGCATCCGGAGAGCTAGGGCCTGGTCTCTCTCATCATATGACACTCAGATTGAAGTAAATAACTTCACCCACACTGACTGCATAGTACACAGTTACTTGCTGTTTACTAAGCTCTCGCATGTACATTATCTCATTTGATCCTCACAATGGCCCTATAATGAAGATGCTGTTGGTTTATTATTCCCATTTAACAGGTGAGGAATCTAGAGCTCAGAGTGTCAGTGATTTGCCTGAAGTCACAGAGAAATCCAAGAGGTACTTTAAATTTTCTCATCCCCTTCCTTCCCCTCTTCCCTGAACAGGAAACATATCTTAAGTACAAACCAATATAATTAATAGAGCCATTACCAAAACTGGGCAGGACACTTAATTCATTCAGATGTGCCTCCAGTGGTTTTATAAATACTGAGGAACTCATTTCCCACCTCCTTCAATTCCGTGAATTTTACCATGGACAAAAGGTCATCCAAATATGATCCTTGCTCCAAGTTATGGAAATGTATGCAGTCTTAGAGAATATGGACCAAGTGCAGAGTAAAAATATCTGTGTAACTCCCAGTGCCATTTACTCTTGTTGCCTCAAATCCTTTTTGTAATTAGGCAGGTTATAAATCATTAAAAATGTATAAAAATGTAAACTCTTGCCCTAAATTCAATGATCATATATAAGAGGGGGTCATGAGTGCAGTAGATGGGAGGGCTAGTAAAACAAGACTGAGACCCATATGATAGGCAAGCCAGAGAGATACAGAGAGAAGTTTTTTGAAAAACTTTTCAATGTACATCCATAGAATATCCTGAATATTATCTGAAAATCAATAGAAAATACAATTTCCCTCAAATCAACATCCTCTCAGCCTCTAGTGCTAATCAGCTAGAATTTGGTATCAAGGGTAATTAGGAGGCAGGTGACTGACTCCTCTGAAAAGTCAATCTGCAGTGAGAGCTGCATGGTGGAGTATCTAGAAGCTTTGTCCTCATGGAGAGAAGGAGTTCACAGAATTAGGAACAGCTTCATTTTCTCCTATTGCCTTGCAAACTCCATCTCTACAGCAATCAGGGCCAGCCCTCTCCTTCTTACCCAGACCCTCCTTTGCTTCTATCTTCATTTGGGCTGTGGTATCATGTACATAGCACAGATCCCTCCAGAAACTACAGATTTACTGGCTGAGTTCTCACACCCACATTCGCTGCTGAAAGACCATGGTTCTCACAGCCCTTTTCCTCAAAATTTCCAATTCCTTTATTGCCTAAGTTATGATGCATCCATTCACCTGGATATAACTGTGAATAGCTACAGAGTTCCTAAAGAACCAGTGTTTCTTTAGTGTAGCCTCTTCTATTTTGTGAGTCATGGGATTGAGGGAGTCAGGATTCTATCAGTTAATATTAGAAGCACTTCCATGTGCTTCTAATAATTAATCCATACAATCAAATCATCCAAAGACACCAAAGGGGCTTTATTCTTTTCCATTAAAAATAAGAGACAGAAGTCATGATTCCAAGGTTTATTCTTCAAAAGGTTAGGTGACTCAGAACCCAGGTTAAATTACCTGGTGTTTTTGCTATCAGGCAATATATAGTTCCACCAATATTTCTCCACACTTTCAGAGTTGATTTAGAAAACAAAAACAATATTGCTCATGACCTGGGCTTTACAACTACTTTGCATTAGAAGCCATGTTGAGATCTTTAAGCCATTTTAAGTGTTGTGGCCAGTGGCTTCAGGAATGAGATTTTCTTTAGATAGCACAAGACTTTTGTTGTTGATTGAAACCTGGCTTGATGCCTCTATACATCTAAATAAATAGGAAAAAATACATTTAAATGAAAAGCAGATGCTGTTTCCAGATTTCTATTCTGGTTGTACAGAATAAATAGAAGCTTTCATCTCTGCATTTACTCAATGGATATGGTACATACTACATGAATTGTTATTTAAAACATAGGGCATTCTTTTTACAAAGGTAGAGGAAATAGAGGTCTGCTGGAGTCCTCCCTTCAAAAGACTTTGTGCTCCATGGAAACTAAACAGGGTTATTCATTCTCCATTACTCTTTTCTAAGCCTCCTTGCATAGCACTAAGCTAGTAGATCCAAACAGAATTGGGGAAGACTGGTGCTGAAGGCAGGGATGGCAGGCCCAATTAGCGATCAGTAGCTTGTAATTGGCAAGAGATGACAAACAATGTGAACGCTCAGTGCTCATCTTATCAGATGCAAATCCAATTAAGAAGAATCTATACCCAGGCAAGAAAAAATAAAGGACATGTCATCACAGGATACCTTTAAAAATGGGGAGTCATTTTCTTGAGCTTCTTTATCTGTTGCTAAGTTAAGGCTCTAGCAGGTAGAATACATTTTCAGTTTCTCTTCCCAACTAGGAAGTTACATATTAGATTTCTGAGCCAATTTTAAGTGCTTGAGATATTTGGATGGAGGAGCTATGTAAACATAGGGCAAAAAGGCCTGCATAATTTCAAAGCAAAGTATTTGTACATGGAATCCACAGATAACAAAGCTTGGTCTTCTGAGTGAATAGCTACAGTGACACAAGTCAAATCAGCTACCAAACCCACCTCCAGGTCTAGCACACTGTCTGGCACATATAAGTTATCAATCAGTCAATATTTGTGGACTGACTCTATGAGTGGATATAATTTAAATGTTTATTCACTGCCTTGAAATAAATACCATAGTTTATGAGTTGTATGAATACACAAAGTAAAAATAGTAGTTGCCACTTAAGAATCACTTAGCACTCATCAAGCGCTGTGTTGAATTTCGCTTACATTATATTCATTTTGACACTCGAAATGATATTAGAAAGTATCATTGTCTCCACTTTATACATGGGAAACTAGAGGCTCAGAGAGGTGAACTGAATTGCTGAAGTCACAGCCAGAAAGTGGTAAAACTTTCTCATCCATTTTTCTCCCTAACCCTCACATGTTCTATAAACACTACATGATGATGCCCGCTGGGTTTCAAAGGTTTGGGAGGCTGTCCTAATACAATGTGCTACAAACTTAGGTTGAATGCAGAGAGAGTGACAAGTCCTATTAATTCATTAGCCCTCGGAATACCTGAATAAGCTTGTCTTTGCACATGCAGGGAATAAACGGTTCTGAGAATCAAACTAATAATCCAAATAAACAAAGTCTTTCAATGCAGACAAAGGTTTGAAGGGTTCTGCCATGTGAATTACGCTGCTGTGAAATAAACCAAGGTGAAAAATTCATCCAGAACATTTGATCTGAACAGACACTGTGGCAATTCTATCTCATATGTGTACCTCTAGATCCAAAGGAAAATAGAGACTACACATATTATCACTGTGGCTACGGCTGTTACTGATACCATTATGAATAATAATAATTTGTTATCATTATTATAGTTAAGATGTATTGAGAGCTTGATGTACACTGCAGGGTCTTTATTTTGCTGATAGAGATATGACCAAGGATTAAAATTCAAAGATGCCCCCCCCCCGCCAATTCCCTGTGTTTTCTTTTCCCAAATTAGGAATTTTGAGTTTTTTCTGCCTATTTTTCAAGCATATTGCAGGGATGAAGAGCTTGCCATGGAAACATGTGGTAGTGCTTATTAATTATGGGCTCCTTCTAGACTAGACTAACTCGTCATGAGATCTATGTGCTCCTTTCAATAGCTGGTACTGGACATGTCTTTGGAGAAATTCTGGTATATTTTCTAGAGTTCTTCTTCTAAACAGACAGAAAACAAAAGAATATTTTTCTGGCAATATATTGAACCATCAGGTACTGGACTGGATAAAACCCTGAAAATACAAGGGATTTCCATTCATGGAAAATGAAATGAAGGATAAAGCTAAGTGCCCTTTTGAAAACACTTTAAAATTATATTCTATCTACTGAGTTCATGTCTTGGACCAAGGTTCAGAATGATATTCATTTTGTATGAATAGGTTTTCTTCTCCAATCATTGTGAAGAAAATTATCAGTGTCTGAAAATGCTGTATATAAAAAAAAAGATTTATTTAGATATTTGGGGACCAGACATGCATTTAGGAGCTAGGAGATATAATTCTCCTTTTGGGTAGTTGGAAGAATTGGGGAAGTTGTTAACATTCTCTAAGCCTCGGTTTCCTTATTGTAAAATATAGAACCATACCTAGCTTGTCTCACAATTAGTATAGAATTAGAAATCTATGAATCTTTCCATCTATCTTATATTATGCACTGATGTGTACAGTTACATTGCAAACAATCACATAAGACTTATGTGGAGCCTCTCAATAAATTCTTAGGAAATATTTTGACAACAAGGTGACCAAATAATAAATAGCTCTAGTTGTCTAACACATATAAGCAGGTAACAAAATTTTTCAACTTGGTGCAGCACTGATGATTATCTCAGCCTCGATAGTTTTTTCTCATTGTCCTGAGACATAGATATCAAGGAAATAAGTAGAAATTCCACGTATTTACTCCTGATGCAGATAACATCTATATTTGACATCCGAGAATAACAACATCTCCAGCAGCAACTAAGATATGCATGTTTCAGAACTGAGAAACTTTTAAAATCTGCTTTTAAGCAATGCAGCCACAGAAGACTCTTAATAATTGATGATAATTGATTTTAACCTTGTCCTAACCTGGGCAAAATGGCAAAGCCAACCATCTTTGTCTATATGGGGTATAAGAAAAGAGCCCCTAGTCCACATCTTTAAAAGCTCCAGACATGAGCAGGAGATAAAATATTTAGTCTGCCAAAGCCTTGACCTCCCAATTCCAACCAGTTTTGAACTTGAATTGATTTCCGACAAGGCATCTGGGAGATGATTACAACAAAATGCACTAAAGCTGGGCAGCCTTTATTTTAACATCCCAGCAGCTTAACCTGTTAATAACAGCAATTGTTTTAGATACAATACCAATTTCTGTAACCGACACAAGAAATGGATAACAACAGCACACTCTCCCAGGCAGTGCAATAACAGGGGGAAAAAAAAAAAGGCACAGCCAGTTACAGAGGAGGTGCTGACAGTATTTTTCAAAGAAACCTGTTTTCAGGGACCCAGATACCATTGGGGACCCAATTCCACAGTCTTAAAAAAAAAAAAAAAAAAAAAAAAAACTAGTTAAAGTCCGCATGTTGAGAGAAATCATGGCAAACTAGGCGATCTGGAATCACACCTGTGGTCTGCTGATGAAAGCTCAGCTATCTTGGGTGAGTCAATTCACATCTCTATGACTAATTTGCTTTGAGACAGTGCTACCCAATATAATCATAATGTGAGCCACAAATGTGAACCCATATGTAATTTAAATTTTTCTAGTAGCCACATTTAAAAAATAGTTTTAAGAAGGCAAATTAATTCGAATGTCTTACTAAATATAAATAAAATATAATGATTTCAACATGAATTCAATACAAAATTATTAATGCAATATTATACGGTTATTTTTGTACTAAGTCTACAAAGTCTAGTGTATGTTTTATACTTATGACACATTTCAGTTTGGGCTAGCCAGTTCCAAGTGCTCAACAGATACTAGTGGCTACCATACTAGACAGCACAGCTTTGAAAAATGAGCAGGTTGGACTAGTCATCTCCAGGATTTTCTCTATAATGTGTCATGTTATGTTGCTTCTGCTGCTCTTCACTTTAAATCAGCTACAGGTTGAAAATGTAGATGTGGCCTGTTGGTTGGTGCGATCAGGATGTTAGAGTGATAGCAACTGTGGCCACAAGTCTGAGCTTAGCCATCAGTCAGGTCTGTTCTGGGGTTCGGATGTGGCCTCCAGAGTTACACCAGTTGGTCATGAGTAGTAGTACAGGGTGGATGGGCAGAGTGTGGGGGGGGCTGCATACATTTTCATGATATAGCTCAGGATGTTCTATTAAATGAAATGATAAACAGCATCTTAATCACTTACTGAGCGCTATTGATGTACCATTTATGTTGCATATAAAAAAATCATTTAACCATCTAAGTCACTGTGTGAGGTAGGAACCATTGGGTTGTCGGAAGAGTCATGACACGTTTTTGCAATGAAAAATATAGCAAAAATATGTCATGACTTTTCTGACAACCCAATATTAACCATATTTAGTAGGTGGTGGACTGAGCCTCATAGAGACTAATTAGTCTGCCAATGTCAGACTCCTAAAAAGTGTGGTTTGTGGATTTAAACCCATCTTGTCCAGACCCCGAGACCAGTCTCTTGACCACCATGATATACTGCTTTACAAATAAAAGTGTTCGGTCTTCTACCCTACTCCTGTTAAGTTTTCCCAAATCTTAGAGATGATAACGAAGAGGCATAGAAAGGTTAAAGATACTGCTTTTACTTTTTAATGACTGAGAAAGTCAGACAGACACAATACAGAAGATGATAACATCCTAATAATCATATACGCCTCTTCTCTCTGTCAAACAAAAAGAAAAGAAGGAAGAAAGGAAGGAAGGAAAGAAGGAAGGAAGGAAGGAAGGAAGGAAGGAAGGAAGGAAGGAAGGAAGGATAAAAAGAAGGAAGGAAGGGAGAGAGAGAGGGAGGGAAGGAGGGAGGGAGGGAACTCAAATATAGACTCCTGCCATTTCCTTGTCACCAGATGGTCAATGAAAAGAGGAAATAAAATTAAATACCTAGATTTTATATATTTTCAAGAATTTTACATAACATCATATTAATCATTTGATAGTCTTTCTACACAGGGAAAAATGGTCAAGCATGGATATAGGACTGTGTGAAGGTATTTCTGTTACATTATATGTTAGTTTTCTTTTCTGGTATCTAAAGGAGAGAGAAATGTCAAAGTGGTAATTTGGGAGTTACCTGTTTCTTTTGAAACCTCATGCAAGCTGCATTGTTAAACTGATATAAAACTAACTATCCTATTAAGACACTTGGGAAGGGTACGGTGGCCAGTCTGAAGATAGCTCTCTGCAGCTGGGCCATAACATGTCCATCACTTGTTAAGTAATCTAAAATCACAGTCTAATCACCCCATTATCTTGACTTCATGGGTCACTAATATCATGGCTACAAGACTTTTTCCTCATCTTGGCCAATCATATGTTAATATTTTATATATACAGGAGGATAACCATTTATACTTATTGTGTGCTTACTCTGTACCAACCCTTGTTTGGAATGCTTTACATGGATTGTTTTGTCATCATCAGATAGTCACCCTTACTGTGCCCATTTTACAGTTAAGAAAACTGAGGTATACCATGCTTATAAAGAGTAATAAAAAATATAGTTCATATTTTTCCTTGTCCTGATCTTCCAGTACATTTATCATAGTTTCCTTAGCAACCTCCATCCAGCTATAACTTCAACTTAACCTTGGCATTAATCTTTCCATCATTGCTGATCCTCATCACAATGGTCTGTGTTTATTGGTAGAAGAGGGTTTTATGTATTTTATCAGTTATTGCTTACTGCATAACAAACCATCTCAGAAAGTTGTGAGTGAAATTAAAAGAATGTTATGTGTACTTTACCAAAATTTTAAAATTTAAAAAAAAATTAAGTCTAAAGTAAAGACAATTTTATTTCTTTATGATTCTGTAGAACCACAATTCTGTAGATTTAGGCTGAACCTAGCTTTACAGTTCTTCCACTAATCTCACCAGGAGTCACTCATGCAACTATAGTTACAGGGTGGTTCAACAAGGGCTGGCTAATCTAAGATGGCCTCATTCACATGTGTAGGGGCTGGTGCTGTCTATTAGATGGGCCAACTGTCTCCAGCAGGCTAACCACTGCCTCTTATGGCAACTACATTCCAAGTCCCAATCTGCAAACACTTTTAAAACCTCTGCTGGCATCACATTTACTGATGTCCCCTTGGCCAAAGAAAATCTCCTGGTTAAGCTCAGGACCAAAGTTGGAGGAAACTACACAAGGGAATGGGCCCATAACAATGTAATACATAATGAACACCTTCCATATTTTCCCAT
Source organism: Aselliscus stoliczkanus (assembly GCA_033961575.1). NCBI lineage: Eukaryota > Metazoa > Chordata > Mammalia > Chiroptera > Hipposideridae > Aselliscus > Aselliscus stoliczkanus. The sequence goes on along the minus strand of CM066730.1, from coordinate 70,420,399 downwards.
CTCTTTCAAAATGGTCAAAACAACTCAATCCCATGCAGAAGACTGAATAAGAGGAGAAAATCCAAATGTCCTAGTATGCCAAGAATACATCAAATTCTAAATTTATCATTAAGTTTGAGCATCAGATGTAAATGAACACCAAGTCCCATATTTCCACTGAAATATATTTCTTTTCATAACATGTTCTGGAAAGATGGCCACCGGTTTTGTATTTAAATGAAAAGCAATATTTCATCTGAGGGCAAAACAACATTGAATATTTTTCACAAGACGCCACTGGTTGATGACAATGGCTAATGCTGTATTTTTGCTATGGGAACTTTTGTTTTACTGAAGCACTAAAATTACAATCAGATGTGCTCATCTTCTGTTGAAGTAATGAACAATGGTATGTCTGAGAGAGAAATTCAAAGTGCATCATTTATCTTATCCTATTTTCAATTAGGCTGAATAGAGTATAAAGTTGGTTCCAAACTACATCACAGGAACAGGGTGAGTAAATTTATTATACCACTAGAGTGCTAATCTTAGCAGATGGTAGAAAAAATATTTTTAGCATGAAATATGCTAAAGCAATAAATCTGAACAAGGTGGATCTTATCAACTAATATCTCCCCAGTGTGAGGTAAAAGTCCTTCTAGACAACTCAGCATTCTTATGAAGTCTGCTGGCATGGTTAGACATGGCTCTCAGTGAGAGAGGAGGAAAGAAGGAAACTAGCCATACACCCATGGCACTGTATTGAATTTAAAAAAAAAATAGAAGGATGTGACTCTGCTATGTTTTCAATGCTCTTGAATTTTATTTCTGAAATTATGCCTATCCCAGAGTCCTGTCAGTTCTTCATTTGGGGATTTTCCAAATTTGACATTTACAAGAAGTCTCTACTGGGTCAGTTTTTGAGTAGAAGTAAGCACACACACAGTCACACATTGCTACAGATCACTATTAGCTAAGGCAAGTATCCAATGAGAGAAGTGCCCTTATGAACTGGGCTCTAACTCAGACACCTGAGTAAGAGCTCCCACTTCCATGGATATATTTGATTCACTGTTTCTCAGTATCCACCTGCTAAGCCCAAGCTGATGGAGTAGATGGCTCCTTTAGATTAACCAGCATATGATACTCAATAGTTCTACTTTCAGAGGAATATATATAAAATGGAAGATTAAGAAATACTAAAGTTAAAGCTATGATGGGTTTAAGAAGTCTGTCTAAGAGGTAGTTGAGCTAGATGTTTTTCAGGCTGACCATAAACAATGTGTTTTATTGCCATCTTCTAGTTGAGTAATGTTCATGTCCCAAAGCAGTGATGTGATAAAATAGATCCAAGTGGTGATGGGTCTGAAGTCAGAAAACAAGGAATGTATGTATGCCCAGAACTGCCACTAATCCTCCAAATGAACTTGAACTCACTGCATGAGTTTCTGGGCTTTAAATTAATTATCTACAAAATAAAGAACTTGAACCTTAGTGTCACTACATAATGAATGAGTGTGAAGAAAAAGGAATTAGTCAGAATCATTAGGGCAAGTTGAATTTTAAGTGAGCAACAACAAGCAGGACCTAGTGATTCGAGAGCCTAGGCATTCCTCTTAATTAATACTGACAATTTGTCAAATAATTTGAATTATGCCCACTTCATCCACTTGAATTGAAAACACAGCTAAAACCATTAAGATGTTCAAAAAACTTAGTCTGGACAAAATATGAGATACCATATTAAGCTTTTATACTTTCCATGGTCTGTACTTTCCAAGGAAATAGAAGTGGATGTTACAAACTAGGGAGAGTTCAGGAAAGAAACTACTCTAGTTGGCAAAGTGTGTATATAGGTAGGGGGTAGTGGTAGAGAACTATGTAGGCCTCCCCTGATTTGTTCTCCACTTCCACATTCTCTTGCTTGAATGTCTGCTGCCTCAGGGTTAGCACAATATTTATAGAAATAAAGAAAGCTCTTGTGAGAATGTGGGATTAGGGGTGAGCCACATGTGCTGCTGTCCATGGTTCTGATCATTCTCCTGCTGTGTTCTCCTGACCATGGACACCACTGATGACCTTTCCCCATTTTATCCAAAATGGAACACAAATTTCTGAATTATTTGTGGAAGAGTCTGGATGAAAAGGTGTGGATAAATACTGAGGTAGAGACATAGGCACTAAGAGATTACAAAGGAGAAATAAACAAAAATATGTTGATATTAATTTCAAATAATCACAGGTACTATATAAATCACAAATTACCATGGGTAATATTTGGAACTACTGAAAGAGAATACAACATAGTGCCCAAAATTACATAATCATAGCAAATCCTGATATTAATAAACACATTTAGGGGAAGGGTACAGAACACAAATCTGGTACAAAAAATAAAAATAAAAATCTCAATGATTGAATTATGCCAAAGAGCTTACAGCTTTCTTTGGCTTAATATTTTTTTTCTCTTGATGACATTTAGCAATACACCATCACAAATAGAATGGTTATAGATTTTCCATTTCATGTAGCTAACTCCATGTACATTTGGCAGTTCTACCATGTTTCCAAAGTGTTCCTTGATGAAATAAGGGGTGCAACTTCTCTGCTGTGTTTGTGTGTCTCAATAATGGAAATGGTTTATGAAAACGAATGCCAGTTGTACCCCAATACCCGTTCTCCTACTTTTCCATTGTAGTAGAATATTCAGCCAGGACTCCACAGGATTAAGATTATATTTTGCAGTGTCTTAGCAGTAATGGGTGACCAACTGATTATTTTCCAATCATTGGAATGCAAGTGAAATGTCCTTCTGCCACCTTAAAGAATCCTGGAAAGAGGGAAGGAGAGAGGGAGAATGGGAGGGAGGGAGGGAAAATGAGAGCGAGAGCTTTCCTTTGTTCTCTTATTTACACATTCTCTGTCTTGCAGTCTACATTACCAATGCCACAGAAAAGCACAAGGTTGAGCATTCTAGTGTAGAGATGATGGAGTGGGGATTTTGGATTACCAGGGGAGTACAGAGCTGCCATGCAGCCCTAGACTTCATTGCTTTAGAATACTGTCAAAGAGAAATAAGCATGTATGTGTTTTTCACCTAAGCCACTGGCATTATTTTCTGCTACTAGCAGCTGAAACTAATTCTAATTAATACACAATTCATCAACACTTAATAAATGCACAATAAATACTGGCTCATGTATACTCAGTCAAAAAGGAATCTAAAGAAAAATAACAAACCAACCAGCAAAAAAAGTTCCATGGGGCCTTTTTATTTGTATATGAAGCAGAAACTCCCAAATATCTCCAAGCATGGAAACTAGAGTTGCTTTTCATGAAAATAAATAAATAGCCTTTCCGAAACAATTTATTTACAACATGGTATTTCCTAAGAAACAATTTTCATCCTCCCCAAATTCTCACTCTCACTTCTTATCCAGGAGAAATGCTATGAACTTCACAATAAACCTTTTAAGTGAGTGTCAATGAGAAGCTTGATGTCACTATTTGCTAAAAATGAGTTAGCCATCCTAGATTTCTAGGCTCCCCAAAGAGATTGGGGCTTTCTTTTCTTGATGAAATAGGTGTGCACTTTAAACTGATTTTTGCACAAAACTTAGTATTTTCATGCAGCATTAGGAATGGCCAGAATCCCATTACCTCTGCCTGTTATGGAAATTGCTAGGACCCTAATTTCCTACATTTGGACAAAACTGTCAATTGTCTTTGAATGCAAAAGGTGGGGTGATCTTTTTAAATGCAGGCAGGCTGTGTTTCAAAATGGACAACCAGTTGAGAACATTTTGCAGAAAGGACCAAAATTCCTCTCCAAAGGCCCCTCCCTTCCGTCTTCTCTTATTGCCTGGAAAATGCCAGGAAAGTTTAGAATTAATGGCAACCAATTGAAAAAGAAAAGAAAATCAAAGAAACATTTATTCCCTGAGAAGCAGCCCTATTTCTTTCACCTTTACATAAGAGCACAGACAGTTCCTGTCGGCTCTGGTTTTTGTGGAGGAGATGGGGGTAGAATAAAGCCCATACACAAGATAGAAAACATGTTTTGAAGCACCAGCAAAAAAATTCTTATGGTTTTAAATCTCATGTTAATACTCTATAAAGCAGGACCATACATTCCTCTCAAATTCTACTTGTGTTATTGACTTTCAAACCTAGGATCTTTAAGATTAAAATCAAATACAAAGATATATATGGTTGTATTTTATAAACCACCAACAAAGGATTCATAATTCTCCCCTGTGAGGCTATAAATACATCAATTCCAATGGACTTGGGCACATACTAATATTAGAAGCCACAAAGATTGCAGTCACTGGATCAGGCATCCATGCGGGGACCAAAGTGCTTGATGAGTCCACCTTGGAGCACTAGCCTAATGAAGCAAAGATATTCATGCTTCAGTCCCTACAAAGACCCCTTCATTGTTCTATAGCTATTGCTCTGTACCAATTGGTTAATTTCAGCTGAAATTTGAAATTGGCTACACAGGGGTACTGAGTGTGAATGTATCGATAACTTGGGGCAAAGCCATTCCCAATGTTAGAAATAGAAGGCCCAGCATATGCACTGCTAATTGGAGTCACTAATGCCATCTTCATTTGCATAGGAGACAGAGACCACTGTTATCAGCCAGATGACTTTACTATCTGAGCAGTTTGGTCCTGTGTCAACAACTCCAAAAGACAAGATGAGAACTCTTCCATTGGTAATATTCTCTTCTTCCAAAGGATATATGTATTTTTTCTTGATTGATTAAAAACATAGGAAAATGATAGGAGTAGGAAGCTGAGGGAAAAAGGACTCTAGCCATGGGGCATTTGAGGTAGAATGCAAGCATAGAGCTCAAGAATACTCTGCCTTTCCCAGGATGTTTCTCCACCTCTGGTGACTCTCACTTTCCTCCCTCTTAACAATGCTGGATATTAATCTCACTTTGGATCTCCAAAGAGGAACCCGGTGAAACAGACTTAATGAGAAATTTGAGAAATAGCTGTGTGACTTCCCTGCCCTCCTCCTTTTCTCTGCTCCCCAAAGGGGGCTGGAAGCTTTGCTGAAGAATGTGTGGAGATGGCAAGAATTCTGTCACTCCCCTATCAGTGTCCCTGAGTAGCTGGAAAATCCCTGTCCCTACCCAATCTGCATACAGGAAAATGTTAACGTTCTCATAATTAAAACTCCACTTGCAATCCCAGGTCATGTTACACTATATCATCCATTTAACTTTATTGTGATTGATCTGTGTCAACTTTAACTATACTCACAAGGAAGTCAATAAATAAAGATCAATAAGTTTTTATTTCTTTGGCTTTTTTATTAGAAAGAACAGATGGGTTAAATAAAACCAGCAACAGCAGTGGCACAGAGCCTCCCTCAGTGCTTTCCTTGGTAAAACCTATATTAAAACAAATCAGATTTAAATGCACGAATAGAATTGCATTGTCATTTGATCTGTCATTAGCTTGCCCTCAGCACTTTTCCATGCAAACATTGCAACAAACAGTGCTTGCATGTATCCGTCCTTTCTGAGATGAATTCTCTTCTATGCCCAACAAACCTCTTATTCTCCCAAATCCCTAGCTTTGACAACTCTGGTTTAATGTATTAGTGATCTATCAGGGCTGAGTGGTCCTCTATGGATGAAGTTTCATGTTCAGATGGACAAATGAGTAAGTCTTTGTTCAAATAGGGGAGGAGAAGCCTGGGCCATGTTTTGTGTGGATTCAAAGGAATTATGGAACAGCATCTGTGAATGACCTTCTTGTGCATGGACCCCACCAACCCCCAAGCTACAACAGGGGTCTGGAGGGTCTTGCCTTGCCAGGTGTTAATGCTTTAGTTGCCAGATCTCGAGGGAATCTGAAGGAGAGGGAGAGAAGGGGCCGAAAAGGGTGGAGGAAAGGGGTTCTATGAGAGTTAGGGCTGCCAGGGTGATGGCAAGGGGGCACTTATGGGATATGGGACAGAAATGACCTAACATCCAATTGGAAAGGATTTCAATATTTTGATAAATAGAATGATTATACAGCTGATATGTCATCTAATAAATATCAGCTAGCTCTGGAGAGAACTGAGAATAATACACATACACACACACACACACACCAGACCAGATGTGCGACCATCACCAACTTGCCTCACATGAGGAAATAAGACTTTCAAAAACCTGTGATCTCTGTAATGAACACTGGCAGGGCGAAACTTTTTGTTTTGGTTCTTAACAGTCAGTTCCACTTTGGATAGTGTTCCCACATAGAAAAGAATCACTTCTCCTATTTATTACCCATGTATAACTTCATTCCAGCTTCAAGATTAAAGCACATGAAATAAACCGAGGAAAGTCTATACCATATTCCCAGCTCCAACTTTCTCTAAAGTCAGAATTGAATGTAGCCACCTCCCTGTGGTACACTGGGTGCCTTAATGCTACCCAGGTGCCCTAATGCTACCCAAAATGGATCCTGCCCAAGTACATTATTTTTGTCCCCAAACTATGTTTTCCTCTTGTTCCTAATTTTTACAGAAAGGGACCCCCATGCTCCCAGTAACTCAGGTATGAAATATACTCATTAGTTTTGAATTCCAGTCTTCTGCCTCAGCATCTCTTTCATTGACCCCTTAATTCAAATTGAATAAAAATTTTAAGTATCAATATAAAAAATGCAAATGAAAATCCTCTGTTTTTAAAATATTATTCTTTAAAATGGAAGACAACAAGCAAGTACCTGAAGAATTGTATAGGATACAATGCAATATACAGAAGAACCACAAGACGGACATGAATACAATATGATGGCTGCTCACGCGTGGAGAGGAACACAGTTAGCGGAGAGTCTCGTGGAGACTGAGGGAGACTGCAGAGCTTGAAGAACACAAAGAAATTTAGCAGAAAGAAAGAGGTGGTAACATGGAAGAAATATGCAGGTACAGACAAGAATAGGCTTGAGCGAAGGTTAAGAAATAAGAAAAGACAAGTTTGGTTTCAGAAACAATGCAATCACCTTGGCTAAAATGAAGGCTTTCTGTAGGACAGAACAGTAAGGAGGAATAATACTCAAATGTCCAACTGAATTCATATTACAGAGGGTCTTGAATGCCAGACTGAGGTGTCTGTCCATAATTGAGAGGGCAAGAGAATGCCTGGAAGTTTTCATGCTACATCCATGTGTGGTGCTGCTATGGATGTGGGAAGAAGTGCCCTCTTGTACATTGCTGGTGAGATATGGACTGCTAGGCTTTTGGGGATAACATTCCATCAATATTTATTAATAATAGATAGACCCCCTTATCTGAGCAATCATTCTTCTGGGAATCTGTCCTGTATAAACATCAGTCCACAAGAATACATACAGTACAAGCATATTTTTTGGATAATTGTTTTAAATTGGTTAAAAAAAAGAGAAAGTGGATATACTCTGAATGACCATTGAGAGGGAATGACTAAATAAACTTGTATATCCACACCATAACAGAGTATGCAGTTAGTAATATCCAGGTTCTCTTAAACTGAGTGATACTCATGACATAATGTAAAAAAACCCCACATTATAGATATCTATATAGATATATATCACACATGATATGACATATCCTATATTACACATACATATACATATATATCCTATTTATGTAAAATAAACAAAAATAAAACACCTACATAATTAAATAAAATGTGCATAGATAGATGTGTGAAACTTAAACTTCTGTAGAGGACAGAAAAAGAAAACGATGTTTATCACAGATCCTGTGATTCTCCTGACAGTAGGAAATTTTTGGAAAAGCTAAAATGTTTATTTTATAAGAATTATTAGACAATGTTAGCATTAAGAAAAGTTCAGAATGCATATTATTAGGAGAAAAATATCAGATTGCAAAATAGTATGTATAGTACAAATCCATTTACATAGATGCTTCTATGTACTTAGAAAACAGTCTAAATGGATATGCACCGACATTCAAGATGTATATATGCGTGCATTTCTTTCTCATTTGCACTTGAACTTTTTTTGTTGTCTTCTTTTATTCATTAGACATATTTACTGGAGAACCTACTGGATTCCAGACACTGATCTAAGCCTTTCTTTCCTGTTTTGAGGTCCTGTTTGAGTTTAAGTATGTAAAATGCTAAGCTACTTGAGGGCGAATGGTTTTGTATTCTCATCTTCATATTGACCGCTGTGGCAAATGTTTTAAATGTGATAGGAAATCAATAAATATCTGCTGATTAATGGAATAGATGAATGAATGAACATATGCAACTTGCTCAAGATTACTCAGCTAGTGTGCAGGAAAGCATGGATTCGATGCCTTTACTTTCAACTTCACTCCCTCCTGATGGATATAATTTCAGTCTTTCTAAGTGGGTCTAGAATAGAAATTTAACAGAGGATCTTCTCCAATATTTTATAAAGAAGGCCTTCCATAAAGATATACAACCCCCAAAATTCTAGGAAAATTATTAGCATGCATTGTCCACTCAAAAGTGAGTACAGGTGCCGAGAAGATTAAAATCAAATGTCTATAACTAAAATGTCAGGACAATCATTTACTATGGTGTTATGTGTTCTGAGTAATGTGAATCTTCTTTTTTGTTGTTGACCCTCTTTCTTATCCTGAGTTTTTAGTTCTCACGTATTAACGAAACATCTTCCTGAAAGAGCGTGGATCTATTTGCCAATGGGTTTATGATTCATGCTTATATAGGCTGTAAATCCTTTTCGGGAATTACAAAGGTGCCTTGCTTTGCTTTTCCTAAGCTGTTTGTTTTTGCTATTACTTTACATATTGTTCTGTGTGTCCAAGACACTAGAGACTTGTGCCTTCGGCTCAGCAAATGTCCCCTGTACATTTTCTATATTAATGTTGAATACCAGGTTCATAAATTGTAACAAAACCAACATTCCATTCCATGTGAGTTTTCTAACCAAGTATGAGTCAAGTATTTAACCCTTACCAGATATCCAAGTCATTACTTTCACACAGAAAAGTATAAGCTCTTGAAAGATGGAATTTCTGGGTACCTAAATTTAGAAAAAAATAAAATTTCCATAATTTACTATCTATTTCACAGAGTGACTGCTCCCAATGAAATAAATTGCTCCCAATGAAGTAAATAATAGAGGTGAAAGTGTTTTGTAAGTTTCAATCACTATGAACATATAATGGAGTATTAATATGACTAGCATTCTTCGCTTTCGTCTGTGTCTCCATAATTGACAGTGATGAAAGTCAAATATATCATCACCTTTGGGATCTTCAACTCGTGTTCATTTAAATGGGGCTCAATTGATAACAGATATATGATCTGATTGACCAAAGCCTTCCCGTCTTCTAGGAAACCACATTTTCCTTTAAATTTCCTGATTGAATGAGCCAAGCCCATTCTCACACATGGGAAATGTAGCGCAGTCCCCAATACAATTAAGAGTTTCCAAACAGGGCAGAGTATCCTCCTTCCTGGTGACTCCCACTTTTTTCCCACTTCTGGTCTTGCCTCCTCAGACAGCTTCTCTCTTCTTATCACTTTGTCCATGTGCATCATCCTCTCTGTCCTCTTTGCTTCCCCAAAGTGCCACCAGTTCAAAGCTATTGCAGGTGACTAACTTTAATTGATAATCTGGGTAGAACAGAAGAGACCATGGCATAGCACAAAATAGGAACAACCTAAAATTGAAAACTAAATATCATTCATCTTAAAGTCCTTTTGTCATCTTTACCCCAGGAAACTTCTCACTCATCATTTTGCTCCTTAGATACCCAGACAAAAGCTCCTGCCTTGCTCATTTATTGACTGCCAGAATAAAACTCAAATTTTGTTTTTTTTTAAATAATGCAAAGCTATATGATTTTCTCTTAATTCTTTTCAATAATAAATCCAAATAAGTTTGACTTTCTCAAGAAATAGGGCTCCTCAAAGTATTTTACCAGACAAAGGTGTCATCTATCACTAAATCTCACCATCCTTAGCAACACAAAATTTTTGGATATACATACAAATGTGTGTGTGTGTGTGTGTGTGTGTGTGTGTGTGTTATGGTTTTGTTTGTTTTTGATAAACTTCACGTAGTTCAAATTCTTAGACAGGCGGTAGTGGTAGTAGTGGTAGCGATGGTATCAAAGTTTTCTCATCAAATGCACATTTTTCTTTTCTCAAAGAGGAGTCTAGAAAACTTTCAGAGCTGTAGGAAGTATTGTCCTCTATTAAAACAAAATTAAGCAAGAAGAAAAGAGGTGGGAGAGATAGGAAGCTGGGGTGTGGGTACCTAAAACATGCCATAGTCTCTGAAATTACATCACGGACTCAAAATACCTGAGGCTGCTCCTGGAATCAACCTCCTCAAACATATGGTTCGGTGTGTCCAAGATACATAGAGCAATGTCTGCTTGCCAAGATTCTATGGATAACAGTCTTCTAAAATTAGGCAATTTTATAGATGGAATAGCCAATGATGTAATGAAATCACCTGCCCAGCATAGTGACTGTGCTTAGAACATAGCAGAGAGTGGCAGTTTATTTTCCATGATTTATTCATAATAATGAGAGTTACAATGTTTGAATGCATACCATGCATGAGACTTGGGACACATTTTGCATATAGTCTCTGATCTTCAAAACTGTGCAAGGTACGTATTACACATCATCCTTCCTTTGTTCAGACACTTGACTTTTCTCAAGGCCACATAGTTTGAAAGAAGTATGGCTCCAAAGCCCATTCTCTCCCCTCTATACCATTTCACTACCTATATGTTTCTGCACTGAGATTGGACTACCCACACTTGTGTTCCCTTTAGTACTGTGTCTTATTGCCCAAAGAAGCTCTATGGGGTAGGGTCCAAGAAGGCATGACTGTCCTGTCTGACATCCACCTTAAAGGTCGACTGCATCCCACTTTTCTTTAGAACCATTTATGAATCTGTCATTCATAAATTTGTCCAAACCCTTTTAAAATCCATTTATATTTCCTGCCAGTATCACCTTTTAGGATAATGAGGTCTCTCGTTTTATTACGCACTGTGTGAATTACTGTTATCTTTCATTTGTCCTTAAGTGACCTCCATCAAGTTTCAGAGGGCACCACCTCCTCGTTTGCCCCAGGCTAATGGACCCTTAACTATCTTTAGATCGTCCATCTAAGATGACAGAACATTCGGAACAAGAACATGATTGCACTCAAGAACAGCTGTATTACTGTTGGTGGGATTGCAGATTGGTGCAGCCACTATGGAAGTCAGTATCTCAAAGAAATGGAAATAGAGCTTTTTTTAGCCCAGCAATTCCACTCCTAGGTATTTATCCTGAAAAAACCAAGACACTTATTCAAAAAAATTTATGCACCCCTATGTTCATAGAAGCACTATTTACAATAGCTAAGACTTGGAAACAACCAAAATGCCCATCGGTAGATGACTGGATTAAGAAACTGGTATATTTATACAATGGAGTATTACTCCGCTATAAAGAAGAATGAAATCGTACCATTTGCAATGATATGGATGGACCTAGAGACTATTATGTTAAGTGAAATAAGTCAGTCAGAGAAAGACAAATACCATATGATCTCACTCATACGTGGAATCTGAAAAACTGTATGAATGAGCAAAGTAAACAGAAACTGTCTCATAGATATAGAGGAAAAATCAGGGTTGCTAATTGGGAGAGGGATGGGGATGAGGGAGAAGAGGAAGGGATTAGACAGCAAAAATAGGCAACTACAATATTCACACTGGGATATGAAAAACAGTTTGGGGAATATAATTAATAATGCTGTAAATATTTTGTGGGGTGTCAGATGGTCATAGGTCTTGTTAGGGAGACCATTTCATGATGGAGTAGAGGTTTGATCACTGCACTGTATACCTGAAGTGGAGGTTGTATACCTACTGTAATTGAATATATATAGATAGTCACGGGATGTGGATTATACTGTGGAAGAGAGTCAGAGGAAGAGTAATAGATATATATGATACGGGGGAGGGAGTGGGGTGGTGAATTGGGGGTGGGGGGTTGTCACTTTGAGGGGTAAAATGTATAACTATTGCACTGTGTTGTACACCTGAAACTAATTAAAAAAAAATAAATAAATAAATAAATAAATAAATAAATAAATAAATGAACAGCAGTATTCTTCGTTCACCAAATGGTACGTGTTGGGTAGTGTTTGGGGTTTTCACAGATGCCTCCTTCCAGCTGAAATAAGATGCCCAGTGTCTTGCGATGATGCTGACTAAGCAGCAATATCCTCAGTGATCCTGCACCAGCACATCACCTAAACCAATTAGCTGGAGGGGTTTTCCACATGAATCTCAACAAACCCTTAAATTGTTGCATCAGATTCGATAAAACTCAGATAAGGGCTGGGGATTCAGACAAAATTAGGATGATGGTTGTAGAGGCATTAAGTTGTAGAAAAACATAACAAGACTGGCTCAGGTATAGGATAAGGTCACAGCTGGGCCTTGGAAACAGAGCACAAGCGGGCACCGGGCTAGGAGGAACTTCTTTACTGGAAGGAAAGCACGAAGACGGGCAAAGCTGATTTCCAGGCAAGTAACTTTTGTTAGACTCATGAGACAATCAATATGTATTTTGGCCTGAAGAAAATATTCTCAGACTGCAGGGAAGGAGAGCAGTAATCTTTTCATTTTACATGTATTGAGTTTATGGAGGAGTTGCAGCTCATTGTGGTATAAACATAAAACAGTTTAATTTTTTTCTAGAGCTGCCTCCCAACTCCACCATGTTAAATGACCTGCCCTTCTGATACATGGTTCTCATAACATCTTCGTCTTTCATAAGTTTCTGATCTTTTTTGGTAGTTAGAATTGTCTCAGTGAAGACTCATTCCTGTTTATTTTCAAACATTAATCTCAAACATTACTCAAAGTTCTTTTCCCATGCAGTATAGAGCCATCTGTGGCGTCGACGAGCTTGAAGTGAGGATAAGGAGGCTGAAGCAGAACACCCTCCCATCACATAGCTTCTCTTCTCCAGGGCCTCTGCACACTGCCAGGCTGACTGACCACTGCCTGACTCCAGTGATGCTGCTTGCAGAGACCACGGGGCAGAAGAACCTCCTTCACCACACAAAGGTATCCCAACAAGGAGCCCTGTTACTTAGTGATGTTCCTGAAAGTTTATCAGTGCACAACACGTACACCTGTTCATGACCAACTTGCCAGTTCCTTCTGTTTGTTGGAACAGGGGAGGAACAAAAGCTAATGCATCAATCAATGGCTTCTTAATTAACTGGGAGAAGTTGTGGTTGGCTGCCCTGCTTTTCTGATGGGCCTGTGTCTTCTGAGTGAGGAGTGACTATGTGTGCTTACCCACGCTCTCTAACAGGACACTCACATGGGCCCTGGACTGGAGTCAGAGACACATACCGCATGGTTCCCTGCCAGGGAGTTAGCTGGGGCTTCACTGTCTCAACCCCTTCCCCTCATCTTCAGCTTTCTCCAAATAAGTGTTCCGCTCAAGAGTCAGATCAATAACAATATTCCTATTACTTGCATCTCTACAGCACCTCCTCCCCATCACTACCAAAAAAGAAAAAAAGTTTTTGACTATAGATATTCACATTCTCAACAGATTAAAAAATCATAGCTTTCAGTTTTCCTTGAAAACCATCAAGGATCCACCTTCTTACTTTTATTCAGCATTAGATATTGTGTAGTTTGTCAATGTAAGATTGAAAAAAAACCTGAAGATTAAGTTGTATGCATTTATACAGGTCGTGGAAATGCATATTTTGCAAACATCTGATCAAAATGCTTGGTTTCCTTGCTGTCTGTAATGACATACATAGAGCTATGCTCAAGGTTATAAATCTTTTTCACACCGATTTACTAGAAGTGACTAAAAACTAACTTAACCTGTATTAGATATAGTTACAGATCTGCAGACACATTTAAGCTCTCTTTAAGCAACAAATTGAAGCTATCGCTCTAGCGAGAAGTTGAATCTGTTCATTGTCCTTAGTGATTACAATTTAGAAAAATCTGCCTAAAATAAATCATTCATGTAAATGAACCCTCAAGAGGCAGTCTCTTAGAGTCTGGATGCTGTTGATACAAAGAGCAGTCCACCACAGCTCCTGGTGACATCAAGAAGCATTTGGGATGAACAAGTGCTGAGTCACTTTAAAACTAACAAAGTAACACAGGCAGTTATCACCCAAATACATTATTTATTGCCAGGGCCTCCTGATGCCTGTGCTTACCGAGGAACCCTCCTGTGATATTGAAGGCCAAGGCATCTCCTCTCCCTAACAACAGTGTTGTATCTTTGGCAACTCGAACTGGAACTCAGAAAATCAATACCACTTCATGAGTCAGGTCTTGGTCTTCTCCTTTTACGAGGATTCTGTCAATGCAAGAGGCCATTACTGTATTTTAAAGGCATGATATAAAATTGCTTCGACAAGATATAAGACACACCGTTTGCAAGAACCTGGTGAGAGTATTTTCATCCAAGTTAAACAGTTTCATCATGTAATTACTTCAACTGGCAAAGCTCCAGCTGAATGCTCTCTCTGAGGGGCTGTGCCTTCTATTCTGGGTGGGGGCTTGTGAGGGAGGCTTGTCAATCAGATTCAAGTTGTTCTAAACAAGGTCAGTCAAACTGTTGAAATGGAGGCAGAGCCCGGCATCGGTGCCATTGGCAATGACACTGTAACAGCGGGGTTGACAAGTTACTCTCTCTTTTTTTTTTTTTTTCCCTCCTCCATCTAAGTGGCCTGAAAGTAGTTTAGTTTTATGGCTAGAAAATATTTCATCCTGATTTGCAGTCTGGTAATTCATTTTCTAAGGACTGTTTAAAATTTATTCAGGGGGAAAAGGAAACTCTGTTGGTTTCTCTAACTGATTCCCATTATATGACAAAATTTAACTTTTGTATTTTATGAGGTTTTATGTGTTCCACTAAAACCATTAGCTGGTTGTCTCCTCATGATAAAATTTAATCACTTATATAATACCTTAAAAGCCAATGACAGTTTTGCATGTATTTATGTTTTCTTTTATTTAAAATATGTGAATGTCATAAAGATAGCTCTGATTGGGAGGAAGAAAGGGGCTGGCACTAAAAACAGAAAATCTGAAATTATTGAGCCTTTATGTATCACACAATAAGAATGAAGCACAGTAGCCTACAAACCATGTGAAATTTGAGAAAAAGTCCACGACTACCATTCATGTTTCCATGATTACCTGACTGCCCCAAGCTCTGTATTTAGCATTATTCCCATATAAAGCTATCTGACTATGAGATTTTGATGATTTAACAAAAATGTTAATAATAACAATGAGAAATGGACTCAAAGGACACACACGTACACCTTATAAAAATGTCTCTTAGAAACTAATCATATTAGCCTGACCTTTGCAATCAGAGATGCTCTCACAATTCCATTTCTAAGTAACATGACCCAAATTTGGGTGGTTAATAAGAACTAGAAGAAAAGTGAGTTTTCTCTCCCCCTCATCCCACTTCCACCTACAGAGTTCCAATTATGGCATCTCTTAATCACCACACATATTTATTTTAAAGTTATTCCACTGCATTATGAATTTATACATCTAATATTAGATTTATTGGTGTTAATAATTTGGATTTAAATAGCACTTTTCTTCCTGAGGCTATAACAACTTTCATGAATGACCTAATTTACTCTTTCTGCATGCCTCAAATGGGAGGTAGGAAAGGGGCAAAGGTCATTCAACCCATTTGGCTCAGGACAATCTTACCCCACAGAACAGAAAGAATTAATTAAGGCTCTATATATTCTGATAGTAATGGATTAAGGAATTGGCTAGATTTTTGCAGGCATTACATATATGTTGTTCATTGTGACATCTCCAGCAACAACTAGAATAGTATCAGACACAAGAAATGTTTGTTAGATAAATTAATGAAAAAAACCCCATAAAAATGTATCAGTTTAAAGTACTTTAATCAGAAATTATACTTAATAAGTTATCTTCATAACCCTTGGCTAGGGCTAATAAGTGGATCAAATGGTGCCAAGGGAAGTTCAGAATACTTCCTGTGGGCCCAGGAAGAATCCTCAACAACATGATGAGGATTATTAATCTCCAAAAAGTAACCCTCTGGTTTTTTTCACACCAGCATCTACTTAAAGTGAATAGGTAAGGTACAAGAGCATCAGTTCCTAAAGAGTAGAAAGGCAGAAATTATCTTAATACCAACCTCACAATAAAAGTCAGAATTTGACAGCGGTTCGATGCCAGCCTGAGCTGAGTTGTCGTTGAGCTGCCAACAGGTGGCAGGATGGCTCAGCTAAAAAAAAAAAAAAAAAAAGTCAGAATTTGAACAGTCTAAAACTCATCTGGAGAGAGTCAGTAATAAGAGGAAAAATTGAGGGACCAAGTCCAAGGGGTTACTAGGACTTGTCCAGTGCTAAAAAGAATTACAAGGTATTTGGATGCACTAGTCCGACACAAAACACCCATATTTCTTGTGATCAAATAGCTCAAAAGCCTTCAATGTTTTTCCCTTGTGTAAAGAACAACAGCCAAATTCATTAGCATTCACAGTCCTCTAAAACCCAATTCTATTTAGTTTTCTTGCCTCTCGTTCTTCCCACTCCACTTTCCAAAACTCCAGTCACACTGAACAAATTCATTGTTCCCAGAGTAGATAAACTACTCTATCTGCCTTTTGACTACACACTCTATCTTCTACATTAAATGTTCTTTCCTTTCTCTTAGGTATCTGATAAGCTCATTCTTTATGTGGAAGTTCAAATATCATAGCCACAAGAAGGAAGCCTTCCTTATAGATCCTAGCTAAAATAAGCAGATTTTACCATTTGGTTCTATTTCCCTCCATTTTAATTTTAATTATATTATACATTTTCTTATTTATAGACATGAACTCTTTCCTGTTAGACCATCAATCTCATCCATGAGGGATACTAGAGCTTTATCCCCAGCACTTAATTCAGCCCCCGGCAGGTAGTCAGAGTTTAATAAATTATTGTTTCATGAACAAGCAAACAAATGACAAGGGAGGGAACATAGTGACTAAAGGGAATATTAGGAATTTTTTCAAATGAGGCTAAGATACAGGTGATCCTAAAGTTAGCAAAAAAGGCAAGAATAACCCCTTTTTTGTTAGGGCAGGTACTGCTCATCCAGGGACATATGTCCATATGCTATGCAGTACCAAGCACTGTAATTTTCAAAGTGCTATTTAGTTCAGGTGTTTCTATAATTGGGATGAAGTGAGAAAACTCCATGCTCACTGGCCCTAAAAGTCACCCTTCCACCTGGGTAATGCAATGGTCCAAGCTCTAAAACATGTATGAGTTGCCTTTCCCCCAAGGGACCAATCATAGAGGGGATGTACTTTCTAACATTGCACAGTTATTGACCTTCCATTGTAGCAAATCTGCAAATGTCAAAGCAATGAGTGTTTCTAAGGAGAAAGCTACTGTTTAAAAACAGATGTTTAAAATATAGGGCCTTGAGAGTTGCCCTCTCTCCAGACACACTTACTAACAATTCAGAGAGGCACAGAACAAAAACATGTTCTTTCCTCTCTAAGACTAAAGAACGGATGTTGAATGAGTCTCCAGCTTTGATTAACCAACTCAAAACTGAAGAGTGAATTCCTAAGGTCGAGATGTGTTGGGAGCCGTCGGCACCCCCATATGTGACAAGGTTTCATGGTCGGTCATAGTCTCCACTCCTGTGAACCTATGTGCCTTTCCTCTATATCGGATCCTATAGGAGACAGTACTCTCACTGCATTTATGGCAAGTTCCTGTGACACCCCAATGAGCTAACTATGCAGTCAAAGATGGGTAAGATCTCCTAGAAAAGAGGGGAGACAACCTAAGCCAGGCGGTAGTTCCGTGGGGACCTCTGAACTGAGATACTGGGGGACTCAAGCCTCTTGGAAACTGAGACACAGACCTTTGGCCACATAAGCCAAAAAAGCCTGGCTGTGAGAAACTGCTGGTAACAGCCTCTGAGCTAACTTGACTAAGATAATAAGTGAAAAGTCTCCTCAGAGGCCAAAGTTCTCCAGGCCATGAAAGTTCCGATAAGAGACACTTACTGACCATGAGCTATGTTACTCAATAGCCTTGTGTGAATTCCTTTGCCTTGTGCCTTGTTGCAGCAACAGATACTGAAGCTTTGACTGAGAAACAGATGCTACCTCCTAGGATAAGAGAGGTGTGAGACGCCTTTGATTACTAGGTATTGTATTTACTAAGAAATAGACTTTAGACTCAGCCATTCCTAGTCTCTCTCAGTAGTAACTCAAGTATACGCCCTGTGAGTTTTAGGATTGTGTATTAGCTGCTGGAATTTGGGATAGTTACTAAATAGTCAAGGTAGTCATGGTAACCATTCTTTAGATGATAAGTAGAAGCTGAGTTTGTGTCGCAAGGAGAACATCATATTAAAAGATAAGATAATCCTTAAACATAGAATAGGTCACAGTTTACCCTGGGGAGAATAATTACAAGGAAGTAAAGACTGAAAACCATGAGAAAGAAAAAACATCAAACTCATGTGAAACATAACTTGTAATTGAGGTAATGGTCAAGAGTCCCTATAAAAGGGGAACGTGTTGTAACAATAAATTGAGACGCTCCTGAGAAACTCTTTCTGGTGTCTCCGCTCTCTTTCTTTCTTTCTTTTTCTTTTTTTCCTCACGACTCCGTCCCACCCGAGGGAATCCCTGAACTCTGCGGAGTCTGGACCCCCGCAGAGATGAATCCCAGGACAAGAGAACGTTAAATGGCACCATGACACCGCGTTTGTGTAATAATTCCATAGATTTGTGTAGTGTCTCTGATTCTGCAAAACTCCTCCTTGTCATTCTCATTGGTTCCTTTACCAATCTTGGAAGGTTCCAAGAGCAGGCTGGATCAGACCCACTTGGTGGGGAAATCTATCACCAGCAAAGCTGTGACATTCCTAACCATTGATAAAAGTGGAGGAGTTCTCCCAAAGGCAGAGAAGTCAAAATCACTAGATTGTTGATTCTATTTTGAGGGAATCATATCAGTGTAACTATTCCAAGTTACTTACTATTCTGGATAGATGGATGATGTGAGGGAAACTTTACCCATCTGAGAGTATAAATCTGAATTATTTATCCATTTTACAATCAACTTTGAATAACACATTTTAGCATTGTGCAAGGAATAAGACATACAGAAATCAGTAATGGCCCAGCTATGAGTGAGCTTACAGAAACAAGTAAGTGACGATAAAATGATGGAGAAGTTCACTGATGCTGAGGTACCAAAGAATCATGGGAAAACAAAGAAGGGTCGGTCACCTGAGCATTCCTGAGGAAAACAAGGAAGGTCTCCGGGAGGAAGCAGCCCTTGAACAGAGGACGCAGAGAAATTACCCATGTGAATAGGAGAAGGTCACACTTTCTAGGCCTGGGGTCCACAAACTTTTGAGATGGACGAGTCGCCAGGGATGGGCAAACTATGGCTCATGAGCCTGTGGCTCTGAAAATTGAAAATGAAAATAAAACTATCATAGTTTCATTTATAAAATGTTTAACGGATATTAGTCACATAATGGTGATTATGTAAAAATATATTTATGGCTCTGGAATAATTTTTAAATTGTTTTCAGGGACAGGATTGGCTCTTCCAGGAGTGGGCAAACTTTTGAGACAGAACTTACCCAAAGAGCCGCATGTGGTTCACGAGCCTCAGTTTGTCAACCCTTGTTCTAGGCAAAAGAGATCCAGGAACAAAGGCACAGCACAAGGAACAAAATATCTGTGCAACAGAAATGTTTTCAGAGGGTAGACTATTAAAGGCATGAAATGTAGAGAAATGTTGGACATCAAGAAATCCTGCAGCCCAGTTGTCCATCTCAGCAAATAAAAGTTTCCTTAGGGACCTATAAGAGAACTGATGACTGGTCTAGTTGAGAACTAATATTTAGACATCTGTGAAATGGAGTCTTCTCCTTCAGCCCCCTAGGAGTGTCAAAAACAGACTTTATGCGTTGGGGCAAAGAATTTGAACCCAGCATAGAAGGCCACAGTGACAAACTGCTACTACAAATCAAGAAAAGTTCTGTTGCTGTCTGTGTGGGCTTTAGCAGCGGATGTCCATTCAAGGGGTGTGCCTCGCACTGTGACAGGGAAGCACTCAGAGCTCCCTATCCTGATGACAAAATGAACTCTCCATTAGCTTGTGATGTGGCAAATGTATTTCACAGAAGAGATGTGTTTTAATGCTGTGATGAAAGAATCATTAAGGTGCAAATGCTCTCTCAGGAAGAATCAAGTAACTAAGGGGTAAATGGGTAATAGTAGAGGCATTTCTGAGAGCCACTCCACAAAAGAAGTGGGGGCAGGAGGGCTGGTGACAAGGAAGGAATGGGGGCTGTGCTATCGCCCTGAGCTGACCAGATCCACTCCTCACAACTTGGTCACACTTGATAACAGAATTAGGAGGAACACCTCAGGGCATGAGTCAGCCAGCTTTTTCAGGAAAGGGCTAGGTAATAAATGTTTTTTTAGGCTTTACAGACCGTCATATCTCTATTGGAACTCCTGAACTCCACTATGGTAGCAAGAAAGCAGCTGTACTCATGGCCAATAAGTAAAGGATGAGCATAACTGTGTTCCAATAAAACTCTTCTTTACAAAACTACATCAGTAGCCAAGTGCCCAAAGGCCATCGTTTACTGACCTCTGTCTTAGAGCAATGGTTCTCAAAGTGTGATCCCTAGGCCAACAGCATCAGCATCACCAGGGAACTTAGAAATGTACATTCTCATCCTCACCCCAGAACTTCTGAATCAGGAACTCAGGGTCTAGGGTCCAGCAGTCTGTGCTTTATTGAAAGTGAAAGAATCAACTTCACTCCAAATGGTGACTCTTAAAGTTAATAGTTTGCTAAAGACAAGGTTTCAAACTATACTATAGGCATTTATAATCAAAAGGAAACCTTTACTCTTAAAGTGTGTTCTTTTGACTAGGTAGAATGCACAGTGTGAGAGCATGTGTTGTAAAACCTAAAAGATCCTCTGCAAGTTTCCTCATTCATCTGATAGGCAATTTTTATGACTCATCAGCTAAAACCAATATGGCTGCAGTATATCCTGCCTAGGTTTGAATTAATCATAGAAAGAATTCCAGAAACCCTAAGAGCAGCTCTGGTGAAGGGGAAATTTGTAGATGACCAAGCCTGGTTTCCTTAAAGGAAAACCAACGTGACTATATTCAGCAAATGGTGAACTGAGTATTAAAAAGGCATTAAGCTCCCACCTTTGTGATGTCAGGTATGCATTCAAACTCAAGACAGTTTTTAAAATATTAAAACAGCTAGTGATTTTATTACTAGATCATTTAAAATGGTGATTAGGAAAAATTTAGCTTGAGCTACCCAACAATGGCCCATGAGACACAAAACTATACACACAGATAAGTGAATTTTTAAAGTAAGTTCCTTATTAACTTCTTTCCCCTCATCTCTTACCATTGCTATTTTCCAGCTGTATAAACAGTCTGGAGAGTATGCCCTGAATGAATTCACCGTTCAGAAAACAACATAATTACAGCCATTCCAGCAAATCGAGTGCCAAAAAAGTTACAAATTAATTGAAGGTTAGCATTGAAAATTAAATCCTAGTCAGCTTGAAGTCATCTTTTAAGCTACTTTCTATAGAATTAAATAGAGAACTCACTCCACATCACTTCGGTTGACAGGGTTTTACAGTTCAGGTGGACAAATGGCCTTTTCCCCAACTACCACTTTCCTGTGATCTGATATTGCTAATCCCAAGTGACGCGTGGCAATATACCTTCAAACACGCTTATGACTTATGCATGATTCAGGACCACTTCCTCCTCTCCCATAAATACCCAGGTCTTAGAAAACTACCAATTTATCTTGCCCTATTCTATTTTCTTAGAAACCACTGAAAGACAACACCAAAAAAGATTTTTCTTATTTTTATTATTTCATTTTTTTCAAACATCAAGCCATTTGCAAAAATAGTAGCCTTCATTCAGATTCCCCAAGTGCTAACATATTTACAATATTAATTAATGTTAATAGCCGCAATTCAATGATCAAAATCAGGAAACTAACTTTAAAATTCAAAACCATTATTTAATTGACAGTCCTTCAAATTTCACCAGTTGTCCCTCTAATGCCCTTTCACTGGACCAGGATCCAATCCAGGGGCATTGTGGTATTTATTGGTCATGTTTCCTCAATGTCCTTTAATCTGGTTATCAATAAATGTTTAAATTCAACAAGAATTCATTGGGCACCAAAACTGTGCCAAAATTGTGGTAAGCTATGAGGATTCAAAGATGGTTCTGGCCTTGGAAACATGCATATGTTTTTATAAAAATCAAAACTAAATCAAAGGCTAGACATAGAAGAAAATACTGAAGTATTGCTCCTTTTAAGAAAAAAATAAAAGAACATTATTTAGATTTGAAAAAAAAAAAAAGGATATCATTAAGGAAGATGACCTCGACCCAAACGGTTCTTGATCTTTGCTTCCAAAAAAATGATTGTTCACAGCTGAAAGCAACATCTAGAGAAATTCTTATGCTACTAGATTGCCTTCATAGTCCCTTTTTTTATTCCTCTCACCTAAACGAGTCTTGGCAAACAGAGGTTTCAGTAAAAGTCAAATAAACTGGGAATTTGGGGTCATCTCTGCAACCAAACAGAGGATTTGGAATATGCAGGCTATCTTCAGATCAGTCTAAGAGCCCCTCTCGACAGCAAAGAAATGCATTCAAACTCCAAATTAAAGTTCAGAGGCTAATTACCATCTGAGGGCCTTTTTCTTTTGGTACTGCTTTGAAACAGGGTTTGTGGAAACAGACTATAAAACACTTGGCAGAAAACCAGAGGTTTCAGCTCAAAGATTTTTTGCATGCCAACCAGTCTCTCCATTTACTCAATTTCTTTAATATCAAATTTCATCTACAGGATTCATTCACAGCTGTATTTTGTGAGATTTCGAGACTCTTGACATTGAAAGAACATCAGATGTTGGTAATCCAGCACCTTAACTAATTCATAGGTTTGTTATATCTCTAACAAGAGGTGGGCAGCTCTCCACTCATCTAGCCCAGCTAGCTTAGGAATGCCTTCCTGCTATTGGTATAAAACCCCAAGACTCTCAACCTCACCTCCTACCCTATGTGTTATAAATATTGCCCTAAATTATGCCTACTATAGTTAAAATAATTTTTCATATATCTCAGCTCATTAATCTAAAAATAAAAACATAAGTTCAAAATGAACCAAAATGGTCCAAGTCTGGCCTGACTAGCAGAGAGCACAGTAAGTCTGTTATCTTATTGGTGCTGACGCTACATAAATGTCCATGAGTCACACAGCTTTTCTAGTAGTTGCATCACTGTGTTGACATATAGTGGGTTTTCGGAATCAATTGAGCATTGAGCCTTTATAGAATGTGCTGCTACTGTTCAGTTTTTTGTTTGTTTGTTTTTTGGTATAATGTACTGAAGCAGAGGGACCTGGAGGTCTTACATGAATAACTTTATATTTATCTATTTTGTATTTCACTTCATTATATTTGACCCATAGTTGCAGCCTTATGAGACCTGTTGATCATGAAACAAATAAATGAGTTACCCTGCCATTTCACTATCATCTATCAATCAGACAAGTAAGCCATTTATGTCATCACCGAAGTCATTGTTAAAACTATGGAACAAAGTAAAACTATTGACAGAAACACAAGCCTAGTTAACTCCCTAAAGATAAATTTTATTTCCCTTGTTGTCATGTGATTCAGTGGTAGTCATCAATTATTCTACCACATTTTCACTTTTGTTTACAAAGATAACGACAGGTTTTACCAAATGTGCTAAAATCTAGTTCAATAGATCTTTCCCTAGTTTACCACAAAATTAAAATAGCTTAGGTTGGCAAGACTTGGCAGTGAGGCATGAAATGAAATGCAGGGTAAGTCAAGAACATTTCACCACATGCTCTCCTCAGAGATGAGTGAGAACTTCATCATAGTCAGGTAGCTGGCTTCCACCATCACCAAAGACAAATTCTTTCTTATCTAGCTGTGTTACCTATAACTGAAATGCAACTTCCGTGTTCTCCACTGATACTATTTCTCTGTCTCTGTCTCTGTCTCTCTGTCTCTGTCTCTCTTCCTCCCTCCCTCCCTTTTTTACTTTTAGCAGAACATTCTCATCAGTTTCACTGATTTCCTAGAACTTTTTTTTTGGCATTGTGCCTCCCTTTGTAATCCAATGTGTCTCTTCAAACATTGCAAAAGCTTACCCTTACCAGGGACCTGTATCATGAGTTTCACTCCTCTAAGTCTGAGAAGCTATGAATACCTCCTTGGGCTAAAATATCAAATTTGCTTTAAATGTTTTTCACACTGATCATAATCAATAATACACTGCCATCTATACAGTGACACATACATTATTTCTCATTTCCTGCCCAGCCATTTCCTTTTTCAATATATTGAATACCTATTTCATGTTTCTTTTTTCTTTCCACCTTGAGAGTTTTGTCTGTTAGTACGATGTTTTATATTTCCTGGTGAAACCAAGGTTAAAATACAGAGTGGTTGTGGTGCAAATGCATAGAATTTTTGGAAAGAAAGTATAACCATTTTTATAAGCTATCCAAATGATAACAACAAGAAAAGCTTTTGCTACTAGCATCATGAGGCTGAACTGAACAAGGATCTTGGGTTAATTCTAATGAGCTATGAGCTAATATTGGTAAGATGCTTTTAGATTTTTAATTTAAAAGCACTTTGCCAATGAAAGTATGAGAATTACAAATTTCCTGAGCCATCTGGTCCCCTACATAAAGTAGTGGTTTCAAAAAGTTTAGATGGACAAATGGATAGATAGATAAAAAAGGAATTTATTCCTCTTCTACTATTCACAAAGAAAAGTTTCTCTCATCACAGAGGTCCATTTAAATAGATGTTATTCCACTCACAGATCAGATTATGGCAAATGAAAGTACAAACAAATACTGTATGCAAATATATATTCTACACTGTTAAAAATATTCACAGTGATAACTTCTGGGGATCTAACGTACAGCACAGTGATTATAGTTAATAATACTGTATTATATACTTGAAAGTTGCTACAAGAGTAGATCTTAAATGTCCTCACCACAGAAAAAAGAAATGGTAATTATGCAACACGATGGAGGTATTAGCTAAGGTAGTAATCACTTTGCAGTATCTAAGTGTATGAAATCAACACATTGTACATCATAAATTTACACAATGTTATATGTCAACAAAGCTGGAAAACCATATATTCACAATGAGAGCTGAACTGGCCCGCCCGTTACTGACAGGCGACCTCTGAGAAGACACCAAGATCAGGATTAATCATAATGATGCCTTCTATTTTTTATGTATTACAGCAAACTCCTTCACTTTTAATCATGTATTTTCAGAGTAGTCAGATCAGACAAGCTGTAAAACCAACTCCATTTTACAAAACTGAAAACTGAGGCTTACAGAAGTTAAACCTTCCTTGGTGTTCAAAATATCATGACTATGATGATGTAGTCATATTTTAGCCACATTATTCTATATGTTCTGCCCTCCATCCCTCTACTACAGCACAGAAGTTGGTGGGAAATGGGGTAAAATTTGGACAATGCCTCAAACATAAGAGGTATGTGAAATGTATTCATTGCTTTGGTTGCATCACCCCATTTAGCCTTCCTTTGTGGGTACTGATATTATCAGCCTCAACCTTCCTGTGTGGGTACTGATATTATCAGCCTCACTTTGCAGAAAATCAGCCAAAGATAGGCACATGTGTTCTCAGACTGAGAAAACTACTTATTGTCAGGGTACTTGTCATCATTGCATCATATAATATTTTTGCTTACTTACTATATTTAAGTGAAAAAAATTACTAGTCCTGGTTCTCTCAGAAAGAAATGATTAAACATTAAGATATTATCCAATCCCTCTTGTCTCTGTACAACTTTTTGTACAAGAGGGAATGTTGGAATCTGTGGTTCTTCAGCTACCTTTAAGAGAATCATTTTAAAAATATTATAAGAAGAAGAAATTAGCCCAATCATGTATAGTAGCCAAAAAGTCCATGGAAATAAGTGAAAGGAAATTCACCCCTAAGGGTATTTGATTGGGGGGGGGGGGACAAAGGGTTCTCTCTCCATCTTTAAGTCAAATCTCTGATTTGACATGACTGATTCACAGTTTTCTTTGAAAGAATTTTCTGATCCCCTTTGTCATCTTAAGATCTGAGAGGTATCACTCCCTAACTATCACCCCTTCCCTTGTTTAGGAAAAAAAAATGCCACAAAAATAACAGGAATTCAGCTCCCCAAGTGACATTGCTCCCTGCTGACTGACCTCACTGGTGGGAGAGAACATTTATCTCCCACCTCAGGTGCTTCCATTAATACAGCATTGTATCCACCCTTGGCCTTCAGTAGTTTGAGCATAGAGGCTCAGAGACTGAAGCATAGGAGCTGGAGATGCAAAAACTATACTCCACAAAAGGCTGGCCCTTTCTGAATGATCACTCATCCTTCCCCAGTGTGATCCTTGTTTTTTTCTAAAACATGAAGGATGTGTAAAGGACATGGAAAACTTTAGTCAATAGGTCCATTATTATGATTGGCTGAAAACCATAAAATGCATCCATCAAGCTATTGTGTTGCATCTTGTGTTAAATTATAGTGATAAATAGTCCTTTATCCGTGACGTCACCTACTAATCTATTCCAAAAACGATTCACTACTGCCATTATGCATCACTCATTCTCCTGCCAGCTTGCTGAAAAAAAAAAAAAAGCCCTCTACATGATAAAGTCACACACAACATTGCACTTGACTCTGCAGACGCAAATATTGTCTGTTATTTTCATGTCATACTGTGAAACGATTGCTTCTTCAGTTCCCAAAGTTATCTCAAGTGTGCAGTAATGTCCTCAGCTCCCAGCTTTGGGCATTGTAGCTCATGGACTTTTAATTGTTTATAATTTACATCCAAACTGGACGGAGTCCATTTGCACTCATGCTGCTTTATAACTACTAGATGACATATTTTTGCCACCTTGCTCTGGGTCAAATTTAATCCTATTGACAAGCCTTTAACATAAAAATTTGGTGTGGAATGCTTTCATATTCTCAGGAGCTATGCAAAAGGATATGTGGCAGTTGCTATCAGTGTGTCTGGGATTTGGATCTTATTTTATACAAAATGTTCCCATAAAATTAGACACTTTTTTTTCAGTTCTCAGAAAATACTATTTATTAAAATGAGATAAAAAAGCAAAGTGTGAATATATTTTAAATTCCAGCCTTAAATGCAACAATCTATTAAAACATACACACACATACACACAATAGTGTTGTGTAGCTTCCTCTACCTCACCTTGATGACATATTAGAAGGTCCTCCTCTTAAAAGAAAATAAAAAGCCTCCCTATTTTCTTGATGTATTCAAACAAGAGGAGATGAAATACAGAGTGAAACAGAGCACTCATTGGAATATCATTCAAAAAAAATGGAGCCTAGTATGTTTAATTTAATTTTAGCTATAATTCAAAGAATCTGGGGAACTGATTCTTGCTGAGCAACACAATGGAGGTGTCATAGTTCCATATTTTTTAAAATCACAAATGAAGTGATTGGTTCACAATGAAGAAACAAACAAATATAAACAGCTCAAGCTTAAATGGGTTACATCCCATATCCATCTGCTATGCTTATTTATGTATTTTATTTTTAATTGCTTCTTTGATGGATGCATGGAAAAGGATTTGCTAATATGTTTATTGGAGAGAGAGAAAAAAAAACAGATTTTCTTCTCTTCACTATTCTTAAATGCCAAATAGAACTGGTAGCTAAATATCTATCCAATCAGTCATGGAAAACAATCAAAAGTCAAATCCCTTCAAAAACAGTGGATTTTCCCTCATCACTGACCTTCTCCCAATTATCATCACTTATGGGCTCCAAAGGAGTTACATATTGCAGAAAATAAAGGAGTTCTAAAAAACTGAACAATCTACAGCCAGCCTTGATGGAAGTTTGGCTTCAACTCAACCCTCAAAGTAAAACGTGTTCCATCCTCTCCCACTCTGGTGTTCACACTCACATGTGGTGTCTGTAGAAAGAGCGGCTCTTGCCTTCCAACAGCAATAGAAGGAGCCTCATTTAAAAGCCATTATTCCAGTTTTCTTGCTTTCTTCATAAATTTTCTCCCTTCTAGCTCTTTCTCCTACTGCTAAAACCACATTTATTGTTGAGTGCGAGTAGAAGCATTATTTAACTGTATTGAAACATTCAAGTTAGCCTATCTAGACTGCTGAAAACACACACACACACACACACACACACACACACACACTCACCGTTCATTCTTTCTCACTCTTACCTCACACCCATATTCTGATGAATCCCTGAATCCTTACCATTTTATAGTAACTGCGGTTCTTGCCACCTTTTTG
Organism: Aselliscus stoliczkanus; assembly: GCA_033961575.1. Lineage (NCBI taxonomy): Eukaryota > Metazoa > Chordata > Mammalia > Chiroptera > Hipposideridae > Aselliscus > Aselliscus stoliczkanus. Next base: position 70,391,907 of record CM066730.1, on the reverse strand, counting down.
CTTCCTGGTGGGTCTGTAATTGTCATTTCATCCCTGGAGCAACATCGGGATCACTCAATAAATTGATTGTCAGGGGACAGTTGAAGAACAGAACAGCTTGAGCTCTAGAAGCCAAGTGCCTTATGGCCTCCAGCCCAGAAAAAGGAAGCAATGAGGATGAACAAACCACATCCCATTTGACTTCTGAAACACAGTAATGAGAATTAAGCAAGTGAATTTCATTCCCTATTTCTACTCAGAGAGAGCAAACAACAACATAAAGGAGATTAAAGAATTAAATAAATCCATCCCTGTCATTTCTTTTCATTTACAATGAACTGGGAATGTGATATCCAACTTCTGGATTTGAAAAAGTTCTTCAGCCCTTCCTCATGTACATACAACTTGCCTTTTTCTTTTTTTTTTTTTTTTTTTGCAGTTGTAGCATGACTTGCCATCCAGAAATGATCACAGAGATTCTTCTATTGCCTCTTATTTGAAATAGAGTTTAAGTGTTGTACTCTCAAGCTTCCAAATCTAAGATTCCAACATGTACACCTTCTGTTATGAAGGTGCCTTCTCTGGTGTGGCCTCTGTTGTACCTTGGCTAGGAAAAAGCCTAAGTGGAGATGAAATCTACATTTCAAGATAGCCTCTGAACAGCAGCCACCTCTGATTACACTTATGGGGAAAGATCATGGGGAACCTCCAAACTCATACAAACTTTAGTTCTGTTAGAAGACCATTGCATCAATCAATACAAGGGGGTAGGGCAGGGATGGGAGAGTAAAAAGTATTGACTCAGTGCCTGCTCTGTGATTTAGCCATTACAACTCATCAAATCATGCAAAATTTGGCATGTTAACCCCATTTTACAGACATGAAAATAGAAATTCATAGAAGTTAAGAAAATGAACAAAGTCACACAATTTGATTTCAAAGTCCATATTTTTTTTTTCATTTTATTGTGCTGGTTTTCAGACATGATGAATTCTTAAATTAAGGTAGTGCTGGTGATGAGGGGGGGAATAAGAGTAATATTCCAGTAAAAATGAAAAGAAAAACCTGAACACGTTAATTTATATATTATCTATTAGTGAAAATATACAATTGTACTTTTACTTCAATAATACATCAACAAGCATTTACTAAAGATGCTTCAAAAACTGGGCCCATGCTGGAGTCACAAAAATCTGTGAGACACCATCTCAATCCTGGAGGAGCTTGTAACCTAAGGAAAGATATACCTAAAAGGTCCATCCCTAGGTTGCAAATGTAATGACTTAAGTTTGCAGTGCAAGTTTCCTAAAAAAAAAAAAAAAAAAAAAAAAAAAAAAGTGGCACCCAAACTGAGTGTTAAAGGATAATTAGGTCAGGGAGAGATAGGGGATGCACAGGCATGTCAAGTAGAGGGAAGAACCGGCACAATGTCACTGAGAAGGACTTCTCATTAAGGTTGAATTCTAAGGCCACATAACCCTGCACTGGCTATTCTCTCCACTATTCAAATGTAGCAAAATAAAAATAAAAATGTGACTGGAAAAATCTAAAAGGTACAGCTGTGCTCAAATACAAGTTAGCATTTTGATGGCCTTAAAGAAAGCAAATAATATAAATCTTTCAGGCCTGGTCCTGAAGCTGTGGGTCTGCTGTCCTCACGGTGTGGATGCTAGCAGAGGCTAGGATTCCTGCTTCTGTGAGTAAACAGACATTACAGATGCCTCACACAACACTCATGGACAGAAACAGGCTTGAAACCAGGAGCCTACCAGTGAAAAAGGCAACAACCAGTTGTTGGACTGCAAGAAAGCCCAGTAGATAGCATCTCTTTTCCTCTTCAAGTTTAAAACCAACAGAGAGAGGGAGGGAGGGAGGGAGAGGGGCAGAGAGAGAGGAATAGGAGAGGGAGAGGGAGTGAGAGGGAGGGAGGGAGGGAGGGAGGGAGGGAGGGAGGGAGGGAGAGAGGGAGAGGAGACTCAGGAAGACAGAAACTAGAATGTATATTTTATTACAGATCCAAGCTGGATTGGAGAGTGTAGCTTAAATGCCTAGCCAGTTGAGCTTGGTAACAGTCACCTGCATTAGACAGATTTACCCACCCAATAACAGGTCATATAGCAAAGGCTGAGTGAAAATTATATCTTGGTCAAGAGGGCAGGCCAGAATTCTCTCATCCCTGCTTGCAGGCAGTTCTACAAGCAAACAAACAAAAAAGCCAAAAGTGTCTAAACCACATACCCTCATTCCCTCTCAGAAACTCTCTAAGCAAATAAGTCACTCCTTGTCCCCTGGGGATAGAGTGGGGAAGTAGCTAAAAGTATTACTTCAGTGGAGTTCACAGTCCCAGGCCTTTATTCCCAAGTGCATCCTCTATCTAGGGCTATTATTAACATAAAATTTGGTACCTAAAAAGCTGGAAGTGGCAGGCACAGCCTCACAGTCCTGACAGACTCAGTGGCACATCTGTTTTTATCTTCATTTTCATCATGAGACAAAAATGTGACACTGCCATCAAAAGTATATTTGTGAACTGGAGAATCTGGGTGACTAGAAAGAGACAACCTTAAAGACATAAAGAAGGAAAGATGAGTACAGGGGGATTAAAGGAAAATAAGATGAATCCCCCTCATCACCAGCCTGAAGTCCCCAATTCCAAAATACCTGAGAAAAAAATTTAGAAGGGCAAATCACTAAATTCAATAATTGGAAGAACACACCATAAACAAAATGAAAATAATTTATAAGTGGCTTTAAAATAATTATGTTTAACATTCTCAAAGTGATAAAGATATAAACAACATTCAGAGCAAGTAACGAGGAAATAGGAAATAAAAAAGACAGATTAAATAGAAATGAGAGTGGGTATCTGAAAAGAGACACAATTAGAATTTTAGAAATGTCAAACACAATATTTGAAATGAACAAAAGCCAATAAATTGAGTAAACACTAGACAAATACTAGCTGAAGAAAGAACACTCTTAGGCTTCCAACCAGGGTGATACCATTGGAGAGAATGAAGACAGAAGATGGAGCAGGTTTACAGAGATGACTAACTCAATATTATACATGGTTAGTGTGGCAAATCTGGGGAGAAATCACTGACAACATTTAGCCATCATTAGCATACAGATCTTTCCATCAGCTTCCACACAGGTCATCAATATCCTAAGTTACCAAGAGGATCTTCTTATCAGTGGCAGCTCACTAGCTGGATGAGAGGTTATTTCCAGCAGAGGCAGGGGTAAGGCATTGACTAAGTAGGCTGTGTCAGTGATAGAAAACTCAGGCAATAAGAGAAAATGAGGCCTGATGACACTGGACATTAGCAACAGGACAGCAACAGGACAGCCAGATAGCCATCAGGGCAATGCTGGTACCAAAAATCAGGCAGGCAAAAGACTGAGAAACCAAGATGCCATGGTGCAATAAGACATCAGGGCTGAAATAAAAATGTCAGTTGAAGCAGTTCGATGCCCAGCCCGAGCTGAGCAGCTGCTGAACTGCCAACAGGTGGCAGAATGGCTCAGCTAAAAAATAAATAAATAAACAAACAAACAAATAAATAAATAAATAAATGGCCATTGCCTATTTTAAAAAAATGTCAGTTGAAGAATAGAAGGTGTGAAGATACTGAAAGTGTAAGGCTATAAAAATTAGCAAAGCAGGAAAACAAACAAACAATTGCCTACACGTGGGGTAGGCAATTGGAAACACAAGTCAAGATGAACTTTGCTTTGACAGGAAAGCAATAGTTGTAGATAAATAGATATAAATAAAGGTAGATTCCTAGGTTAATTTTGCCCATGACATAAACCTCTGACTGAGTGAGCACCAGGCCCTCTCTGCAGTCTTGCAAATAAGAGCTACACTTTCCCACAGAATGGAAGTGTATTGCTATTGATTTTGCTCCACTATGACAATACATGAATGGATAATGAAATGAAAGTTAGGATTTTTGAAAGCTAAACTGAATAAATCTTTACTTTCCCAGGAAGAATGGCTAAGTGGCTCTTTTCAAGGCTTCGATAATGGTTTCTAAATGAAGGAATGATATCAAGAGCTTAGAGTGTTAACGCAAGTGAAGACTTTGAGGAGACCTCTGGAAATATTTAGAAAGATAGATTAGTGAAATGGTGAGGCAGAGATTAAGTGAACACGCTTTCAGATCTGTCATGTGGCATTGCATCTGCCAGGTTATTTATTTTTCAGTGCCTACCGTATGATGAATCAAATCACCTTTAGGAGAATCCTTATTGAGTAACATTGAAACAAATCAGATACTGGTCACCCATTTGGCTTTATTCTCTGGCCAAAAAAGATATTTTAACTATTTCTTCATAATTATAACCACATAATTACCACTTGATATATTTTTGTGGTGATTCTTTATTAATAATTTTTAGTAACTAATATTCATGTCTATAACAAGTTCTTTTCTCTTTTGTGCTTATTTCAGAATGTAAAACTCAGATAGTGATATAGAGCTCTCTTACAATATGTCCTGTTGCCGTGTGTACTATCATTAGTGAGCCCTTTATGGCAGATACAATTTTCATGGGACTATGGGTTGGCAGGCTTCATTGGACGATAGTTGAGGCCTTTGGTGAGGCATCATGGCCCCACACAGCATGGATGTTTCCCAGCTCTGGCATGTGATAGGAGTGCAATCTTAGCATAGTCAATTATCATTCTTAAACTTAGTATCTTCATCTATAAAATGAAAACAATGACATTATCTATCTAATTACACAAAAATGAGAAATCTAGAGAGCTTTAGCACAGAGCTGGCTCTCACTAAGCTGAGTGTTTAATAAAAGTTAGCCACTTGTTATCATTTATTTCTTCAAAATTTGACTTATAAAAACCACATCTAAACATAAAAGATCCCTAAATATCAAATGCTTATAGTTTTGAAATTTCTATTGTAGGTGTTTTCAATTCCTTAAAACAAAACACAACTCTTTTTCTTCTTTGAGTCTCCCTCTAGACACTAGGAAAGGTTTTCTATGTTTTCAATGTTATCACATCATATGGCCTTTGTTGAATGAGACTCAATGCATTACCTTTTCAAGAACTGCGTTTACTTTCCTCTCTGTGTGACCTGCTTGAAAACTGGGTAGTTTGTGAAGAAAGACAGTTTGGGCATCACTCTGTCCCTTATCCTCACTTTGGTCACTCCCTCACTCTACCAATCTTCTTTGTACAGACTGCAATGCACAAGCATGCTAACAGGCAAGAGAAGATAATGTGTGAGTGCCAAGCCTCATTTTTATTCTAATAAATACAATGCCTAATGATATTCAATTTTGAATACAAGCACAGAAAACTATTTGAAAGGTAAATGGATTTTTAAAATTTTTGCATTCCCTCTTTTGACTAAGCATGAAATTCTGTCTTCAGGAATAAAAGAAAGTCTCTGATAGAAAGAACGTGTATGGTGGATTTCTGTGAAAGGTAACATGGAATCAAAGGGGTTGACATCAACGACTGGCATTTGAGTGGATAGACAGAAAACCAAGGTCCCCCAAAGCCAATGTATGTGTGATACAGTGCAACAGGGTAGAGCGGAGCGTGGCAAGGGGTGAAAAGTTGAATGGAATTGCATAAAATGAAGCAGAACATCACAGAGAAGTTAATTTCCCTTCAAATCTGATGTTCCAGGTTTGATACCCCCAAAGCATTTTTACTGCACTCCACATCACACCAAATAGCAATATCCACTCTTCATTTGGCAGGTCTAAAATTCACATCTTAAATGACTATGAAATGAGAAATTCTTTAGCAGAAGAAAAGAATTTGCTACTTTGATAATATTTTGAAGTATAGCACTTGAAACCAAAAAAAAAAAAAAAAAGAAGAAAAGAAAGGCAGAATGTTAAATTTATTTTTAATTAATTGAGTCCAACAAAAAGGAAAATTTAGGAACCAAAAATAATTTAGTTTTGTTATCCGTATCCACATTAACCAAATACTTTTTTCTTCCTGTTGTTATGGTAAAAAAATAGCATTTGTGTTTCTTTCTAATAGTTGGGCTCCAAAAAGCACCAAACTGAAAGTCAGGAATCCTGGGGCTGAGCATCACTTTAGCCACTATCTGTGCCACTGGGTATAAATCATATAATGTCATTGGGTCACCTTTCTGTCAACACAAGATGGCTGAACTGGGCAACTGCCCAGTTAGATGTCCTAGAAATCTAACATCTAATGATGATCTATTCTGTGTGGATTTATTTCATCTGCCCCTACCCTCTATTTTTTTCTATTAGAACTAATAGCACATGACAGTTAAAAGGGCAGGAATAAGAAACTGTTTTTACCAATGGCTCTCAAAGTAGTGGTAGGCCTTAGAGAGGCTTCCTTTAAATTTATTAAAATTCTAATATTATATGTACATAAATATATATTTTATTGATTATATAATTGATATATAACATTATATTAGTTTCAGGTACACAACATAATGATTCAACATATGTATATATCATGAAATGATCAGCAATATAGGCCTAGTTAGTATTACCACAGAGTTATAATTTTTTTCTTGTGAAAAATAAATATTTTTTATATTTATATTACTTGTAATTATATAAACATATAATATAATTAAACAAATATTGTTTTTATTTTAATGATATATGATACATATATATGATATAATTAAAATAAATATATATATATATATATATTAAACCCTCTTATTGACCTACCATCTTTAGCCCTTACACCTATACAAGTATGTAACATAAAATATAGGCTATTAATTTTATAATTAAATACCCCCCTTTTTTTATTTGGATGACCATTATACAGCCAAGTACAGCCATTTATAATTGTGCCTTTGTTACACTATTAGGAACAAGTTAGTACCTAAAGATTCAGTAAATTCTTTCCATTTTGTTGGTGTATATGAATGGCTGCCCCATAGCTTAAAATGTCCTAAATGTAGAAAAATGACAAGTACCCTATATGCCTTCATGTGGATTCTTATAGGCAGTTACATAAGCCAATCTTGTAAAATTTCAGATTTGAAAGCTGTTGTCATACCACTAGTTTAGTTGTGTTTGAGAAACACTGGTCTTTAATATCCTATACCATCTGAACAATAAAGCTGTAATATAAATGTAATCGTTCTTCCTAACTAGATTTTTTCTAAAGTATTCCTATTTAAACAATTGAGGAAAAAATAGTTTCTGTTCTAAATAACTGTCAAAATTCAAACAAACCAAAACTCTAAGAGCCAGAATATAGTATCTTTAACACAAAACAAACACTAAAAAGTAAACAGAAAATTAGAAAGGAAAGTCATATGCTGCTTCTGAAAAAAGGGGAAAACTACAAATTTTTCTTCAGCTATAAAGGTCATGATACTTTTCCATGAATCACCACGAATTCTATTTTCTTTGTTTTGAGTAACTCTATATTGTTGTTTTTTTTTTTGGATCATATTAACAGTGTACCTTCCTGCTCTCCAGAATAACAATTGCTCTTGTACGTAATATCATATTCATTTCTGCACTATCCATATAACAACCAAATATTTCTGCTTATATTTCCCTGACTTCTCTGTTCCTTTCAGGTGTTCCAAAATCTGAATTGCATTGCACAAGTTATCTAATAAACCTGATTCTCTTCCAAATATCCCAGCAGGCTGCCCTTTTCCCATAATGCCATCCAGATGGCCTTCAACCCACACGAAGCTATTAGAAACACAATAATATTCCTAAAGTCCTTGTCCCATCAACTCCCCCTTCTTATGTTCAGTTCATTTCCTCTGATCTCAATTGCCGAATTCAGATGACATACAGGAAAAACTTTGTAAAAATCACAGGCTTGAAGAGGACCTCTACTGGTTTTATGTGTGTGTGTTTCTATGGGCTTCTTCTCAGAAATAATGAAGGAAGAAGAAAACACTGAGTTGGATTATAAGACATTGCTGACCAAAGAGGAAAAGCTAAAGGCACTTGGCATAACTTAAACCAAACTAATAGCTTTAAGTCTACAAGTCAAATACCCAGTATTACTGCATATTTAAGTGAATGCCTAGGAAGGAGGTCGCCTCAAGATATTTCCCCTGACATAAAAAATAAAAATAAAAAATAAAAATCATTTTCTCAAATCCTATAGCGGTTCTTCATCTTGAAAAGGCAGACAAGAAAAAAATAAGCCATAGCATCATGAAGATGTAATAATGAGAACTGTCAGCCACTGGAATGAGAAAAAGGTGTTTGGGGCAACATCTTTGGGCTTCAGGTTAGTCCTGAACAAAATGAGTACACGTAAATTTTATGACAGCTTAAAATCCCTTCCAGACCTATATTTCTCTAAGTAAAAGAATTTGTCTGATTAGACAAATTTATTAAAGTTGGGTACTTAGTGAGTCGTCCTTACTCATAGTTAGAAATCTCTGGTGCTTTTATTTCTTTGCCCAGGAGAGCTCAAGAAGGAAAAAGTTCACCTTGAGATTCCTAGACATCTTGTCCTGCACTCATACTCATGAGTGATGAATGCAGGTAAATTGTGGGAAGGTAAATGTAGGTAAATGTGTAAATGCACACAATTATGTGGAATTGCAAGGCCAGTCAATGGGGGCAGGTGAGAAAGCTGGTCAAAAAGTTCCTTATGATTCTGATAGCTAAAGTGAAACAGGATCCAAAACTATTATCATGCAGATGGCCTGGCTTTTGTCATTTGTTTTTCAAAGTATTCCTGAGCATAAAAAACAGCAATCAACAATTTCTTACTTTAGCCTAAGTACTGTGGATGTCCTTCCAGTCCATTTGTTGACATAGTTTCCATGTCAACAATAGCTAATTATTTGGCAAAAACAACCAACAACCTATTTTCCCTTGATCCCACACAATTCAAGTGACTTAGAAAAGATTCTCATACAGCAGTGGCTACTTTTTTCTCTAATGAATTATATAGATTCAGAACAAGCCTATTTGGTCAACATCTAAAGACATTTTTTATAGCATTTTACTCTTCAAATGTTTTAAAGAGGATATAACCTGTTTTCTATTTTTCTCTTGCAAAAAAAAATATCAAAGCAGATACAGTCTTATAAATCGACACTTTGGAAGGATACATTATCTTTAGTGTGTCAAAAATACACCATTTAGGATTTATTTGCAATTTCCCTGGTAAGCAACTTCATCTTCATCTTCTTGAAGCACCTCCACTTTTCTTTTCTCCTTGGGGGAGGGGGGGGTTGCAAAAAAGTTGTCTGTAAAATACTTTACTGAATGAATTATTGTCATCTAGACTTTTTTCTAATGCCATAGGAAAATCAGTTATGAAATAACAGAGTTTTAAATATGAGACAAGGTCTGAAACTAGTAAATGGTGGCTACATAACAGCACATACTGACCCCTGAACTCATGACCCCCTTAGGACTTGGCACCGGTCTTTTGATTCTGCTCTACCAAATGCCCTAAGTGTCCACTAGCCCTTTTTTCTAATCAAAATTAATGCCGTTTAGCCATTCCTGGATGACAAACTTTCCCAGAAAACTATGAGATTGGGCAAAGATGAGAACATAGGTATACTTTTGAATGCTGCCATCCTCCTCCTATCATCTAATATTCTCTGCTTGGTTTTCCAGATTTTAGTAATTCTTATCTTCCTATCCTGGTTTGTGACATATCTGTGTTATGATGTATGCTATCATTTAGTCAGTGTTCTCTTCTAATACCTTTATTTTTAAAGGCAACTCTATGCCACATTAAAAATGGAAAACCAATATTTCTCTAATAAAGTAGTCTCTACAATTTTTGGTACACATATCCATAAGTAAAATGTTTGAAAAAAAAATATATATATAGTTTTATTTATAACAATGTACATATATTACTACATAAATATATTATGCACCTTAGAACAAACAGAAAAATGTAAAGGATGTCAAGAAAGAAATCTAAATAGAAGTTCAAATATTACTTTCCTGTACAGAAAAAGATCATCTTTCATGATTCCTAGAGTACGCATGTCAAACTACAGTGACCATTTTTCTAATATACATTAAAAGTATAATTATTAAAAGTGTTTTAAATCTATATGTTACCTAAAATCATCTAGAGTACAGCCAGTAGTATGGATATCACATTTTTCAATTTTTAGAGGACATTGTCGGCATAACAGAAAGATTTCCCTTGCTCTTAACGAATACATTCATCTTTTCACTTTCAACCCCTTCGTTTACTGGATGGCACTTTCCAACTTTTGAATCAGAAGAGTGGCCCTCACAAAAAGCGTGTTCACCCTGTTCTGGCATCCCCCGAATCGCTCACGCTAACAGCCACACACAGGGATGTGATCACCATTATGCCAGCCACACATGGGTGTATGTTCAATGATTGGATAAAGGATTCTACTCTCCGAAAGGGTATCATTTCTAGTGCATCAACAACTAAAAAAGAAGATATGGATTCTGGGATCCTGAGAAGAAGTCTACCAAGGGAAGTCTTTTCCACTTTATGGAATTGATCAATTTGGCTTAGGGTTTTGGTTTTTGGTTTGTTTGGGTTTTATTTGCTTTTTGCAATTGGAAAATCATAAAAGGGAGCACTTCAGAAACAACTAGGAAATATGATTGACTACTAATCCAAGCACCTAGGTGTTCTTGTTTGTTTATTTTATTTTATTTGCGTTTTTTTTCAGATGAGAAAACTAACAGTCAGATTGGCTATGATTGATCTAAAACCACACGCTGGAGCCAGGACTCAGAAACCAAGTTTGTTTGCATTCAAAGCCCCAGGCCCTTCCCTAGTACATAATGGTATCTCTTTGCTTATTCCAAAATAATACCACAGAGCTCTCACAAAGCTTTCTTATATTTCATTGGTTTACTTTTGAATTTCACATATTGCATGAACAATATTATAACCAAAAAAAAGTTACTTAAAAAATCACAATATCAAAAAAATATAGTAACTACTTTTGTTTTTCTGTTCTCTCTTAGTTCTGTATCATATGCATAAAATGAACGAAAAATGTAATAATTAAAGATAAAGTTTATATTTAGATTTCTTGACTTAATATTACATTATACATTTTCCATATTCTATAACATCTTCAGAATGGTTATTGTAATCCTTGGATAATCTACAGATTTCATGAATTATGGTGTTCTATCACTCGGCCTTTAGATGATTTGCAAGATCATTTTGGTATACATGGCTTTGTTTTTCTTTTCATTTTTGCCTTATGCTAAAATCTCAGAAGGAGACTCTCTAACCCTTATTCTATCATTTTCTAAGTGCAGTACCAACTACACTGATGCCAGAGCCGGCCAATCTCACAGCCTTGCCAATACTAGGAACTCACTTCTTCCTCTTTCTCTCTCTTTCACTCTTCCTCCCTCCCTCCCTTCCCTCCTTCCTCCCCTTTTGTCCCTCTCTCCTCCCTCTTATTCTCCCTCTCTATTTCTGTTCCTTTGCCTAATTTAAGAGAAGTAAAACTAAAAGCATTGTTTTATTGTAAGGCATTTCTCCTTTACTAAGAAAGATGAACAATATTCTAAATATGTACTTACTAATGTTTCCACTTTGTGAATAGGGGCTGTATGTCATTTTCCCATTTGTCATTTGATGGGACCAGGCTTTCCTTACTGAGCTCATCTGAAATATGTTTGTTAAGCTCTATCACATAGACATATGACCTGGAGCAAGTTATTTCAGCTTCCTGAAGTTGCTAGGTTTCTAATCTATCAAATGAGAATAATTATCTCATAAAATCTTTGAGAGCATTAAATGAATCAATATACCAAATTCATAGAACATTTTCTGGCACAAATTAAATCCTCAATAAATATTGCATATTTTGTGTAAAATAGTCAATATATTGTTTGCTTATAAAGGCATCTCTTCAGTCTGTGTTTGGTTCTTTATTGATTTATTTTTCTATATACTTATTAATGTACAACTTACCAGACTAATTTTGCTTGTGCTTAATTCTTGGTAGAAATATTCTGATTTGATGGACTACTTTATAAATTGATGGCCCACTTTGGGAATTTGAGATCCAGTAACAAGCTGTCAGCATTGAAGACAAAGACCTCAGAGCTCCAAAGGGCTGGTCATCCACCCATAGTGTCACTCAGAGCATTGAGATTTTGGACCGAGTTCAAGATATGGGTTTCTATGCAAGAGTCATCCTAGTGGGCCTCATAAAGGCCATGGAGAGGATGGTAATATGCTATTTTACAAAACATTTTTTAAACACTCCGTATGTGTAAGTTATTGAGCTATGAAGAAATAAAAAAAGATGAATTCTCTATTTTCATTGCTTCTTGAATTCACTCAATAAATACTTTCTGAATGTTGCGTTTCATATACGTCTACCCTCACAATGAGGAATATAGAAGTTGTGCAGGGGGATAGAAAAATGATGAATTCAATTTTGGAAATCCGGGTTTCAAGCCAGAAAGACATACTGAGTAAGCAGCTGGAAAGATTGGCCTGGAAATCAGGAGAGGGGTATGTACTAGAACCACAAACAGCAGCAAAACCACAAGAATGAACGGGATCAAGTAGGAGTGGAGGGTGTAGAGAAAGAAGGGGACCTAGAATGGAGCCCAAGAATGACAGATGCATAGAAAAGGTGACTGCAAAAGAGGCTGAGAAGGAGTCAAGGTAAATGGGAAAGCAGCAACAAAATTGTCATAAATTTCAAGGAAAAGGAGAGCCTTTAAAGAAAGAAGAAATGCCTAATAGCATTCGATCACTGTGAGGGGTCAAAACACATTGGAATTATAAGTGGTCTTTAGATTTACAAAATAATGAAGAGAATTTTTGGCCTGATGGGAACATTTTCAGTAGAGTATTAAAAAAGTGGAGTAGGTTGAGGAACATGTGGTAGTTAAGGAAACAGAACAGATAGAGACAACTGGTTTTCGAATTTTGTTCTGAAGATTGGTAGATACATGGAGAAGTAGCTAAAGGAGGCCTGGGATGGAAGGAGGGTTATTTTTTAATCTGGGGTGTGTGTGTGTGTGTGTGTGTGTGTGTGTGTGTGTGTGTGTTTATAAAATTCCTCAATATGTAGCAAACATCTATATCTATATTTATAAAGACATTGACATCTGTTTTTAGAAAGCTCAAAAAGTTGGAACACACTAAAAAATGTTAAATAAAAACATATAGGACTCTGATAATCAATGGATGTTACAAATTCATGTAATAAAGTTTTGGGGCACCAATATCTAAAAAAGTAGGGATGTGTTGTCAAATATACCTGCAGTTCAATCCTAAGTTACTAGCTATGTGATTTTTGGATGATTTTCTTAAATCTTGTCAGACTCAATATATTCATCTCTATAAAAGAGATAATATAATTTTCCCAGTAGATGTTTGTGTTGAACAAAAAATAATACTGACCACTCACTATTCCCAGAGCAGGAGCCTGGGCTGTGCATCTCAGTGACTTTGGCTATTGGAAATACTACAGATATTGTTGGAGAGGTACATATATGACATACACATGGAGTTTGAATAGGTATTGATCCTGGCAGTGGCCCCGTGAGTTGCTCGTTTGAAATGGTGCCAAATGCCATTTTACCTTTTGACCATGGTCCTTGTGTCTTAGTTGGAATGCAGCAAGTATAGCCAAGTGCATCCCATCAAAATTTTCCTGGGTTAATTCTTCTAATTCATGTAAAGATACTCATTTTACCTTTTATACTTTGTACAAATTTAAAAATCTTTTTGTCTTTTGCCTTTCACTAGAAGAAAATCAAAATCCATAACATATAATAGCTAATGAGATAAAACTAAATATGATATACTTTTATACAAATTATCACTCAGAAATATTATGGCTTAGCATCACATAATGGTATCTTCTGCCTTCAAAGGTCACAGTAGAAAGGTACGAAGACTGGTATACCAAGCCTTCCATAAACATGCACACTAGAGATGCCCTGAGCTTGCTTCTGCAGTTTCCTATGGGTGGATTCTCCTTACCCTGGAAGTACAATATAGTTATAATCTTTGGTATCTTCATCCCTGTGTCATTGCTGTTATTCTTATCCTCACTGTTGACTAATTAACACAACTACTGCTGATTGTCATTATATTTTCATGTTTTAATCTGTTTTCTCTTCTCTTCGCCTTTCCTTTCTACTATTTACTTTTATCTCTATCACATTTGTTATATGGCAGAAAATGTTAATCTTCTATAAGCACTTCTCTGCTTACATGGAGTATCTCTGGATACTCCATGAATCCAGAGATATGGATATGGAACACTTGTATAGTGTTCCAAAAATGGTCTGAGAGAGCTGGGATTATACTATAATAACAAAGATAATAGTTCTTATTTATTGAGCACTTACCATGTGATCAGCAGTGCCCCAAGGGGTATGTGTGTGTGTATTATTATATATATTAATATAACCTTAACCTTATTAGATATCACAAAAACCTTATTAGTTAGATATCACAATTATCTCAGTTTATCAATGAGGCCACTGAAGTTTATTTGGTTAATTTGATTTGTTAATTTTTCCCTGAGTCACCCAGCTAACAAGTGGTTGAAGTGTTAAGCAGTTCTCATGTCCTTTATGATCTTTCTCCTTCTGATGTGTAATCATTAGTTGAAGTCTGCAATAGTTACTCTCCTAGCTAAGCAATCTTCATTATTGTCATCTTAACTATTACTCTTTAAATGGGTGGGTTTCTGACAGCCTGGGAAATTGGGAGATCCAAGATGGCAGAGTAGATAAACACTGTGCCTGCTTCCTTCCATGAATACATTAAAATTATAACTAAATTATAGAACAATCATCCTGGAGAACCATCTGAAGTCTAGCTGAACGGAAGTTTTATAACTAAGGATATAAAGAAGCAGCCATACCATGACTGGTAGGAGAGGCAGAGATGTGAAACAGGCTGTCCCCAAACCTCTGTGTGGTAGCTGAGAATCAGGAGGGATATCCCAGCTGCAGAGGATCCCCCTGGAGGAGCAAGGGACCCCAGCCCCACACCAGGCTCCCCAGCCCAGAGTACCTAATACATAGAAACAAACACAGAAAAGCAGCCAAAATGAGGAAACAAAGAAATACATCCTAAATAAAAGAATAGAAGAAAACTACAGGAAAAAAAAACTAAATGAAATGGGAGAAAACAACCTACCAGAGACAAGAGTTCAAAACAATGGTTGCAAGGATGGCCAAAGAACTTAGTGAGAACTTCATCAAAGAAAGGGCAAGCATAAATAAGGACACAGAAACCATAAAAAACAAACAAAAACAAAAGTGAAGAATACAATAGCTGAATTGAAGAATGTACTAAAAGGAATCACTCACAGACTAGATGAAGCAGAGGATCATATCAGCAATTTTCCAGGTACAAAATAAATAAGTCACGGGAATGTGATGGACAGCATAAGGAAGAGTCAATGACATTGTGATAGTGTGGTACAGTGTCAGATGTTGTTGGACTTATCATGGTGCTCACTCCTTTAGGTATATAAATGTTGAATAACTACGGCGTATCCCTGAAAGTAATATAATATTGTATGTTAACTACATTTTTAATAAAATAGTTTTAAAAGTAATAATAATAAATAATGAAATAAATAAATGCATGGATTTCTTTAAACGTGTGTCATGAGTTCAGAAAACCAGTGTTGAACCTTCTGTTGATGGCATCCTTAGTGATTCTCCTGAAATCCACAGCCCTTGGTACGTACCAGAGTATGTTGCTCATAGTAAATGACTCCGAAGGTATTTTTTTAAATTATGGATGGTTCTAGAGCTGCTTTTTAAATAATAAAGTTGTTCCCATGCAAAGGATTTTGTTATAATGTCTGAATTAATTTGACAACACATATAATGAACCAGTAAAAAAGCCATTAAAACTTTTGAAATCACACAAAATGAGGGGCCTTGAGAGAAAAGCTCAGAAGCATTTAGGCAAATAATATAGCACAACTGAGGGACAAAATGGTTAAGAACACTCGATCTCTTTAAATATTTACTATTTCTCAACTGAAAAGAAAAAGTAAACGGTGGTTTTAGGACATTGGAAAGTGAAAAGGAAAAAACAAAAAAACAAAACCTAAAAATCTCCTCCAATCATATGGGTGCTTGTGTCACAGGGTTATATTTGAGGGTTAAGTTAAATGATGCATATAAAGTAACTAACATTATTATAGGCATCAGAAGAGTTTCCTGGTTGCTGTCACTTAAATTTGTAGTCCTTCTTTAGTGGTATTCAAAATTTCTTGGTTTCAAGTTGTTGTCCTTTACCTGTTTTTCTATAAATGGGTTCATATTTTGCTTACTTAATTATTTATTTATTTTGGAATACATAAATTATGTAATTCAAACACCATAATGTATAAAATGTATTCAATGAAGGATCTCCTTCCCACTTCTATCTCACATTAGATGAGTGCCCATAACTGCAATAGCTTATGACTTCTTCGTTTTTTATTTATACTGTCAGAGGACAATACTATGCATATGCAAGCCAAATACACACACACACACGTACTTGTGTATGAGGTTGGTGTGTATAAATGCATGGTGGAAATTTCACGAACTTAATTGTCCAATCTCGTATATGAATAAATTATTTTTTTTTCTTCTATTCAGTTTGAAAGCACACCATACATAGTTTGCTATGTCTGTCTAATTCATTCTCATTGGTTTTCTTTTTCAGAAATTTCCTGGATATTCTTGTTGATTTTCATATGAATTATACAATCAACTTGTCTAGTTTTGGGGAAAAAAAGATTTGGTATTTTTATCAGGATCATGTTAAATTTATAAGTAAACTCAGGGAGGATTAGCATCTTAATGATGTTCAGACTTTCTATCCAAGAACATGCTATGCCTTTCTATTTGTTCCTACAGTCTTTTGTGGCCTTCAAAAGTATTTTAAAATTTTCTTCATATAAGTCTTACATTTCTTGTTAAACTCATACCTGTGAATTTTACATTTTTATTATTTTTGTAAAACAGGCATTTTCTCCCATTATACCTTCTAATTTCCTGTTTATGAATGTAAAAACTATTGAAATCTGTATCTTAATTTAGTATCCTGACATCTGAATGGTTTTATTTTTATAGTAATTTTAATTGATTTTCTTTATTTCCAAAGTATTTAATTATATCATTTGCCAAGTAATACTTTTACTTTCTTATTTCCATTTTTTTTTAACTTTCTTTCATCTATTTGCATTGGCTAGTTCACCTACTACAGTAATAAGCATTGATGTTAGACATCTTTTTGTTACATGTATTTCTAACAAAAATTGAAATTCAGTCAAATTTGTTTCCAGAAAGCACGATGATGGATTTGGGTTTCAGATAGACATATTCTTATATTGATTTTTTAAAAAAATTAAATGACTATTACAATTGGTAACTCATCCTTTTAGTATCTGTGAAAATGGTTACATACTTTTTCTTCCCTTAATATTATATTATTAGATATCCTAATATTGAACCATCTTGGTTATATGGTATTATTCTTCTAATATGCTGCCGGATTCCAAATGCTAATATTTATTTAGGATTTTTGTACTGATATACTAGAGGGGCACTAACCTAGAACAGTGATTATCCAATCTGACTACATACAAGGCATGATCAAACAATATGGTAAATGTTTAGGTTAAAAAATATATATATTATATAGTAAAAGACACATTGCCATTAATCTCCATCAAAATACCCCCTCCTCGCTTTGAACACACTTATCCCATTGTTCTTGCCACTTTTTGAAACAGTTCTAGAAGTCCTCTCTCAGGAGTGTCTTTACCAGCATTTAAGAAATGATGTGTGGAGAAAACAGCCTGCGAAATGGGCAAACGGTTTCATCCTCCATCATGACATCAATCCGTGTCACACACTCCTTCTGGTACAGCAATTGCTGCCAAATAAAAACATTACGGTGTGTCCTCACCCATCTTATTCATCGGATCTGGCACCATGTGACTTCTGGCTCTTTCCCAAAGTCAAAATGGCCATGAAAGGTAAATGTTTGCAATGGATTCAGGACGTCGAGGTAGCCAAAACAGCACAACTAAAGACACTCACGAAAGAGGACTTCCAGAACTGCTTCAGAAGGTGGCAAGAATGGGATAAGTGTGTTCGAAGTGAGGGGGAATATTATGAGGAGGGTTAATGGCAATGTGTCTTTTATTGTAATACATTTTTTAAATTTAAACATTCACTGTATTTTTTCTTTTTATCACACCTTGTATTGCAATCAATAGGGGGCTATAAAAACCAAACAACAACAAACCAATACTGACCCACTCCCACCATGCACCAACCTTACAACAAACTCTATGGGAACGCATGCATTCTGGGTATTGGGAAAGCTATGTACAGCCAGGTCTGGAAACATTGTTCTATTATTTCCTTTTTGTATAAATTTAAACTTTGTTGTTGCTGTGTTATGCTCACTTCTTAAAAATATTTTGGAATGTTTCCCTTTTATCTATAATCTGAACTAGTTTGAATATGCACTGGAATTACCTTTTTTTTCAAAGGTTTGGTGGTGATTGCTTCTGATGGTGGTAACCAACCATCAGAACTTGGTTGGTTGTGTTTTATGGGGTTTTGGGGGGTTTGGGTTTTCTTTTTTTTTAAGTGGTGAGATGGTGGATGACTGAAAATGTTCTCTTTTTCTTTATTCTATGGAAAAATATCTGCTTACAGTTTTTACCTTTTTTAGAGTCAATGTAAGTAAATTATTAAACCTAAATTTTAAAATTTATTTGCAAAATATTCAGTAAAGTAGCCAAGTAGTCGCCTCTGATATTTTATTTTCCTTATTTTATGGTTATTCCACTTTCTTTTATTTTCTGTAATGTATTTTAGCCTTTTTTAATCTTTAGTAATTTCATCTAACAGCTTAATTATATTATTTTTGCTCTTTGTCTGTTTTTCTAACTCATTAACTTCTTACCAATACAATCTGTTGTCCCTTCTTACAACAGATAATTAATTTTTGCAGTTTTTATAATTTATTTATTTAAGAATCCAAGGCTATGAATGTTCTTTGAACATTGCTTTAGCCATATCGTGTCAGCTGTAATAGGTGCTGTAGTGTAGTCATCATTTTTTCTTCATATTCTGAAGTTTCATTTCAGTTAATATTTCCTCTTCGACACTCAAGTTGACAGGTTTTTCTCCAGGAGGTAGGGAATTTTCTTTTCTGATTTTGTTCACAATGTTAGTGCTGTTGCTTTGTAATCAGAAAATGTTTGCTTTGCAATTCTGTCATTTCCTTGATCTCTTAGGATTTGCTCAGGGTAAGGGTTCATGGCTATTGGAAAGTAATGTTTTCCCTTTATTTTTATGAAATAAAACTTAATATACAACACATAAATCAACATTATTATTTTTGTCTTTGGTATAATTTTTTTCTTCACTCCATCTAATCATGAGCTAGGAAAGGTGAACTATTATTGTGTTTCTATTTTTCTTTGCATGTCCTATATTTTTACATGTTGATGCTATGGTACTGGTGCATAGAAAATTATAACAACTACATCTTCATTGCAAATTTCATCTTTCAGCATGACAAAAGGTCTTTCTTTGTCTAATTTATATAATGCCTTTGGCCTGAATCTTTTTTGTTTGATATTAATAGCACGTTATCGTCTACCTTTTTTTGTTTACATTTGCATGGCAGGTCTTTGCCTATCATTTTAATTTTAATTTATAATCATTTTAATATATACATCCTTTGTTTCTTTTTACCATAAGTAGGAATGCTTCTCTGATATTTTCTCAGAAAGCATGATCATGGGCTATAAACAAGAGTGGGTCTCAACCAGGAATGAATTTGCCCTGCAGGGGATTTGTGTCTGTCTGGGGATGATTTTGGTTGTCATAACCTAGGGGAGCAGGGTGCTACTGTCATCTAGTAGGAATAATCCAGAGATGTTGCTAAACATCCTACAATGCACAAAACAGTCCCCAACCCACACACCCACCCGAAGAATTATCCAGCCCAAAATGTTCATAATGATGTAGTTGAGAAATCCTGATACACAGAATGGGTTTGCTCTGTGATCTAAATTGAAATCATTTGTCTTTCAATAGTTGATTTTAGATGACTTCTAATATTTCCATCATAACTATATTTGATCTTAGTTCTGTCATATTGTTTTTTGTTTCTTTGTAATTACTGTTTTTTAAATCTTTCACTATGTGTGGTTATTTTTTTTTACTATGTTTATAGTTCTATTATTTGAGAACATGGTTTTTTATTTGTTTTAATGATTACTTTGATAGGTAAATCTTTATATAATATCTTTGATCCTCTAATTTGGGGGGCAATATCAAAAAAAGTTTCCTGCTATGAACAATGTAAAACACATCATGTGTTCTCTTCCTTGGCATCCTTTCTTGTTCCTCCCCTACTTGATTTTGGTCAATAACATTATATTTCTTAATATTTGCCTATCAAGTGGTTATATTTGTACAAATTGATTTATCAGTGGTATACAATATTCATTAACTCACAACTATTATAGAAAAACAAATAATCACACATTTATTTTCCATCTGCTTTCCCCCGCTAATTTTACTGGTTGTATTATATTTACAATGACAACCTTGCTGTTCATAACATGGTCGACGGACCAGCAGCATCAACAACAGCTTGAAACTGTTTAAGAAGATAGAATCTCAGGTCTCACCCAGACTTAATTTTTCAAAATTTGCATTTTAACAAGGTTCCTAGGTGATTTTTATGCACCTTAAAGTTTGAGAATTACTAGCCTATAAAGTTTACTTTCGGTCTGTCACTCTATTTTCCATGTTAGTTGTAGTCTTAGTTCTATTAAATATATGGAATGTTCACTGCCAATCCTCTTGCTGTGTTTCTCCACATTACCTCTTGTTTTGCTGAAGTTCATTTTCTAGTAATTTCCTCGGGAATAGCTCATTGTAAAAATATATGTTGACTTCTTGTCTGCTCAAAACAGTTGGTTTATAGTTTTTATACTAGAAGGAAAGTGTGACTAGCTGTAAAATACTTCACTCATAGTTTTCTTCCCTTAAATATCTTGCAGATTTAACCGTAGTACCTCTGGGGATTGAAGACTGCTATGGGGATATCTGAGGCCTGGCTGATTTTTAATCCCTTAAAAATGACTCAATCTTTTTGGCCTAGCTGCTCAAGCCTTATAACTTTGTTGGAATGTTCTTGATGTTGACTGAAATGGGTCGATTTTCCTGACACTGGTGCTTGTTCAATAGGTAAATTCATTCTTTCCTTTCAGGAAAATGATCTCAAATTATATCCCTAAATAGTTGTTTCATTTTATCCGTACTGTGTTTTCTTCCATAAGGAATCCAAACAGGCATATGGTGGGTATCCTTTTCATGTCATCCATTTCTACCATCTTCTTTCTGATCCTCTTTCTCTCTTTATATATATTTTATCACGTTCACTTGTCTTATTTGTACCCTCTGTGTCCTTATCATCACCTCCACAATGTCTCTTGGCCCTATGATGCTTTCCATCTCACCTTTTAATTTGTATTTCATTATTTTTCTTTACCTCTTTTTCCTGAGTTATTCCAGCTCACTTTTCATTCTTTTTGCTACCTCACCATCTTTCCTGAATTCCTACATTTCTGCATTACAGTTTCTTTAAAAGAGATTACTTTGTTTTAAATTAATAGCATCATATTTATTCACAATTTTCATCTGTCCCAGCAACATTATTCTGATGAATGTTTTTTTGTCAATAAAGGATGATGCTCTTTTCCTCCTTTTAAAATTTCCTCTTTTACAGATGCTGTATCCATTTTGAGTTTTTATGTTTGTATCTGGTTGGTATTAGTTGGTGTTTTCTGGAAGACCTGTTTGTGAGAAGCTGCTGCAAGCGTGGAGGAATCGGGCATGTGCCAGGCTGGCTAGTTTTCACAAGAATCTCTTTTCAAATAAAGCCAGGCTCCTTTCTGCCAATGGGGCTTGTATGCATAATTCTTCATGGCACTCCTGCCTTCTCTGATGTTCTGAACATGGTCAGCTCTCAGGAAAAAAGCCCTGTCATCTCTCCATTCAACCCTATTTTTGAACCCCTCTGCAGACAAGGAATCCAGCTATCCTCCCTCTGGGTGTGTTCTTGACTACAGGAAGTATATTTGTATTGGGGTGTTATGGAACCTAGTGCTATTCATTTTCGCTCCTCCATATTTTCAAAAACTGGTTCTTATGCAAACACATTTCCTATCAGTAGGCCTTGCAAACATTCAAGAGTCTGTATTCCAGTTCTAGCAAGAATTTCAGTTATGTTTTTGTTTCCCTTCCACATGTGATTTTTTGAAGGTTTCCAAGAAGACAAAAGAAAGAAAAAAACAAAAAACATGTTCCTGGCAGAATTATTCTCTTACTGATTTTTAAGAACTCTTTTTAAAATGTTAACACTAACTTTTGTCAACATTCCAATTATTTACCTGGGGTTTATGTCTTTTAATTTTTTGCATGAATAATAATTTAATTTTCATACCAACAAATCTATTTAATGTTTCTCTATGTCTCTTGTCTTTGCTTTTATACTACAATGGCTTTCTCTACACTGAGATCTAAATTGGTAACATATCTTGCATTTAGCTGTTTCTTCTAGATTATTTTTTACACATATCTTTTTAATTGATCATCATCAAGATATGTCATATATTGTGTAAGGTAGAGTTCTAATTTTTTTTCCAAATAATTAAATTTTGAAAGTAATTTTTGAATTATTTATGTTTTTCCCATTGAACTCAAATGCCACCTTTAACTATATAAAATATTTAAACTAAGTTTAATTTCTATACTTATAGTCTGTTAAGTTAAAATGTTTATTTCATCTTATGATATCACTGTCATTTTAATTATTGCAGTTTTATAATGTGTTTAGTGCAAATTTACCATATCACTTTTTCAAAATTAATTATCTTTATATGTGTAGGTCTCTTTCTGAAAAATCATTCCGAGTTTGGAGATACTCATTCTCTATATATAGATATATAGATATAAATATAATCTCTTCTAATTAATTCATTATTTGACAAATAATAATTACTTCCAAGGAAATACAGGTAGCAGGAAAAAAAATGGGTTACATTAAAAAAAAAAGCAATTAGGTTTAGTGATTCAAGTGTATGGAAGTTAAAATTAAAAGCAAGATAGGGAATGGTTTAGAACTACCTCTTCTTTTACCTTCCTGTCTCCATTGTCTTTCATACAAATCCCATAACTTAATTCCTTTTCCATTAATAAGCATGATGGGGAAAAAAAAATAATGTTTCTTAATTCTAAATTAAGTATAATTTTGAATCTCAGTATATTATTCTTAACTAGTTACTTGTAGTTTTTTTCAATAAATCATTCTAATAATTTAAATCCCTGAAAAAATAGGGGCAAAATAACTTAAAGAAGTGAGTAGATCATAAAGAGAGAAAACTGTGTGAGGCACAGATTATAGTATATTAATAGTATTTAACACATCATAAGGGATTGCTGCAAAAATAAATAGTAAAAACAATAATCATAAACTAATAATAATTAACAGTGGTATGATTTCATTGGCTACTACTTACCAAGTGCTAGCTTGCCCAGCACTGTGCAGAGTTCACAGAGCATTTCATTTAATGCTTCACAAACGCCCAGGAGGCAGGTACCTTTATTAGCTCAGTTCCATAAATAAGAAAAGTGGAGCTTAGGGAGGCTGAGACTGTGCCTTGGGTTAGCCTGGCATGGAGATGGGGAGGGGGGAGGATCAAATCCAGGTCTGCCTGATTCCAAAGCCTATTCACTTAACCACTATGCTTACTTGAGGGAATTGCTCAGGGAAGTGAGTATCTCAGGAAAAAGCCTGCCTGGAGAAACTGGCTTCAATGTGCAAACAGCTCAGTAGGCCGTAACTGGATTTTCCAGCTGTTCCCAGAAGCTTACTGCAGGCGTACAGTTGTCACCAGTCACATAGCAGGCACTGGAAACCTTCCTCTCATCCTTTTCCCTAGCAGAGTGAACTCGCTATAAAACGCATGGCCACGGTGGCCCTAAGGAAGCTGCCATAAAGGTATGCAAGGAGGGAGTCCTCAAGTCGTGAGATTAGGAAAGAGCAGAAGGAGGCAGGCAAGTTAGACGAGCCATCAGTCATTCATTTCACATTCAAGAAATATTTATTAAGAGCCTACCCTATGCCAGACACTCTGAGAGAGCTTGGGATTCATCTACAAACAAAACAAAGATCCCCACCCTCTTGGAGCTGGCTTCCAAATGGGGGAGATTAAAAACAAACAAACAAGCAAACAAACAAACAAAAACCAACAGTAAACAGCAAATTCAGTAGTAGATTAGGATGCAATAGAAGCTATGGAGAAAGAACAAGGACAGGGGAGGTGGGAGAGTGGGACGGGGGCGGGGCAGGCAGCAAGGATTAGGGGAGGTCCCACCAAAGCAGCTTCCACTGTGGAAAACTCATTCAAATGCCGAGGGTTTCAGAAGTGGTTGAAACACTTGCTCCGTTCAAATCCCTTTCCCTGTGACAATTGCTCAAGTCCTTATTGGCATCAATGTTATCAAGATCATCACCATCAAGATATTATTAGTATTATTATTGACTGTCATTTATTAAGCAATTACGACGTGTCAGACTCTGTGATGCAAACCATTTTTAAAATATGATTTCCTTTAGTTAGCGCTCATATGAGAAGGCCTTTTCTATTTGCCTTTAATTGGTGCTTTTTATATAATCTCGTTTGGCCCATGACAGTGGGTTGTAATAGGTCCCATGATCACTCCCTTCATGTTCCTCATGGGACTTTGCACAATCCTAGGTCCTCAAGAACAGCGCACACAGAGCATAGACACTTGGAAGGTATTTGCTGACAACTGAAAACCAAATACAAATTCATAGAAAAACAGTGCGAATACCACATATGTGGATGAAGAAATTAAACACGGGCCTGTGTGCACAGCCACAGCCCCAGGAAAGCTGTGGGAAGAAGGGCAGTGAATGCCCAGCAGAAAACAAAAGCAGAGGCATCACTGACCAGTTCTTTGCACTCCCACTTTCCTCCTGTTGCCATTTTCTTTTCCTTTGCTTCTTGTCCCCCCTTTCACCCCCTTAGACACTGCACTTGCCAGAGATGCTGCTTGAACTGCTCCCGAGCAGTCTGTGCTCTCTCATAATTGATAAATGGAAGTGTTTTCCAATAACCTTATAAATCACAGCATGCAAATGGTTACAGCCGGGATGGGGAAGAGTGAATCTACTGGGTTATAGAAGCCATATAAGTACCTTGAAAATAAAGAATAACCCTTGCAAAATGACAAAGATAATTTCTTTTAGCATAATTGCCTGGCTAGGTATTAGCCATGAAATTACAGAAGAAAAAAAATAACCAAACACCAACAACAGATATTCTTATTTTATGAGAACAAAAAGGCATGATGTATTCCAAAACAGTTTGTGATCATTAAATTACATAACCTGTTATGTTTTATCCCTAAATGACTTATTTTTCACTGTGTTTTATCCTGTTTGCTGCCTCGAGTTCTCGCAGAAGTAGGTGGAATAGGGATCTTAAATTAATTTTTTTCTCTTACATAAGAGAAAAAAAAATCACATGCCAGAGTGGTCAACATATAAAATTGTGTGGCTATTTATCACTCTGAGGTATAAAGAGTTAATGTCAACTTCCCAAATATATGACTTCTATAATTATTGAATCATTATTTTTGATTCAGCACTTCATAATCATAAGAGGGGTTTCTTTAATTTTGTGGGAAGCTTTGCTGAGTGTTAAATATTTCCAGGACTGTTTACAGCCAGGAACTGTGGATTTTTGTATACAGCATGCTATTGTTATGATCTACCTAAAGAAAGCCAAATTAAAACTGATTTACTAAATAGGGTAAGGATAGCATACTTATTCACGATTTCAACCCTATTTCATGCTTAGACAGGCAGATCTTAATTATACACAAAAGAATACAAATGTTATTAGCATGATAATAATTATTTAGAAGATGTCCTCTTTAAAAAAAAAAAATTAAACCAGTATTGTCATTCGTGCAGCTACATTTTTCAAGAGCATGACAGCTTTGCTCGTCATAGATATGCTCAAAGTCCATATACAATATTCAAAGCTGTATAGCAGACATGTTATCTGCATGAGCTCGGATGTGCAGTGCCAGCGACGCACTGCACGCTAATCATTATGTCCTACCCACGGTACTACATGCAAATACAATCCTTTGTGACATTGTGTCAAATATTTTGAGGATTCTATACTCCTTATCACACCTCCATCCCTGTGTCCTCATCAACAATCAGGCACCCAGAAATCAGCTCCACGGATGGCACAGACCCTGGCTAGTCACAAGCATAACACCATGCCAAATTAGGGAAAAGGAAATTAAAGATTTACATAGAAGTGGCTAACAGGCAGGGCACAGGCGAAGCCAACTCCAGTTTACATTTACTGCCTCGCGAGCTGTGTATGGCAGAGGCAGCCCTGGGAAAAGCAACTTCACCCTGTGTTTGTGGAGCAAGAGATGTAAACATTACATAGAGTATCCAGCATATGACATAAGAGATAAATCAATTTAAAGGTCCTGCTTTTGGAAAACCTACACCGTGGGTCAATACCTATTGTCAATGAGCCCATATACAATCGAATTGAGAAGATGTAGGAATGGTGCAGGACTAGAGTTGGCTACAGGACAAGCAATGCATTTTTGAACATTGATTTGCCAGAGTATATCTGTTGTCTGTTGCTCCAGGCTGGCATTTTTAATTATTTCTGGGACAAATGGATCAGTGATACACAGAAAATCTGTAGGGCTTCTTGTCAAATTAATAAAATAATAATGAAAGTAGTCATCTCAGACTGCAGACTGTCAAAAATCCTTGAGAGATCTATAGTAATCTACATGGTTAAACAAACTAAAATGCTCCTGCATGCTATTTTAAATCCTAAGTGCGGTGACATAAAATAGATTGTGTAGTGTCCATTGTATGCAATGACACCTACTGTGACAAAACCCGAGTATGTTTAATGACCTTTTTAAATCTTATACCTAGAGTCCATAAAAGCATTGTAATTCAGTTGTAAAACACACTTTAATAATCAAAATGCAGCTGTTAAAATAGCATTGCTCATAATTCTAACTTGAGGCAATTTTTTTTGTTGTTTTTAATGCAGAAGAGCAGACCACAGTTTAAAATTCCTATGAGGTCACTATTGGCCATTACAGTGTTTTTTTGCAACTTAATAATAGATGTTTTAAAGTTTAAGTGCAGCCTCAGGCACTCATAAGCATTTATTACAAATCGCTGGTTGCCTCCCTTATGCAGAAAGGAATAACATTTACATACAGTAGCACGGATTAATAAGATAAAAAATTTGAAAAAGCCGTCAGTCAGGGAGCGAAACTGGTGCTAATAAAGCCCACTATATTCTTCGGAAATATCAAGCCGTCTGTTCCAATATTTTGCCATTCCCCATGAGGTATACAAATCCAAATCAGATAAGTCTCAAGCAGTGCCAAAGACATGCTGCTCGGCTCTCCAGTGGCACCCGGCTGAATCTTTTATTTATCTTCAGAGCAATTGTACATTCTAGTATACTAAAGACTGAAATAAACTGAACATCACTCATCAGAAAGTTTCATAAAACGGGGCCCTCTCCTTCCTTGTTTGCTAAACCGTGATTAGTGAGAAAAATGCACTGCAAAGTATGTATCATGGTAAGGAAATATAATAGCAGGCATGGGACCTCTGTAAGCAAGGGCTAGTTAAATAGAACCACATCTTGCTGGAGTTTAAAATGATGCTCACGTGAAATCAGACCCAGAGAAGAGAAAATTGCTTTAGGAAAGGGAGTCCACCAGCCTTGCCTGTCGTCCGTTGTGGAGTAACGCAAACCCAAAGGTGCAGGGGAAAACGAAAGCAAAATAGCACACATAATTTCACACGATGATTAAACTGCAAAGATCCTTGTTATAACAAATCACTGTGTCACTCTCCCAAACTGCAGCAGAAAAAAAAAAAAACCTGCACATAAAATCATGTCTGCCCCTTGGAACACTGCTAATTAAAAAGTACAACCGTTAGTGTTCTGATTGAGGATGAGGCTGCCCGTTATTTCCAGCCTAAGTGAACATTGATAAAAGAAATTTATTTATTTATACATAATTATTATTGTTACCCTACTGAACAGTGCTGGGGATTTAGAGAAATGAGACACCACGGTTCTAATTTTTCTTCAAGAAGTCTGCCATATTAACTCCATTGAATAATTACTGAAAAGTAATACACTCGTGTAATATTACCTTATGCAAAATTGCATTAATAAAAAAGTGAGACTGCTGCAATCAAGTAATTTGGGGGTTGGGAAGGCATACATGCATAGCATATTTTCCTCAGGACTTATTTTCCTTACAGCAGGGTATTAACTAATAGTTTCGTAGCAATGATCCCATGAAAACAGGGTAGTAAATCAGAAAGGGAAAAAAAATACAGCCCTGCTCTGACACAGAGAGGGCCACATAAATGGCAACGGAATGGCCAGTTTCTATCTTGACAGCCTGTTCCACCGCTTCGACTCTGTACACAATAAAATAAATCCTGCTTGACCTCTCAAAGGAGCCCAACCATTGTTCCCCACATGAAGAAGTAAACGTAAACGCTTAATTATACCCAGGCAGCTTTATAAAACATGGGGCTTATGATGCAAAATGAACATTTCCTGTTGTGGTAGGTTTTCTTCAGAAATTCAGGAAAAGGAAAAAGAAAACATCTACGTGGGGCAGATCACTCCAGGTGTGTCTGCAACGTGGCAAATTAGTAAAGGTTCTTGTGCATACATAATGTCTTCTAAATACAGCGGTCCTAACAGCACAAATGCCAGTGCAATAATTTTTATAGCCTTTTGTCTTTTGTAAGTTTTGCAGAGAAGAGTGAAAGGTGCCTCTCAGATTAGAATCTAACCCTGTGTGGTCACAGGGGATGAAAACGCATTCATTAGAGATGTGCATTTCATCTCTTTATTTTTAAAAGGTGCGGTGGCAGGGTGGCCCGCTGGGCTGTTGGGTATTTTGTTGTTGTGTGGGTTGTTGTTTTTGTTGTGTTCCTCTTAGTGGCCGTGGCTGTGAAGTGTGGTTTCTTCCACCAGCCTCTCCCAGGCTAGCTGTGAATAGTGCCCATTTTGAGATTAGGAGATTAGGTTATTCATCACTTGAGATGCTCCCCGCTGTGCCGCTACTATCAGAGCGCAGCCAAATCAAAACATCTCTGGAAGGCATTTCAGAATAATTGAATGCATCATAATTTCCCTATTAATACATATCTCATATTACAGATTATGCATGAAATGTTCACATTATCTGTTACTTTTTGTTAACGTCTTGCTCCTTGCCAGTAAATTTAATACACAGAGTGAATCAGCATGCTATGATGAAGGGATAGGTTACTGATAGCCATTTTTTTTTTCCAGGATTCAGTAGAAAATTAAAGTAAATCGATCATTTTATAGCCCCACTGGAATGGCTACAAGGGCATGTTGCTAAGCAAATGGTAATTTAAATGTACTGTGTAATTTTTCTACGCAATTTACTGAAGGCAGATTTTATTTCTCAGTTAATATCAGATGCTCTTTATCTGTTAGTGCATGATGTATCTGTGATAGACAAGTTATTAATCTATGTTTTAATCAAATGCTGCAGCTTGACAATGGGTCATGTTGGCACTATAGGAGTTAAACCCTGTACCCTGAAACAATATGACTAATATTAATACCTGAAAAAAGATGATTAATTCAATATTCACTTGTATTATAAAAAGCATGCACTAAATTCTAACCAAAAGTAATCAAAGTAAATCCTAATGAAATAGGATTGAACCAAAAGGTCCACATTGCAAAACAAAAAGTTATATTCAGTGGTTTCAAATGGATTGTACATTTCATTTCATGGAAGTTATTTAGCCACAAGAGATGCTTTCAAAAAATATTGTATGCTTTTGATAATATTTTAAATGTAATATGGAAGCACATAACTGAAAATATAATAAACATTTTAAGACAATTACATGTTGTCCATGGTGAAAACTTGTCTTCTTGGGCATATTCCAATAGCAAATAAAGAAGGAAGGCCCCATTTACCCTTTAGGTTGCTAAAGTAAAGACAAGCTCTTCCTGCTGCTGGTATACAAAATGTATTATTGTCATTAATGAAAAAGTTAATGGGCCATTTTCTTATATATCAATTTACATTTTACAATTTGAGTATACAAATGATATGTACAGCAGAGAGCTGATTATTTTTGCTCAAGGAAATAGTTTTAATGTGTTTTTATGGACATCAAATGTTGTGAATAATGATGCATCCACAGAATGCAAATAGGATGACAGCTCTTGGGCTGTGATCAACAGTCCTTGGATAAAAGGTCTGCTGGGACAACAACGTTGTGTGGAGGGCCTGAACAGTAAAAAATGGGAAACAAGGAGGACACTGGAATATTTGAAAGGTAGATCGGCAGATGGGATTTGGAGTATGTCACTAACACACAGACATCAGATAATATTCCCAATATTAAGAGAAAAATGTATTTGAAAGAGAATGTGTCTGGATAACAGTGAACTGCAGACAGCAAGTTATTTTTGATTCTGGTTGATAAAATCAATTTCTGAAATTAGATATGGCTCACCATATAAGAAACAAATTTTAATAATACATGTCTTCTGAAGTCTCAAATCACCTTTGGTTTACTAACTTCTATGTGTGGGGATCACTTTTTCTCACCACTTAAAGGCAGTCACTGCTTCAGGCAGATAGGAATGTCACCAGGAATACTACAGAGCAGAGTTCTTTGGAGGAGATGGGAAAAATAATTTCTTGAATTGACATAAACCAAGTCCCTTTTCCAAGAGGTATGGGATACTGTCAGATTTGCCTTGAGACCACAAGTACACTCCCTAAAGAGTGGCCACTCCTTTTCCTGGTCACTGGAACTTGCGGGCAGGTGTCATCTGTCACGAGAGCCCTCTGCTCCATCCCAATACACTTGTACTATAAGGATAACTGAGTATCTTAATGACTGGCCAAAGCCACACCTGAGGCCACACCTGCTCACCCACCCACCATCCCAGATGTGACCTCTCCAATTTCTCCCTAGGACTGGAAGGTTGGAATATAGGCCTGTGTACGCGCACGTGCGCGCGCACGCACACAGAGTACGGTCAGGCTATGACGGAAAAATGCCAAGACATCTGGATAGAAGTGAAAGTTTAGTCAATCATTCGTTTCCCCTTTTATCTGCATCCTTGGGAAAGGGGACTCAGTATTCTCCCATCAGTGAGAATTCTCATTTTTTTAAAAAAAGAACTTTTAAATGAGAAAAAAATAGAAGTGAGGCTAAATCATCTATTTGGAAAAAAAAAAATCTGGGTGATAATTTTCCAGGTAGCTAAATATGTGTTAATTTGAACAAAATGCTCATAAAACTGGCAATACATAACAAAATGTTCCCCAAACATTTCTTAACCTGTTTCTTATGATTTTGAAAGAGAAAGGGGCCACAAACAGAAGAGAGCATGACCTGAACATAACCTCCACAATAAGCTTCATCAGGAAAATTTAAATTAAATGGGGAAAAAAATTCTATACTAGTTACGTTTTTATTGAAACATGGGGATTTCCCAAACCATCAACAATGCAGCAGGACTTGAAAAGTACATTAAGCCTTCAATATATAATAAGAGACAGCTGAATGTAAAGAAATACCTACCCATACGTGAATATAAATAAGAAACATAATGGAGATGGACAAATTGCTCTTCAGGGTGAAATACAGTGATGGAAGTGGAAATGTATTGCTCTGGGAATCCAGGATTATCAAATCTTTCTTTTTCTTTTTTTTTTAACAACACAAGAATTGACAAATTGGCAACGCATTTGTTCCAAGATTACTTTCTTATATATTTCTTTCACCACCTCCTACTCTGCCACCCAAAAGCTCACCTTTAAGTGTTGCTTTTATAGCCAATGATAAGCAAAGTTTCCTGGGCTGCTGTCATCAACACTGCCTAGAAAAGGACACAATGGAAACAACCACAACCACCACAAAAATGAACCCCACCTTTGAAACTTCCTTCCCCTAACAAGGACAGTTAGAAGTTGCAGGAAATGGGGACCCATATGCCTGTACTGAAACCTAGATAACTGGAATTATTTGCAATTTGAAACACTGAGCACAAAAATAATTAAATTTGGAAAAGCTCCTAGAAAATGATTTAAGCTCCCCGACATTACTTCAAAGGGAGAGAGAGCGTCGAGCATAGTTCCCACCCACCTCTATCCAAAACAAAGTTACTTCTTTAACTTCTTCCTCTGGTTGGGAAATCAACATGCCTACATCCTCTTACATTTGAATTTATTTTCTCTGCCAAAATCCAGCATCAGTGCCTTTAGGCACACATAGGAAATGAAGTGGGTTGGATCTGCTATCTTTAGCCATCCTTCTATGCGTGACTAAAAGCTGAAGAGTTAACTGACCTCATATGTATATGAACTAATTGTACAATGAAAACGTTTTCTCCTAAAAAACTATGCACATAGCTTCTTTTTCTTTAGATATATACATATATGCTTTTTAAATCCTGAAATGTAAACATAGAGGCTTTTTAAAAATATATTTTATTGTAATGGGTCATTCAGTTAATGGAATGTTGTTATATAGCCTAAACTATATTATTTTTAGTATAGGAGAATGTACTATTTTTTAGTATAATTTAGAAATTATCAAGTTTATTTCCTCTACCCGATTATCTAAGAAATCAACAGTGAACCCTGAGTGTTTTCTCACAAGAGGAAGGATAGTATACATAATTTAAATTTCAACAAAAGTTGTTTTACCTTTCCAGTATAGACTCAAAATCTCAGTCTTTCTCTATAAAGAAAGTGGAAGTGGTCATCTCCAATGGAATCACTTGAAAAAAAATCAACACTCAAAGGATTTTTATTCAGAAAGCCAGAAAACGATGAGATAACCAGTTCCAATCATCTAAGGGAGTCATCATTTTGCAAAAGTATCCAATGTCCTTTTCCCCCTAAACAATGTTATAAAATGAACAGAACAAAAAAAATTGCTAAAGCCGCCTATTATCCCAACCCTACAGAAGAACCTATATTATCTATTCTGTATCTTCTAGTTCCTAAACATACATACATTTTACATATTGTAAGTAGCATGCACATTATACTTTTCCACTTAACACTATGGATTAGGCCTTCTTCTCGCTTACCATAACTGAATGGTCTTTAAGGAGACCATCTTTTTAACAAATGAATAATTTTTCAATCAGAAGCAGTCATTTTCTTTATAGAGAGAAAGCTTTTACCCTTTGCTAGAAAAATAAAGAAGCCAAGACCAGAAGGATCATTTTTAAAGTTTAATATTCTTTACGTTGATGTCAGTACCTATGATTGATCAGCCTTCCGACTTAATTAACAGATGGTCTTAGCTTGGAAGCTGGAACTTTTATTTCATTCATACTCTCAAACTGTAAGAGAACTTAACCAATGAAAAGCCTCAAGGTTGCTGTTATACCCTTATAGCTAAGGGACAGAGCTTCCCTTGACAAAAGACTTCTCAAACAAAAGAATCATTTGCAAATTCCAAACTTTCCTCTTGGAGCTATTCTCCCAGACAGTGGAGCAGTACAGCAGCCAGGACAGTTTGTGAGTCACATTTTGTAGTCAAATGAAAAATACATAGAAAACATCTCACAAAAATGGACCAAATCAATAAAGCAAATAAACGCTCCTCTTCAGCACTCAGCAGGTATAGCCTTATTTTCCTACCATTCTACAGTAAATCAGCAATATCTTGAAAAAATAAAAAGAATATTTTACAACAAATTGACTGCATTTAATAAAATGCAAGCTCTCCTGCCCAGACAGAGAAAATTTGAAATCAATAGTCAAATTCCCCATCTTCTTTTAAGTGAGAGAAACTAACATATAGCTTTATTGTTGCTTCATGAATTATCCCATGGTTCTTCACATTGTGGCAAGGACTCTGCCAATTCTTCACGTTTAAGGTAAAGAAGAAAGACAAAGGCCAGGAAATAAATCAACAAATGACTGTCTCCTTTGGCAAACAGACGAATTAAAAAGAAAAATAATTTCCTTGTTAAGAATACATTCAGGATACCAATACTTGAAATGTATTGTTAGAAAGTGACTCAGTTTTTAAATTGAGAGTTTCCTCAGAAATGGATTTTTGTAGCACTTTCTCTAAAAAAAACAAAACAAAACATCATACAAGTGTTGAATGAAAGGAAAAAAAAAAAAAAATAGGAAGAAGTTTAAAATGGTGCTTCAGCCAGCATGGTGGAGTACTTGCAAACTGGCACCAAGATGGACATTTGGGCAAATGCAAACTGTGGGCAATGTTTTACAATTCCAGCCACCATGGCAGGCCTCTGCCAAATAAGCTTGGGAAGAAGAATGTTCCTGAAGGGCCTGAGTTTCCTGGCCTTCTCTGTGGATAGGAATTTGTATGTGAAGGTCCCAGGGCAAAATCTGTAGCACTTCGGTGCCCCCTTGTGTCCAATTTGGCACCAACATGAACTACACCCAGGCCTGTGTAGAAAGTGGAGCAGGAATTTCTTAAATCCTACAAGAGTACAGGGTAGGGTGGGGAAGAATTGAAATTTTCTACCTCTGTGTCTGTGAAAAAAATCAGTTGCTGGTGCAATGAGAGATTTCCACACCCTGGTTTTTCAAAATATTTCCGATGCCCTCCACCTGAACCCCTTGGCTGAATTTCATCTGGAGATAAACCAGAAAGAACCATTTGAATTCCCTGGCTCCCGGACCCCCGCCAACAAGGAAAAAAAAATTAGATTGGAAAAAAGTTATGTTCTTATAACCAAGACATAGAAAAATTGGAGGTTGTTTTTCTTCTCCGATAGTATTTAAAGTCTCTCTGATAGTCTTGCTTGGCCTCAAATCTCTCCCAAATTTTGAGTCTTGCCAGATTATTTTATACATTTCCATGACAGTAACTATTTCATTCCTCATCATTATTCTTTTCTCTACATGCAAAATGACTGTGTAGAAAATTGGGTCACCAATGGATGCAAGAATGCAACTACATTTATCAGCTCCATTCTCACTCACCTATACACACTTTAAAGCATTAAAACCCAATTTTACATGTCATAAAGCTTGGAAATTTTTCAAATTCAATATTGGGCTGAGGGCAAAGGACAATTTCTACCATAAATACAAATTTGCTTGTGATGTTTATCTCTGTAGATGGTTTGACAACAGATCCAGAATTGGATTGCAGTTCTGTCTGCAAGAATTACCTGGGAACCATCTACTACTTCTCAATACATTTATTCACGCAGCTCCAAAGACATTCCAAAGTGCAGGTTATATGCTTTCTTTGAAACCACTGTTGGAGGCTTCAAACTTCATATTGTATCAAAGGATGGGAGGATAAGGAAGCCAGGGATAAACCAGAAAAACAAAAAGCAGGGAAAATAAAGCAGTGAGAAGGGAAGCACATGAATTAAAAAGTGGGGAGAGAAGGAAAGTGGATCAGAACACAGATCTTGGTGAGAATGCTTTTTCTGTCTCGTGGAAATCAAGTAAAATTGTGACTCCCTTTTTGCTTGCTTTGTGAAAATCATTAGAAATTCATGTGGGAATTATGAGACTGCACTTCCGGCTGTCTTTAACTTTTCGTAATGCAGTAGGTCTCATGGATGATGGATATTCCTCTATTCACCTTCAAAGGCACAGGTAAACCCCAGGTGTCCCACCACCACTGCCGCTCAGTGAATCCCTCCTATGCATTCCCCTGTGCATTTCCAACAGGATGAAGAGGGAAACCCTTTGGTGATTCTTCAGGATAGTAAATTACTATTGAATAGTACTTCCCTTGAAAATTTTCATTAAGAAAAAAATGGCTATAGATTGAGGAAAGAGCAATAATTTTTCTTCTTGGATCTCAATCACAGACTCCTTCATGTCTTGCAACATATTGTATGATTTCAATCTTCATCTGCTGTCAACAGTGCTTTTACTTGGCATGCTTTCCCTCTGGTCAGAATGGTTTGTACTTCTGTGCCCCATTCCAACTAATGACATTTATTTAAAAAAAGACTCACTCTAGGGATGATTACAAGTCTCTGGGGGAACAATAACTACCACAAATAGGGATTGAATCTATCACCTTGACCTCCATTGTGGTGCTTTTTAGCCCAGGATTTGCCACCTTGTCTTGACACAGTATCATGCCTAGAATACTTGCAAAGCAAAAGCAAAAGTAATATGTTCTACTATTAGTAAAGTATAAACATTTGAGTGATTTCCTAGACAACATACATAAATGAGGATAGCTTCAAGGTTATCTATGAAACACTGTAAATTGCATCCCGAGTTTTTGTTTGGAAAAATGGGAGAGGAAGATGTGGAATTAGAGTTGATGCTAGGACTCAATGCCTGATCCCTTGACCAGGAGACACACTCAGGGGTAACCACCTGATAGAATATTTACCAGAAGAGTTAAAACCATCTTTTCCTATAAAAGGAATGGGCCCCATCAATACGAAGTTGGCCTGGAAGAGCAATCCTCATTGACCTACAGCCCAGATGGAGAAGACAAGAAATATTCCAAGTGCCTAGGTTTAAATGCTCTAAGTTGGTCTCTGCTCAAAAGCTGCCTCTTTAGAGTACCCTTGTCTGATCACCCTATCTAAAAGAACAATCCCAACCAGCACTCTCAATCCCTATACTCTGCTTTATTTTTTTTCCACAGCACTTATTACCACTTGACATTATACTCTATACTTGTTTATTGGCTATCTCCAAAGTGGAACTTAAACTCCATGGTAGTTTTGTCCACCGTTGTATCTCCAATGCACAGAAGAAGGTCTGCATGGCAAGTACTCAGTGAATATTTGTGGAATGGCCAATTGGATGAACTTTGGGTGTATCCAAGTAAGTATTCCCATATGTAAACATCCTTTTTTAAAAAATGGAGAATATCTGCTGCAATCCACTCTCTTATGCTTCTGAAATTTGGAAATGGTTTACCTAAGAGTACCCATATCTGAAATACTCAAAGCCCCGGGGTTAACATAGCATAGTATCTTCATTTATGGCCCTCAAACTTCATGGTGCATGTGAATCACCTAGAGAGTTTGTTTAAAATCAGACAGCTATCCTCCAACACCAGAGTTTCTGTCTGATTCAGTAAGCAGGTGCCTGAGAATACAAATTCCTAACAGGTTCCCAAGTAATGTTGATACTGTAGGTTTGGGGACCACACTTAAACATCACTTATTCTCTAAAATTTGGCAGTCATGGCAGCAGAGGATGGTTAAGCACATTAAGAAATTATAACACACACATGTTATAAAGCACAATGTAAATTTTCCCTGTATTTTTGAAATAAATAAGGAACTGTTAAGAAATGGCTTGCTTGCTTTGGGTTGACTCAGCATCGACTAAGAGTTTAACTCCCCTGAGTCACTAAGGGTAACTGAGTGCACATGACTAAGAACCGATATAAGCCATGTTGAAGGCAAGATAGGAGG
Source organism: Aselliscus stoliczkanus (assembly GCA_033961575.1). Taxonomy (NCBI): domain Eukaryota; kingdom Metazoa; phylum Chordata; class Mammalia; order Chiroptera; family Hipposideridae; genus Aselliscus; species Aselliscus stoliczkanus. The sequence goes on along the minus strand of CM066730.1, from coordinate 70,354,345 downwards.
TCCACGAGTCCATCCAGTTATTAAATGTAGTTGAGTCGCTGCAGAGTTGATTTAGAAGAAAATACCAGAGCCTGGTCTGTGGGTGGGTAGGGTGGGGAAGCCCTCCATTAGGCTAACGACAGCTTTGGAAGGGTCACAGGAAACACAGTTTAGCCTGGCAGTTAGTGGCGGGCAGCCAGGGGGCTCAGTGTCGCCAGAGCTCACCACACAGAGTGTGGCTGTAATGTCACGCCATCCGTTATCTGGGTCAGCCATCTGTGGGGCCTGTTGCTTTTAAATGGTCCTTGAGGGCCTTTGGTTTTCATTTTTCTCTTACACCAGGGAAAGAAAAGAATTGAATGTAATTTAATGTCTCATAAAAAGGCAGATCCTATGTTGTTCACATGTCCATTGCTCACATTTCATTGCATGACTATTATAATGGATGCTGATACATCCAAGACAGATACAGAGAAAGCTGCAACTAAAATCCAGGGCTATGTGTCCTGTTCTGATTTGACTGTCAAGGAAATGAAACCCAGCTTTTCTGCATCAATTTATACTGAAAACATTTCCCCAATGTACGGTGTCTATGATGGGCACATAAACTGGATTACAGCAGCAGGGGAGCAAGGGAAAGAAAATTTCAATGCTTTTGGTAGGTGTTGGGTTTGTGTTTTTGTTTTTTTGTTTTGTTTTTTTTGTTTGTTTGTTTGTATCAAGTTAAAGGACTAATTCACTATGTACATATAAAATTAAAAATATTGGCTCTGTGTATTTCTGTAAATCTTTCAAAGGACAAAAATCACTTTCTTTGCCATTAATGTCTTTTTAGGAGCCAATCCAGAAAATAGTGCCTGTGATCAGTTTGATACATCAAAACAATAACACCCCTCTTTAGCAAGTCTCCTCCTTAGCAAGGCTGGTTTTTCATAGCTGTGGTTCCCTCCTCTTTACCTCCATTTCCCTAACATTCTTTCTGTACTCTCCCCAAAAATGAAAGCAAAGCATGTCTTTCATGGAGAGAGACACCCCACCCGTCCCTCTCTTCCATCCTAAAAGTGCTACTTCGATTTAGTTGAGGTTTGGTTCAGATTTGAAGCTGTCCTCATACATGTGCTATTTTCTACCCCAAATCCTTCTAGCAGCAAACCTTCCTCCCATTCCCAAACTTTATTTATTTCTGTTATTCCAGATGTATGTGCCAATCAGTTTAGCTCCTGCCAATTCTTGTTTATTAATAATGCTAACGAAAGAATTGAAATTCTACCAGATTTCAATCTCTTTTTTCATGCCTCAGTAATGAGTCCTAAAAGATGAATTCTGATATTGTCTCAGAAACTCAAAGGACTAGGTACGATCAGAAATTTGACTGGCTTTTGACTACCTTGCATGAACTCAGGAGGGCTGCTCGTACTACTAACTGCCACTGTATATGTGCAGAAAATTTGCATTTTCATTGTTCTTTATTTTATGTTATTAGTTATTCATGAGATGATTATCACATTCAACAACTAATCTATAAAGCTTTTGCTTTAAATAACAATGTGCTGTTTTTGTTGCAGGAGGTAGAATGGAGGATGGACGTCCCATTTAGAAATCTTGTACAAAGAAGTGAAAAATGAATGACATGTGGGCTCTTCCTTGCCGTATGTAAAATCCAGATCTCAAAGAGAGTGGCATTAGAGTTGGAAGAGACAGACTGTACTACATAGGTTTGTACATATAAGGGCCATATTAGCCAGCTGGACCTACTGAGAAAGGTCCCTCACCAGCCAGCCAAAGGGAGGAGAAGGTCAGGTGTAACCATACTATGTAATGAACCTGTAAATGACTAATTATTCCTCTCACCAAACAGCACAATCTGCATGTGAGACAAAAACCAACACAGAAAGCATATGAACTCATTTTTTTTTTCAGTTGGAAATAATCCAAGTTTAATACACATTGCTTTCTACTTTCCCCACTAAAGGCTCATGTCTATATTAACACAAATTGAAATTTTTTTAAAAAAGCAAAGATTCCACTCTCTTTCTTGGTTTCAGGAATGAGTACATTCATTCTGTAAAAATGATTGAAATTCGAATGTGAGGTCGCAGCTGCCGGGGGATTCTGTAAGGATGTGCAGACACAGAGGATGTACATTTAGCTGGGCATCCTTACCTATCTCGATAGGAAGGTAGATAGAGATAACCCTCAGATAAGTTACTTTTAAAAGAAGATCAATGGTTTCATTTACCAAGAGGGGAGCATAGGGCCTCACGATACTCAAAGGATTTCCCTGGAATCCCACTGTGGTTATCTAGGTAGGGGCTGCTTCACCTTGGAGGCAGCGACTTGCTAGGTCTTGACTTGCTTAGGAAGGAGGTAACTATCTCTCCTAGGGAATAAAAAAAATCCATAAGGAGAACTTCATATTTTTTTCAATAGTACAACTTTGAAACTCAGAAATTCTGATAGAAAGATACTGGTGACTGCAGTAATATGACCTAATACAATGGATAAAATTGAGAAAAATAGCAATCTAAGATCTAAGATTTTTGAAGAAGGGAGATACATCTTTTTCATCCTTTCATCTCCTCCAGTATCTGATATTTGATAAATACTGAAGCATAATGAAAACAACGATAGTTAACATGTATGGTACTGCCTATGTGCCAAGCACGGTTCTAAATACTTCACAGGTTTCAATTTATGTTATCCTAAAAAAAAAAAAAAAATCCTGTCAGTGAGCTACTATCATCACCCCTATTTTATAGATGAGGAAACTGAGGCACAGAGTTTATAAAACTTAACCAAAGTCACACAACTAATAAATAGCACAAGAAGATTTAGATTTAGAAGGTCTGGCTCCAGAGCTCAAACTCATAACTTTTATGCTAAACTGCCTCTTGTTATATAGCATAAAAACTTCTGAGCTGTCAAATTTTATTGAGGGGCTGATTTCTATTGTCTCAGACTGGAAATGTGAGCTCAAATCATGCAAAATTGAAAAGCCACAATGAAACTCTAGAAATACAAAAAAAAAAAAAAATTACACACTCACACACACACTGGGATTTATAGTGACTATATATATAATATATATTATATATATATATAATATATATATATATAATTATACATACATAATTTTATTATAACAGTAGTTAGTTTAAAATGACTGATATCCCCTCTTCAAATTTTTAGAATCTACTTGGCCAATAAATAGTTTGGCCACATTACTAGACAATTCTCAACTGCAAATACATAACCAGTTGAGAATAAAGGTTGTGAAAATGTGGTGCTTCTTTTGTCCACTCCCTTGCCCTTTCTTTTAGTACCTAACTTGTCTGCCCTTCCCACACCCAGCTGTCTCATTTTGGTTTACAGTCTATGGGCAGCATCCTTTTTCTTTAATTCTACCATACAAGGACATTACATATCATATGTCTTATTCCCCAAACATGCTGAAATTTTGTTAGTGATGTTTTAGCTCTGAAACCCTCTTTTTAAATGAGGTCGAATTAGATGCCTCACATCTCAAATCAATGAAGACAAGTCTAGAGGGCCCCACGGCTTCCTCGCTGTGCCCTTTACCCACCACTAGCCCACAAAGTGTCTGAGAGCCTGCACAGATCTTAAGCCACTGCTTAGACCCAAACAAATGCCCCATTTGGTGGTGGAGGTCTAACCATGGCACTTGCATGGGTACGTGAGGCATCCCGAAGGAAGAGCCTGCACGTGGCTTACTCCAATCAGGAAAGTTCCACCCTCATCCTCCCTTAGCCCTGTCTCAGCTGGGCCTTCTGTTTCTACATGCAGTTTACCCACCAAGGGAGTGAAATGAGGATAATAAGGGACTCTGGCCCTCAGAAGGAGGATGGCTTTCTTCTCGCTCTCATTTCCCTGAGCTTGGTCCCTAGGCTTCCTGTCTGTTATTGCTGCTGCACCTCAAGCTGTTTGAGCTCTGCATTGTGAGAAGCTACCCAAAAGTGAGCTGTCATGTTTCCTTTTCAAAGGCCATGCTCCCATTTGAAGAAAGGGTGTGACTCCAATGCAGGTTCCACTGCATGAGCACCAGTGAGTATTTCAAGTCGGGCCCCACAATGAGCCGACTCCTCCCTGATGTCCTGTTGAGCTCAAAGGCCCACCCCAGGGCCAATGAGCAGGAACCCAAAGGGGTCCTGCTCAGGAGTAACAGGAGAAGAAAATAATTTGTTAGAAGGAACACTCATTCTTTGCTTGAGAACAAACCTCTTGAAAATTTGTTGATGCTATTTGAGTGCTTCAAAAGTTCTAAACTACTCCCCAATTATGTATTTTAGCTAAAAAAAAAAAAGAAAAGAAAAGAAAAAGAAAAAAAAATCACAGTTATGCATGTTCATTGTAAGAAAAAATAGAAAATACAGATGAAGAACAAGAAAAAAAGATGAGCTGTAATCCCTCTAGATATTTTTCCACGGACATATGCTTATGAAGTGGGATGACAGTATTTTACAGATTTCAATTTTATCATAATCGTCTTTTGATATCCATTATATACATCTACAGCATCATTTGTACAGTCTGCAAAAAATGTTTTTCTGAACAAATTCCCTATTGCCAAGCTTTTAGACTGCCTCCAAGCTTTCTCTGCTTTAAGCATCACTGCAATGACTGAGCAATGAGCAGATCAGTGGAGAGCAAGTGCTCTGGGTTCAGACGTGGGTCCAAATCCTAAATAGCCATGTAACTTGGACACTTGGACATATTTTACAAAATCCTCCCATGCCTCGTTTCGCCATCTGTTTCAGGGAAGAGTAAATGTAAGAACATAGCTTGTCAGATTGTTCTGAGCCTTAAGCGAAGAAATAGATGTAAAGTACTAAGCACTGTGCCTGGCTCATTTCGAGCAGCCAATAAAAGTTGGCTGTCAGTAAATAACTCATCATATGATTGCTTCTTTAGAACATATTCCGAGAAAGGAAATCAAAGGGTCATGGGCCCTAATATTCTTCAGGGTTTTTATCCATAATGCTAATTGTCATCCAGCTGCCTCTCCCACCAGAGAGTAAGAATGGAAGCGAAAGCCTGCCTCCCCACATTCTCCCTCACTTTGGGATGTAGTCGTTTTTTTTGTTTTGTTTTGTTTTTACAGAAGTCAACATGGGAGAACGGAAAGAGCCCTGAGCTTGGAGACAGAAGTTCTGAGGTCTAGTTTCAGCTTTGCTTATTTATTCAGTAACCATGTGACCATGAACTCTCAGTTCTCTGACCCTCGGTGTCTTCATCTATTAAGAAAAGGGTGTTGGGAAAGCAGGTATCAGTATTCACCCTAACACCCCATATAGTAGGGTAAATAAAATAAGTTATGAAAGTACTTTATCAACTATATCTTGTCGCCCACAAGTGAAATACTTTAGGCCACCTGGGATTTGGCTCTAGCTAACCCTAGAATCTTTTACAAAGTGGACTTCTAATTCAATTCAATTCAATATTTATTGAGCATTTATTATGTGTCAGATGCTGAGCAAAACACTGAAGCAAGAGGCAGAAAAAACAATGGAAATAGCTACTATGCAAGTAGCTGAGATGGAATCCTCAGGAGGGCAGAGGAAGGTATCGATATTTAATACAATCAAAATAAAATTAGGGCAAATTTGAAAACTTAGTTTTATACTTTTAAATCTCATTGAAGTTTTTTTATCCAAGTTGCCAAACTATCATTCCAAACTTATCTGGGGGCAAGAAACTAAGGAATGAGGAGATATTCCTGAACAATCACAACATCCATCACAAAAAGAAAAAGCGAAGAAAAAAGTAGAAGAGAAGCAAATATAAGGCTTGTTCTGTATCTCAGAAAGTATGTCTCTGAGTTCTTCATATCCTCAGGCTTGATGGTGGCATCTGCCCACGGATGTCTAGTGCTCTGTGGCCAGAGGGAAGGGCCAATGCAAAGGAAAGAGGCGTTACACATCCCCTTCTCCACCAGCTGGAAGAGACCGGCCTCACCCCACCAACTCCCACCTCATTCTTATTCTCAGCCTTCACAAGCTCCTTTTCTGTCTTAATCAGCTCTGATCTGCTTTTAGCAGACAATAATAGGAATAAAGAGAAGCATAGATTTTGGCATGTGTGTGCTTCCCCCCCCCCCCAATCTTCTATTTAAAAGAAAAAAAAAGTCTTCTGTTTTTTAGAGGCTTCTATTGTTTTAGAAAAAAAATACAAAACAAAACATTAAGGCAGTTGGAACTGACCATAACAGACGACATCTCCTTATAGCAAAGCTACATATTTCATTATCGTCAGGGCTGATCTTGGTTTACAGGAGACCTCACCAATCCTACATTTTACATTGGAATAATGGAAAGGCTTCTTTCTGAAACTTGTGATGAAAAACATAAAGAGCGTATCTTTTGATGATGAACACTGACTAATTCTACTGATGCTGAATAGCATGTGCTGAAGAGATGGATTATCTCTGAAACATAATTTTACTATGCATGGCTATGTAATTTGTTAAGCATTTAGTAATAAGTATGTCTAATAAAATACGAAAAAAATATTTAGAAAATGAACCATAATTTTAATATAATTTTAATTAATGGGAGTGCAATTGCAGTGGTTTAAATTACATTCCCAGTGGTAAGAAGCCTTTCAAACCTAATTTGTAAGCCAAGATGGTGGCTCTAATGACTGGCAGCAAAGTTTCTTCAACAGATTTCATGGGGCATGATCCAAAGATAATAGGTTCTCAGCCCAATGACAATCCAATTACAATGCCAATCAAAGCCAACTTCATGCACTCTAATTATCAGATTTAGCTGTCAGCTCAAATACAAACATAACACTTTTATTTAAATAAAAATTTAATTTAGAAAAAAAAAAAAAGACGACTTCATGTGTGATTTATTGAGACTGCCAGAGCAATCTAACTTATTTCCCTGGTAATATAATAAAATCAGTCTTGTATCAAAAAAAAAAAAAAGTGAAAACTTTTCTCTCCACCCATTCTCCTGCATCTGCTACGCTATATTATTTAAGAGTTACTTTAAGCAAAATAGCATAACCTAACATGGCAGTAGATATTTGCCAATGAGAAGTAGGTTAAATAGAGTAGCAAGGTTTCAGTGAGACAAAATTCCAAGTAATAAATGACAAGACCTAATTAGTTTTTACTAGTCATCAGGAAAAATTGTGTTTCAACGAAAATTCATGGGCCTGACGCAGAGGACACTGGCTTTCTCTTATCTCTGCATTGAATCATAGTAGAAACTGGGGCAGAATATAAAGAAAGGTAAAGCAAACAAAACACACACTAAAATGATTTTAAATCACTTGATATTCAAATTACAAATAATAATAACCTAGAGCATCAGCAACAGACAGCAATTGCTCCCAAACACAGCGCCAAAACTCTCAGCTTTCACTGTAGGTGTTTCTCTTTAGGGTGAAGAGTAAGAAGTGTCTCTTGCAGCAGCACTGCCCATAGATATGTGTGAACCATAGATATAAGTCATATATGTAATATTTTAAGTTTTCCTGTAGCCACATTTAAAAAGCAGTAAGAAGTAATGAAATGAATTTCAATAATATATTTTACTTAATCCAATATGGCCAAAATATTATCATTTCAATGTCTTATCAATGATTTCAATCATTAATGAAAAATTATACATTCTTTTTTTCATAGGAAGCCTTCAGAATTGGTGTATATTCTACAATGAAAGCATACCTTAATTCAGCCACGTTTCATGTGCCCAAGGGCCACATGTGGTTAAATGGCTACTGCACTGAGTAATGAAGTCTTAAGTTTGGTTCAAAAAGCCAAAGAAGCAGCTGCCTTTAATGTTTAATTGTATAGCTCCAAAGACCACCTACCCCCAGGAAAAACATACATATATTTACTGCTTTCCCAAAGAACTTAAAATCTCCTCGAGTAAGTTATTTTCTTAAGGCTAGATGGATGCGCTGCTACAAATAAATAAATAAATAACCAGAAGGAGAGAGTTTGGGGGAGATTTTCTTCTTTTTCCAAAATATGTCCAGCGAACATGCAATAATATAAAGATATGCCATCCTTTTACAATATACAATTAAGACATGTCAGGATCACTGAAGGAAAGGCAGAGGTATAACATGAGAAGGCCAGTAACAGTGAGATGCAGGGGACCAAGGATAAGCTTTGCTGCTACTGGCTCTAAGTGCCTGGTTACAGATGGAATTCTAGTCAAATCTTCCTCTGGATCTCCCTTGTTCATATAGGGGGTATTCTGTAAGCCCACATTTAGGGACATATTTGCCCATGCTGATGTTTTCCCAGGCCTCCTGTGGCTCCCCATCTTTATCCCTGGGGCCAAGATGGTACCCTGAATGTTCACCTCCACACTTCCTAAATTCTTTTCTAGTTTAAAAGGTGCTTAGAAAGTCCAAACCTAACACACAGTGTTAGACAAGAATCACAGCAGGTTAAAACAAAGAGTTAATTTGTTTCATCTTATATACTTGGAGTTGGGAGTCACTTGAATTGCACATGCAAATAGATGCAAACATATGCAAATTAGGGTTTCTCCAGATAAATTGAGTGGGAAAAAAGCTTCATAGTATTAGTAATATTCAGGGATTTTGTGGAGTTTAAAAGGAAATTATTTCCTTCCTCCAGTTCCAAATGTGAGTAGCTTTCTCAGTTCTGTCTGAAAGAAACCAAAACTTACCAGACTTTATGAAACAATAATTTTTAAAAAGATTGAAGCAGACATTAGTCAGATTGAGGTCATACTATATTTAAGCCTTAATCATTACATCTTAAATGCAACTCTCCCAGGATAAACTACAAATTCCTTACTAAAAGACAAAGGCGTTCTCCAAATAAATCTTTGTTTTAGGTCTGACAATAACATCATTAAAAATGTTTCTAAGAACAGAAAGTGTAATAATAATACACCTCAGGAATGTGAAGGTAACAGGCACCAGAATACACAGAGCTCCTGGTTATTATTTTCAATAATAGCAACACATATTATGGTACTTTCGCATGTATTATTCACTGTACTTTCAGAATCAATCCATATCCTTGTGGTGATTGATTTTGTTCTTATGACAATGCCATGAGGTAATATACATGGTATTGTTATCCCCTATTTGGATATGACTTCTTGAGTTCTAGCTCCTGACCCTATGACTTTCTTCACATTAAAATATATCTAGCTACTTCTTGGATAACTACATCTAGACTGACCAAAGATACTTCACCCTTACATGTCTAAAGTCAAGCACAATCATCTCCCTTAGAACCTACCCTCCAGGAATCCCTTATCTCAGTCCAGGGTATCTTCATCTAACTTGGCAAACAGAAAATCACACCATACTTAAATCTTCTCTCTTCCCTGGTTTTACCCTCAGATTTAAACAGGAACCAAGTTATACACAGATGCCTTTCAAAAGATCAGCCCACCATCCTTCACAGTAACAGAGAATCACCACTAGGGAGGGGTGTCTGGAACTCACAGACTCCTACCCACACCCTGAGATGCACCTTCCCCTTGAGAACCATGCTAATTACTGTTACCAAGGCCAGGCCGAGGGGCCCTGTTGCGTGTTTTAGCCCAATGTGGAAACACAACTTTTTTCTTCAGTTCCCCAAAGCCCAGCTCAGACAAAGTGAAAATGAGACTCCACTAGACAAGGATAATAGAAAGGAAATAAATAAATACAGAGAATAACAAGCACCTAGATAGTCTAATGCATAAAATACAGTTCAGTCTTTGTAGTGTGTAGCCCTTTACCGGTAGATGGTCCTTGCTTAACTCCCAAACTGCTGCCAGTGGCAGGCGGTCTTTCCCTGCCCCTGAATTATGTACCGAAAGCTCCAGCACTATCACCTCCCATAAAGTGCTGACCTGAGTCAAAGAATAAAACCAGAAAGACAGTCTTCTTCTAGCCTGGTTGAGGTCCTTCCTATGAACTTCATTTCCCAACGTGAAAATCTCAATTTCCCAAATGTCTGTTATGGAGACCACTTCTGCCCACCACAGTCATAAGGACCTGGAATAATCTTACAGCCTCAAAAGAACACAGTGATCAAAACCCAACTCAATAACTCTAAGGCACATGCGGTGGCAGGAGGTCCTATCTTCATCTAAGTGGAGTATTTTTAAATGTTTCCCTCCCCCAATTCCCCAACACTGCTCCCTTCCCCAATTCCCCAATAAAATCTTCTAAAAAAAGTCTCTCTCACCTCTGTCCTCTTTTCTTTACCAGTACTCCAAATTCCTGTTAGTCATTTTTATTTCCTTTCATAATAATGTCTATGGGTGGTTGTTTTGTTCTTTTAAATAAATGTAATTCATGTTCATTTTAAGAAATTTGCAAACTAATCAGAAATTTGAAAACAAACAAAAATAAGTCACCCATAATCTTATGATCTCACCATCTTATCGAAATACACGCAGTAGCCCAACAGTTCTTTTCAGATTCCAGCTTCTCCCTACTACAATGTGGGCACAATATTGCCCCTGCATTACATTCACTTCACGTGGATTAAACATAATTTCACTGAGCAAGAACTTTTACTGATTAGCTCCAAATTCTTAAGAGTCCGTGGAGCATTACCATAAAAAACTCAGACCCCGTCTTCACAAAAATCAGAGTCATTTTTACTGCTCAGAGACCTGCGGTTCCCCCACTGCCTTTAGAAATCACTCCAAATACCTCAAACATCTTCACTCTTTTTTTTTTTTTTTTTTTATTGGGGAATTGGCGGAGGGGAACAGCGTTGGGAAATCGGGGAAGGGGAACAGACAAGTTGCTGTCTTTTTGTTCTTCAGTCTAGTTGCGGAGGATGTTGCTTCACTGTTGGTATCGTCATTGCGCTCTTCCCAGATGAGGCAGATCGGTCGCCGGCCTCTGGATGTCGCTCACCGCGGCTATTGGCAGCTCACGCTTGGCTGCCAGCCGCTCACGCTGGCTGCGGGCCCCTCTCTGTAGCCTATGGCAGCCCACTGCAGCAGGGGCTGCAGCCCACACCATCACCGGGGCTCGCACAGCCCAGCTCCAGGTGGAGCTGTTGTTAGCTGTAGAGGGCAGTGTCACTGGCCCTCATGTGGGATCCGAACCGGGGCCGCTGGCATCCCAAAACCAGCGCTTAACCAATGCGCCACTTGGCCGGCCCTCTTCACTCCTTTTTGAAAGACACTGCTGGATTCATTGCCCACATCACTTGGCTTCATGCATCCATACAGCCTGTGCTGCAGCCACAGTGCACTCACTGGGATTCCTCCAGGCCTGCCTCTGCTTTTGCTACACACACACTACCACCACCACAACCACCGCTGCCGCCGCCACCACCATCACCACCCTGGAAAGGTAGAAAGCACTCAAGGAATATATGTTAAACAATATGAATAAAATATTACATTGTGCTGGGTTCATCTGAAATCAAGAGATTTAAATGTGTTCCAAGCACTTAGAATTTAAAATTATCCTTTGATAAGGATAGAGTAAAATTGGAACATGTTTTTAAAAAGTTATATTCACAAAGACTCTTTTCACATCATGTACAAGAGGTGAAGTACTTATTGGAGGATGCAGGGTAAGAGAGATGCCATGGTCTCTTGCTTAGATTGGAGGAGTAAGTTCTGTAATTTCTCCAACACATTTGCTTGGAAGAGGTGGGGTTTCAGAAACTCATGGCCTAAAGGGAGAATTTTGGATGATGATACCAGGAGGCTATTTCAAGCAAAAATAGAAGCTGTACGAAAAAGTTGAGGTAAAGGCAGTATTTTTCATTGCATAGGCAAAGATGCCCATAAAGAAAGGGAGGAGGGAATGGGTTATGGAAGGCCCTGGAGAATGTTCAAAAAGCCTGCACCTTCAAGACTTTCTACAATTTGGTAAAAACATCTTAGATGTTATGCTAGGGGGGGAAAGTCATTAATCCAACACTTCAGGTGTGCCTTATTTCACCATTACTCTGGCTTTCTTCTGGTGGTTCACTTCAGATACAGTCTCTCTTCCCGCACTATGGGGCTACATTCTCTTGCTGTGTATCTCCTCAGGCAGCTGACCCTGTGCTTCATCTTCCAGCTGGTACCCTATCTTCTCCCTCCTGGCTTGCCATTGCTAACGCTGACTATTGGGGATTCTGATCCACCTGACTTGGTGACAGGGCCCTCTGTCTCACTCTATTCTGTGGGAGCAGTCAAGAAGGTATACATAGGAATTCTAACATTCCCACCCTGGTTGTCCAGCCTCCTGAAGACAAGGGCTGGTCAGTGAAAAACAAAAAGTTTGGAAACCTAAGTCCTAATATGAAGTGCAAGCATGACAGAATAAGAACCGAATAATATCATGTAGTTTCAAAAATGGGTATATGAAGGAGATATTATTTTTAGATAATTTAGACAGCATCACTGATTGAGGATGATGAGTTCTACATTTTTTTTATGAAGAGCCTAAGCCTTTCCTCCCGCCAGAGAGGAGGATCCCTCTAACTTCACCACTAGTCCCCATCTCATTGCTTTAGCTTTCTCCCCCAAGGATTCACAGCACTTGAAGACACCTCAATTCTCATCTCCGCAGTTCTATTGCATCCTTTGCTGCCATCTACAACAAGCACAGAGCCACCACATTCTTCAAAATAAGCAAACAATCAAGCAAGCCTGCCTTTTCACGAATACATCTCTTTTTGCTCACTAAAAATTTAGTGAATAGTAGTTTATACCAATTTCCTCAACACCCTTTTCCTATATCTAAAATTTAATTTTTGCCTTCCCTCAAACTTCTATGGGATGTAGCATCATTACTACTTTTCTAAGGGACAGAACCACACCCCTACCTACCTGCCAAAAAGTTTTGATTGACTGTCCTCTGAAAGTCAGTGTATGAAATAATAGTCTTAGCCTTGTCTATCCCTTTTGATTGTAAATACGATAGTAACATCCTCACCTCACATGCTGTGCCATTCATTTCCAAGGTGGCCAATATATATTACTGCATCGACACAATCTAGCCCACGGAATTTACATTCGTTCTATTTCCAATGTGTCTACTGTGAGCCCTTGGAAACTGGAGGTTGCCAGATTTATGCCTCCCCTGATTCATGTAACCTTCATGGCTGTACAATTTGTATGAATACTTTCTGCACAGTGCAGTTGTCCAAGAGGTAGCTGCATCCCTTGTATCATAACTAGTTTTTACTAACCCTTTCCACTTGGGGACTAGTCTATGTACCTCATATTTGTGGTCACTAAATCCTTCAAATCACTGTTTGAGATCCCAAGCATCTCCACTACCAGGTTTTCAGCGTGCTAGCGTGCTTCTTTTGCCATGACTGGATTCATTTTATGTCCATATTTGGCCCATTGGTAGAGCCCAGTTAGTTCCTTTCCACTAGCCCCTTGTCCAATATGGCCTTGGCACCCTCCTTCCTGAGGGCCTCATTCTATTGCTGAAGTCCAAGAATACTTTCAAACAGTGATCCCATATGAACTATGCGATGCATAAACTATTGCAATGCATTTTCTTTCCAAGGCAAATCATTCTGGTGTCCCTGTCTCTGCTAATGAGAGTGGCTCAAATGGAGTTAACTTCCCATTACTTTCCTTCCATATTTCCAATCTGTTTTCAAGTTTACAGACTCTATCACCACATTCATCCATTCTCTTCCCTCCATTCTCACTTTCCCTAGCAGAACAGATGTCCTCATTACCTTCTAGGCTATTGCCAGAGATGCTTCCTGGATGTCCACCCACACCAGTTCCAACTTTTCCCTGTTCTACTATCAAACTTTTCAAAGTATAGCTTCCATCACATCTCTCCCATAGTCAATAACCTTTAGTGATGGCACATTCCCACAATTTAGAGGCAAATTAATTTGCCTAGCATTCAAAGTCCTTCCCAAATAGAAGTTGCCTCTGTAGTTCCATTTCTTACCACTCCAAATGCTCTATCTATATGCTGCTGCTAACCATTTCCCCAACACACTTTACTTTCCCATCTCCATATCATTGTGCTATTATCTCTGCCTGGAGCATCTTTTCCTAATCATTATAAGTAAAAATACTACCTACCCGTCAAAGTCCTTTTCATGAAACTTCTCTAGATTTTCCTAAGTGAAAATGGTTCCTCCCTCTTCTCAACCTCTATAATATCTGGTTTATCCCTCTCCTGTGGCTCTTATAATTTTTCCTATATCCTATCTGTTTATATCCTTGTTTTAACCATCTTAAAGGACCTTAATCTCCATTATGGCAGGTGTGGTAGGCAAAATTATAAAATGGACCCCCAAGATTCCTGAGCCCTAGTAAACACACCTCTATGAGTTATTTAATCAAGTGTTAATCTAAGTACTGCTGTGAAAAGATTTTCCAAATGGAATTAAGATCCCAAATCAGTTCACATGTAGATAAAAAGACTATCCAGGTTGGCCTGACCTAATCATAAGAGCCCTTTAAAGGCAGAAAGTTTTCTCCATCAAAAAGGGGAATTGGAGAATCAAAGTACAAGGGGGATTGAGGCATGAGCAGTTCTCATTGCTGGTCTGAAGACAGAGTGGGCTTCCTGTCAAGGATCACAGGAAGCTTCTCAAAGTTGTGAGCAGCCTTCAGCAAGAAAGCCAAGAAAAAAATTGGGACCTCAGTTCTGCAACCATAAAGAACTGAATGCTGTTAAGAATGGCCTTGGAAGTAGACTCTTTCCCAGAGTCCCCAGACAAAACCATAGCCCAACTGACACCTTGATTTAAACTGAAACCCTCAGCAGAAAACCCAGCCATATCTAGCAGAACTTATGACCTATAGAAGCTAATAAATGGGTGTTGATTTGAACTGATACATTTATGGGAATTTCTAAAAAATCAATAAAAAACTAATACATCATGGGTAATACCTTACTCATATTACTATACCCAGAAAAGCTAAGCTGAGTGGCTTGTACATAGGTGTATATCAATAAATATTTAACTTCTTATTGCATAAAAAATATCTGTGGTGTAACCTCATCAGTGAGAACAAATAGATAGGCAAAATGAAAGGCAAACAGGATGAAGTCTTTGTTTTTAAATAGGGAGAATTTGAGAAATTCTTAATTTATTAAGTCTCATAAGGGTGCATTCTAGCATATCTTGAAAATCTTGAGCGTAACTCTAGAATAAACTCAGCTCTAAAAACTTGTTTTGCTTTTTAAGAAACTTATTTCAAGAAATATACAACTGTGGCCATTTGCTGGACAACACTCCTGGTGACATTACTGAACTGGCACCTAGCTCTATACCTGCAGTTGTAATGAAGACACTTACCATCTACATTTCCAAACCCAGAACATCAGCTGCTAAATAAAATTACTAATTCTTCCTTTGAGCCCAACCACTCCCTTCCCATTAATTTCTAAAAATGAATTTTCCCTCTTCTGGTCTCAAAATGTGACCAAACTTGAACATCACTGATAGTTAAATATCAACTTAATCCCCTTTTTCTTCAAGCTAAATGCTAAACCTAAACCTCTTCACTCTACCCCTGCCATAAAGAGTCTGTGGAAAAGAAAGCAGCTGCCCAAAAGAAGGGGAGAAATCCACCTTGAAGGCCAAGTTCTCCATCCAAAGAGTTCCAAGGCCCAGATGAGTCACTTAACACACTGAGATTCTGCTTTCTCGTTGGCTAAACACTGACTCCTAAGAGCTGTTGTCATATTCTAATGAAAAGTGAAAAACAAAAGGCCTTGAAAAGTATAGCGGGAACAGCATTATAATTATCCAAAGGGAATCCCTGACCCTCCCATTGGCCTCTATACTCTGGTAATGGCTTTCAGTGAAACTATGGAAAGATTTGTAGGCAGCTAACATGTACATTGGGCCATCTATAGCTTTTGCCTTGGTACAGACTATTATTTACCCAATAAAAAATAACTGCAGTGGAGGCCCAATAATTCAGCATCTGAGAAAGATTTGCTGCAGAAGAAGTTATTATGGTCCATAGGATCAAAAGTTCACTTTTAAAGAAGTGTCCAAATACAGATGTACACACTGGGCCCAAATCATTACAGACCGTTTTGCCAAATAATGCACATTTTCAGAATTACTCTAGTGCATATCATATACCTCACTGTGTGCCTTTCCCACATTATAGAAGGGGTCTCAGTGTTTTAAAAAATATATAAGAGAAAGAGAGAAAATAAAAGATAAAACAAAAGGACTTGAGAGCCACCATTTCAAAATATAAAGGCTATATTACAAATGTAGAGCAGCCCAAAAATCTAAAAGGTAGAGACAGGTATGTTCTTTCTAATTCACATCGTGCAGACTGTTTTTATTATTTTATTATTAATATTATTTCTTTATCTCAAGTCCCATCAGCTGAAAAGACACTGTCAGCTGTCACTCTAAATGTTCTGCATTTTGTTATCTGTTTGTGTTAGTTTAAAAGGTCTGAACAAAGAGCTAGCCGTATTGTAGGCAACTTGGAAAACCACCAAAGTGACAATAGATGGTGAATTTCTTTGCTTCTTTCAGTTCTGATCCACGGAAAGAAATCAAGGCGTCTCTCTTTGATGTTTATTTTGTTTTGTTTGTGTAATCACCTGTGCACATAGTGTACACATACAGAATGATAGAGGCTCAGGTTCATGAGAATAATGATAAAATGAAAACACTTAAAATTCTTACTGTTAAAAGGCTTGATTAAGATAAATACTGCAAATTTCATACACAAATGTAAATAGTTGAGATTTATCAAAAGTTTATTAGTATTAATTAATGCTTTCCATTTAAGGGCAGGAGAGTATGTACTAAAATTAAAATCACTATTCTACAATCACAAGAGAGTTCTGGAAATGCTCATATGAGAATTTTGCTTGTGGGTTTTTTTCTTTTCTACACTACTGTCACCACCACTTTGCACATGTGTGTGTTCCCTCTTTTCTTCCTCTCTATCCAGTCCTCCTTCTCTCTCTGTCTCTCTCTCTTTCCCCCCTCCCTCAATCATTCCCTCTCTTTCTCCCAGAAATACAGAGAAAACAGCAGATTAATTATAGTGTCTCTAAATTTAATTTGCTTTGATTCAAGGGACTGAAGGCCATTTCAAAGCCTATATCCTTCTTCTCATCCATTTTAGTGTTTTTAAACAAATTTCTTAAACTATTTGCTTACTATTTTATGAAAGCTTAAAAATCAGAATCTGCTTTTTCACTCTTTCTTTCCCCCTTTATCAAGATCAGTACTTTTTTTTTTCCCCCTCTGCCTAGAAATGATCCCTTCAAAAAGTCAGCAAAATATTTTGGCTGTCTTCAGCAGCACTTTGGGCTTCTCTGTTACAAATTGTATAAACATTTTCCAGACAGGGGAATTTGAAGGGTTTAAATTATTTTTTAAATGATGTCTGTATTCTAGTACATTCACATTTGCAAGAGGAAGATGGAGGCGAGGAAAGCTACCCCAGAACATAATGTGTCTGGAATCAGGGGACTATTGAGCTCTATGCAAATCCGAGAAGGGAAAATCTCTCCCTCATACATTATCTACAGCGAGGATTCTGAGTTTCCCAGGCTGGTGAAACAAATGCTCTTGCTGGATGTAGTCTGTCATTCATATTGAGCTCACATATTTTACTTCCTGAAACCAAACAAATACTGATAAACTACTTTAGTGAGCCTTTAATCAAAATTTCGGCAGTGTGCAGTTGGCGACAGAAAGATCTGTCTGTGGAGCCTGAAACCCTTTCATCATCAAATATACAGAAATAATAATTATATTTATCTGTTTGGTTCAGGCAGCACACCAAGATTTACCCTTGCCCTAAGGACATAGAAATCATCAGGCATTGTCATCTCCAAAGGAAAAAAAAAAAAATCTTTAATAACTTAGAGGTTAAACGATTCTCAATAGTTGTGAGGGCTGAGAAAAAGGAAATAAAAATAATACATTATTTTTAGCATTTTTTCCCATGTAATGCTATAATAAATTGGGTTGTATACAATTGGGTTGAGCACGTCTGATAACAAGCACTAGTAAGCATCTAGCCTGACCAATAGAAACAATTTGGCAGGGGGAGGGGGGTACTGTCCCATAATTCTGTTTTCCATCATTTTAGGAGCTCTGTGTCTGTGTAAACTATTTCAAACCAACTTATTCCCAAAACAGTTGGAAAATTAGATAAAATGAACATAGGAGTTGAGTTTGAAAAACATTCTATGGTGAAAACAATGTTTCTTCATTTTGGATTCCTACAAAAGCAAAAACTGAGACAAGGGCATGGTGAACTGTGGTTATCTGGATGTGAGTCCAGGAAGCTGGATGGAACAGCAGGGTGACTGATTCAGGGAAGGAGGGAAAGCAAGTCAGGGTTGGTTCTGAGCTGGTTATCACTGTGGACACCTAAGGCTTAGTCCTTCTGGGGTCCCTCAGGAACTGAGAAGAACTGAACCTCAGAAACATATCATTGACGAATTTGAAGGCTGGGACATTTATCCTCTGATCCAGTCCACAGTTGAGAGTGCCCCAACCCTGAGAGCTTTGAGTCCCCTCTCTTTAAGACTACACCTAATCAGAGCTAAACCAACTAAAGCTTAAGGGAAAGCCCTGAAGTAAAGGAGCTGAGAGAAGCTTGAGGTGGGAAGCCATCAGCCTGCATAGGGATTACTCACAAGGGCTGAGAGGGTCAAGGAAATGTAGGTAGGGGCACTGATGTCATCTACTACGTATTTCTTGCTCTAGAATAACTTAAGATCATTTTACATTCCTATTAAAAAGTAAGTATAAACTATCAATCCATGAAAAGTTATGAAGGAAACTTAAATGCATATTACTAAGAGAAAGAAACCAATCTAAAAAGACTACATACTGTATGATTCCAACCAAATGGCTTTCTGGAAAAGGCAAAATTACAGAGACACTAAAAATATCAGAGGTTGCCAGAAGGTTGGAGAGGTAGAGTAGTGGGTGACAAATAGGCAAAGCACAGAGGATTTTTAGGGCAGTGAAAATATTCTGTATGATATTATAATGATGGATATGTGTCATTATATATTTGTCCAAATCCAAAATCTACAATGAACTGTAATGTACACTATGGACTTTGGGTCACTGCAGGTTCATCAACTGTAACAAATATACTACTCTGGTGGGGGTGTTGATCATGGGGAGGTCTGTGTAGGTGTGGGGGCAAGGGTGTCGATAGGAAATCTCTACCTTTCTCTCAATTTTTCTATGAACCTAAAACTGCTTTAAAAAATTAATCTTCATTTTTTAAGTAAATATAAATTAATATTTATATTAAATAGCAATTAATGCTGTATATTATTTAAGTGCAATGACCTTTGAAAAACACACATATATTCAGAGGAAGGTCTTCATTATCCCCTCCCTCATTTGCCTCAAGGCAAATACCACCACCTTCCTCCCCAGGTTCTCCTGTCCAAGTCCTTTTTTGTCACATATTCCTTCCTACCTTCTTCTCATTCACCTCAACAAGTTTTTCTTCATCCTCAATTGTCTTTATGTTCCCACCATCTTTAAGAGTTACGGAACATACTCTTTACCCAACTAAGACATAAAAAGTAGCTAAAGAACTGCCACTGAAACAATTTTGGGCCATTTTATTATTAAAACATTAGCTATTGAAATAGTATGAAGATTTTTCTCTCTTGTGGTATTGAATATTGGAAAAATATATAAATTAAAATTCTGCTTTGATCTATTTATAGAGAAGGAGAAAAGGGAAAGGGGGAAAGAAAAAGAGACTGAAAGAGAGATTGAGAGAAAGAAGGAGGAGGAGGGAGAGGAAGAGGAAGAGGAGGATCCAGAAGAAAGGGAGGGAAGGGGAGGAGGCAGGAAGGCAGGACAGAAAGAGGAGGCAAAGAAGGGCGGGAGGAAGAGCGTGTGTCCTTGTGATTTTGTTTAAAACCTTTTCTGGATCAGTTAGGATGTATTCTCTAAACTCACTACTTTGGGACATATTTGTCCATTTGACATTCTCCCTGGCCAAACACTCCCACCGGCTTCACTCTAATTACTGAATCTAGAGGGTCATTAGGGCCTCTTGTTACAACTTACTACAATGTCCACAGTTGCCACGTCTCTAATTTAAGAGGACACACACCTGCTTTAATTACAGGACCCTTGAGAGATAACAAGATATAAGTAACATGACCAGATGAGAGCGAATTGCTAAAACTGTTTCCTAATAAAATGTGTTTGGCTCCAGAGGCTAAAGCTCACCAACTGCTTCCTATATGGTATCAAGGCGTTAACAGGAATAGGACTACTGGGGCATAATTGAAATGCCTCTCTTCGTTGAGAAACTGCCCATATAGTGAACAAAGTCCACATGACATGGCACTGGGTGTTAGAGTCATTTCTGGATGGTTCTGCCACTGGAAGAGAACCGGACATGGCAGTGGAATATCCCAGTGCCATGACATTTACGTTTCTTCTCAATGCATGTAATGCACCAAATGAGCATCCTTTGTTTGTTTGCTACGTTTATTTATTTATTTTTGTATATAATCTTGAAAAAACAAAAATGCATTTTACTGGTTTTCAATCTGCCGCCTTCTATTAATGGATGAGAGGTTGAATGGAATGACACTGCAAGACAGGGAACTGTAAGGAGAGCATTCAAGGCATTTTCCAATTCTCAGCCTATATTATCTCATCCTTAGAATAATTAACCTGCCATTTAGTAGGTCTTATTGTCACCAGTCTATCTCGCTGTTAAGAGTCGGGATAGGACTCAGTGGGTTAAGCCAAAAGAGTTTATGTCATGCTCACAGGGCCTGCTCTAGCTCCAAGCACCTCTCCAAAGCAGCTTCAAACATGAACTCAGAGATACAAGCTATCTCTCACTTGGGGCTCTGCTGTCTCAACCAGAGACCTCCAGGGTTGCCACGACAGGGGAAAAGAGAGCTGGGGGATCGGACTCTAACTGCTAAATGCATTGCCAGGAAGTGAAACATGTCTGTTCATGGGCCAAGAGCCTACACCAGTAACATGGCCTTACTGGTTGAGAAAAGACTGGGATATATGCAGGAGCCCTCAAATATTTAGAAGCAGTAAATGTCTTTGCCACAGTTCTCAGTAATATGTTCTTCACATCCACAACAAATGAATATTTCCCAAATACTAGTTTAAACTTGTTCCTGCCCCATTTAAAAGCTTAGTAGTATTTTCCCAGGACCTGGCATTTTTACGTGACAATATTTAATCATTTTTTCCAATACATTTAAATCTTCAAGAGGCCATAATTTAGACAATATTATTGAAAGTAGTAACACTGGGGTCATGAAGATTCCCTAGATTTGGCACAGGACAGGGCTTTGGGGAAAAGATCCTAAGATGCCGGAGGACAGAGTCTCAGTCTGTCTTATTCGCCATTGGATCTCCATCACTATTATCTGTTACAACATCAGGAAATATTTTAAGAATGTAATTGAACTGCGTAATTCTTCCTGTGGCTAGTTCTATCTATCTCCTAAAGCAAGTCTAACCCCCTTTGCACTACCGTGTTTCTCTGAAAATAAGACCGGGTCTTATATTAATTTTGCTCCAACAATCTACATTTATTCATGTACAAAAATCTTCATTTATTCAGTGATGTTCGACTGACGATTTTAATTGCGGCTTATGTTTGTGGTACAGCTTATGTTAGGAGCATCCTGAAAAATCATGGTAGGGCTTATTTTCTGGTTAGATCTTATTTTGGGAGAAACACCGTAGCAATGGCCTTCTTAGGTTTCCTCTTCTGCTTCTCTCCAACCCTGCCCCCAAATACACAGTCACAAGTGCAACAATGATGAACACAACAAGAAAACTTGGATTTATAGCTCACAAGGCACTTTCACAAGTACTGGTTTCTGTTTGTTTGTTTTGGAGCCATCAACTCTCAAGATATGCAAAGTAGGTATAATTATTCCATTTTAAAGATGAAGAAGCAGAATTTTGGAAACATTAAATATTGCCTCCTTCTGACTTTCAGTCCAGGGCTCTTTTCACCATTCCCATATCCGTTGTTAATTATGCCTATGTGTTTTCCCTGATGATGTTTGCAGCCCTGCTCTGCTCATTTGCTTCCCTCTATGCGCCTTGCAATGTTTCTTCCTTCCTCTTCTTCCTCGACCTGGTCACATTCTCCCTCCTCCATAATGCTTTTTTTTTTTTTGAGGGCAGTGTCACTGGCCCTCATAAGTGGAACCCGAACCAGGACCGCTGGCTTCCCAAGCCAGCGCTTAACCGCCACGCCACTCGGCCAGCCCCATAATGCTTTTTTGACAACTTTATACCAAAACGCTCTTCCCCCTCCTAATTCTGTTTGGATGTATGATCTATCGCAGGATCATCGTCTATGTGTGCTCTGAGTCTCCTCTTTAAACAGATGGGACACTTTCTAGTGGGGGAAACTTGTGTCTTCCATTTGCTATGCCCCTATGCATCTAGCAGTGTGCTTGGTACACAGTTGCCAACCATTTCCATTATACTCAGAAAAGAGAGGAAAAGAAAATCTGAGTATCATTCATGTTTACTGAAGAATCCAAACTCTAAATGGCACCTGGCTGCCTTTGTTTATGGAATCCCATATTAGTATCTTACAGCTAGTACAGAATGTATTTTTTTTTTAATTACAATTTATTACGGTGCCAATGGTTAGTAAAATTACATAGGTTTCAAGTGCACAATTCTGTAATACATCATCTACACAACACATTGTGTTTTCACCACCCAGAGTCAGTTCTCTTTCCATCACTATATATTTGATCCCATTTACTGTCCTCTACCACCCGCTCTCCCCCTTTATCCTCTGGTAACCATGTTGTCTGTGTCTGTGAGTTTTTGTTTCTTCATTTGTTTGTCCTACTCCTTTGTTGCTTTCAGTTTTATATCCCAAATATCAGTTAAATCATAAAGCCACCCAAATTTTAGATAGATCTTAACAATGTCTTATTTATGAATTCAAAGATTCTTATGAAGAATTAAACACCTATTTTTACTCTACGGACAATCCATAAAGATAGAATAAATGCACAAGAATTATTAGCAATCTTTTAATAACCAACTGAAAATACAAAAAATAAATTACAAGACTTAACCACTTTTCTCATAATAAAAAATTAGGGGAGGGAGGGCAGTGAGATATTTTTATAGAATGGAGTTGTGATGCTCAGTGCCATCAACTTCAAACTGGTGAATATAATTAAATCTACTTGGAAGCTATTTTTCTTCTACTTTAGGTACTGTAGCACTTATATTTATTGTACAAAGGCTGCTACAGTACAAGAACTCTAAATAATGTTAAAGGAGTTATCTCACCTGTATTTTAGTAATCTCTTAGCCACCCTTGTTATCCAGACCCTGAATTAATCCCCTTTTGTCTTAGATAGTGGGATTACAGAATTTTATAGTATTTCTGAAGTCAGTTGATTTTTTTTCCAAAACACTTGAACTAGTTTTTTAAAAAATATTAAATTGCCTCATATATTGAACATCCTTACTCCATCACAACATATTGCAACACAAAGATACAGATCCAAATAAAATACTATTCCTCTAAATTGCCACTGGGATTTTGCGGGTGGTGAGGAAAGTGCATGGCATTCTAGTTAAAGAGGGTAGTTGTAATTCTCTGTGCTTATCATCAGCATCTTCAAATCACACACTTCCGCAGCCCAACATTCTCTTGGCTTACATTCATAATTCTTTTTAACTTTACAGTGTGGGGAATGGGCAAGGAGATAAAGATGTGGGTTAGGTTTCTAAGGGGTTGAGTCAGATATGTGTGTAGATATGCAGAAACAGAATTTCACATTAGGCTCAAGAAAAGGGTAACATACTGGTTCATTTCCCACCTAAAAAGAAAGCTGGAAATGCTAAGGAAAAGTACAGCACAGTGAAGTTTCAGGTGTAGATGTTTTCAAATTATTCAGGGTATTTATGCTAATTGTACTGACAAAGAATCTATGATTATTTTGGTTCTCTCACTAAGGATACTCAAAGATCTGGGCTGACATAAAAGGGTATGTAAAAGCGAAGTTTTATTACAGATGTCAAATTTGTTGAAGAGTGTTTCATGATAGATTACTTTATTGAAACGAGTAATAAGTTTAATTACAAATCGTTTCAAATCTTTTTTTTCCCCTTTAACTCAATAAAGAAGAGGAAGAAAGTTATGGTTTATCTTCAAAGGGGAGGCAAGAATAATTCGTGGGAACAATATAGTAAAAATGAATTTAATCCCTACAAGTTTAAAACCTAAAAGCAAAGGGGCAAAAAAGAGGAAAGGATCAGCAAAATGTGGCTGGAGCTGGTGGCCTATGATTACACCAAGCACTTTTTGTGGAGACAGGAAAAAAAGATTTATGCTCCACGGTCCAAGAATGTGTGTAGTGTGAACGATACTGAAAGGTAACTGAACAGAGGCCGATGTGGGAGATAAGGGAGCAAACGCTGACAGCGTCCTGTTGCTGGTTCAGAGGCATGTGGAGGGAAGAATGCGAAATACCTCTGCACAGGCCCTAGAATGATCGCAGATGATTTTTTATAAGTATACTCTTTACTTTTCCGCTCTATACATCTGTTAGCTTTTTAGAAATTAAAACATATGTACATCCAAATTTATATACAAATATCCTTGCATTATGAGATTTACTTTTAAAAGAAATATGCTGGGCGAGGGGAAGGCCCTGTCATTAGGGACCATTAGACTAAGTACCTGGATTCCAAGTGGGACAGGAGGAATGCCCTAATGCACACAGGCTGGGGCCCTCCCTGCCATTTCCAGATGAATTTAGTGCAGTTTTTCAGTTGCATTTGATGATGAAGCAGTTGGGCTAGAGATGGATAAAATTAATGGACAGTGACCATTGTAATAGAAACCATGTCATTCATCCTTTCTAATTTTCCAAACCAGATGTATTTTTTTTTCCATCTTTTGGACGTCCTATGTTTCTATTTCTCAAGTGACATGATAGTAGTTATTTTGCACTCATTTGTTTTCTGCATCGAACCTTTTTCCTCATTTGAGAGTTTCCTTATGATTCCATAGGCCATGCCCTTCAAAAATGAATTAAGAAATTGTTAAATTTAGTTGTCCCCCTCTTTGCATACTGGTTTATAACAAAGATAAATGAGTTGACAATGAAAAGCAGTATGTACTGGCTGCCTATTGTGTTCCTAACTCGATGAGAAATGCAGGGAAAAAAGCTTCTGTACCCTCAACCTGCATGCCAGTTGGGCAATCAAGACAAAGAAAAAGGACTAAACAAGATTTGATTATGGATGTCAGCCAAGTATAATGAAGGGATATTTGTGGAGCACAGAAAAATATGTGCAAAAGCAATTTGAGAAGAAATAATAGAATGTGGGTTGAATTCATCAGAGAAGGCTTCAAGGAGGACATGGAGTTAAAGCTAGGCTTTGAAATATGATACCTGTGCAGATGGACAGAAACTCAAAGGTGAAGGAAGTTACCATTCATTAAGAATCTATTATGGGCCAAGCTGCACTAAGTCAATATGATTACGTTAATTTTAATAGTTGAGAGATATGGGACTGGGAGAGATTTAGAGAGATTTAGTGATAAGTTTTCCAGGGAGAAACCTCTATTAAATGGTATATTTTGGATTCAAATCCAGGTCTGTCTAACCTCAATGTTTGAACACTCTTCACTATATGGGAAGATGAATAGTAGGAGGATAAGAAAGATCGGTGGTGGCGACAATTAGTTGACCTACCTGACTGTCTAGGCAAAGCTCCCTTGACATCATTTGTACAACGTCCTTTGTTTTATAGAGTCTGTCATCCAAAGAGAGTAGAAATAAGGTTAGATCCGCAGAATCTTACAAAGACAGCAAAGGAACACACTCAAACTTTGGAAACAGGTGTGAGGTATACTTAGATAATCTGTATGCCACAGGCTGAACAATTTTCTGGGATACACGGCTCTTCGAATCCTGTCTACACACAATCTTCCCCTCTCAAAGAACTCCGACTGTTTGGTGTCTCTGGGACTAAGGGACCACCAGAATTTTTGTGCAAGGAAGAAGGGGCCAGATGAAGATGAGCTCCAAAAAGAGGTGCTTTAGTAGCCTTGAGGCTAGGAAATATAGGGGATGTGTGAGTAACTGATAACTAACATTCTCTTATGTGTTCTAGCCTAATGGCTAGGTTTGTAGTGAAAACCCCCTGAATTAGAACAGGTGAAGAGACTCATGGCCCCCTGAGACCTCAGAGTTTGGCCCTACTCATGGCAAACGGATACTCCTCTAACAAAATATACAGAGTTAAAATGTTTGCATGACTGGATTCTGGGATACAAACAAGGCCTTCAATAAAGACCTTTATTTAGTAAAAGACTGGGCACTTTCCTAACAGATGTTACAAGAAACAAAAAGAGAATTTTATGAAGAATCTGATAAAATATTGAAAGCATTTTATTTTGTAAATGTAAAATGTTACTATAAGATAGCAAACATTGAAACACAATTTTGTAAGATCTGGACTTCTGCCTATCCCAATTAGAGAAAGACCTTTCCTATAACATCAATTCCAGTAAGAGTGTCCCCCCATCCAGAAATTTGAATGACAGGGATTATCTTCACCCTAATGCTTAGATCATAACCTGTTAGTCAGCCATTTTCACTTCAACAACCTAAGAAAGCCTAGGACTGTGGAATCAAGAGATTCATTAAAAAATAATTTTAACTTTTTTTTTTCTTTTGCCAAAGAAGACCTGTTGAGTCCTGTTATATTTTTCTCCCAAAGGTTCTATCAACTAAACAAAGTATATTAAAGCATAATCAATTTTAAATATTTTGTAAATCAAATATATGTTTGTATGCACATGCAAAAGCTCTTTTCATGGCCCACAAGCCAATGAGACATAAGGGCAAAATAAAGAATTACTGTGTCTCTTAAAGTGCATTCAATGCTTTGGAAAAAAAAAAGTTGAGCTACCCCCATATCCCACAAAGGCTGTAATATTAATTTTGGGAAAAGCCACCATAGATGGAAAGAGTTGTTTGGAAAAAAAAAAATACTGAAGGATTTTGCTTTCAGATTTCCTCAGAAGCATCGATAATTTTTCATTCTACTTTAAAGAAATTGGAACTGAAAATCAAAGGGCTATATATCATTAGCATACTTTATGCAAGAAAAACTAAGCTTTAAGTTCAAATAAAATGCTTGCTATATATAGATATTATTTTTATGCCTCTTCATTTTATTTTCCAATAATTTGAACAGTTTGCAGAGTGTGGCCTCCCAGCCAGTATCAGCATTCGCACCCCTCAGCTGGATCTCCACAACCTCCGTGCATTGTCAGATCACACTGATACTTCCCTGTTCTCTCACCCCTCCAACCCCAAGGAGACTTCCATTCTCCACTCTCCACTCACAGCACTCTGAGAGAGCCTATGTGTCCTGTCCCAGAAGATTTTGGGGAAAACGTACACTTTGAGAATAAATGTCACTAGAGGGGGAAAAAACAACAACTGTCTAACAAGGAGCAAAAGATTCCATTCTCCTGGATGTTTTCCGAGTTCCTCTTAAAACAAGAATTTACCCTTATGCCACAGCTGCAGGACAAGTAACAAAATCAACTGTATTTAATATGCAAAAGCCACGGCTTGCATTAAAAAGGCAGCAATCCCAGCAATAAAGAACTATCTATGAAATTCTAACCAATGGATATATTCATTTCACAAAAAGATATTATTAAACAACTACTACATTCCTTAATTATTTCTTACCTGTTGCATGGATTAAATAATTATGTTAATTTTAGATTAATTATTAGCATAGAGGGCACAGGAGTTTTTCCCATACTAATCTGAATATATATTATTTATTTATTTATTTATTTATTTTAATGGAGCATATCAATGTACTGATATTCCATGGAACACACTTTGGAAAATGCTGACCACTGGACTTCTATCATTCATCTAATCACCCAGTCGCTACTTAAATATCCCTAGGTATAGCTCACATCATCAGAGGCAACTTACTTCATGCCCAGAAAGCACTGATCATTACTGTTGGAAAGTTGTTGTTATGGATTGCGTTGGTTGTAATAATAAAAATAATAATAATAATAATAATAATTGTTATTATTATCACCCCAAATCTGCCACCCTGAATCATCCTTTTCTTTGTACTAGTTCTGCCTCCTATAAAACCTTGATGAATTAGTAGAAAGCAAGGTTTGGTATATGGAGTTGGTGCCTAAATTAGTCTGAAACAGTGAAGAAACCAGGTATTTTCAAACTGAAGCTGGAAAAAAAAAATCAATGCATTGTTTCTCTTTACATTTTGATACTCAAAACTGACTTATTTTTTAAATTCATCAGATGTGGCTATTTAGCAGTGTTCCATACAAGCATGGCCTATTGAGGAGCTGGCCACTTCTGCCTGAGAGTTCAGAACCTGCTTTCCACAAGGGTGAGAGGTCCCTGTCTAGCCATAAAGATTGATTTCTAAGAACCTAAGAGACATCTCCAGATTACGTTTCCTGAAAAGAAATAATGGTTTCACATTTGTCCTCGAAACAGACCCTTTCAATAAATATATTAACATCATTAGAACAAAGCACAAACTGATAACTTTCCTTGGAGACTTGAATTGAGCTATAGACATGATGCTCATACTAACAGACCGAGAAATGAAACTTGCAGCTTCCAGTCATCGCTGGTCAAATAGAATTTAATGTGCACTTGATGAGCATCCCAAGGGAGGAAAAAGGTACCCTCATTGTGCAGCCTTCATCAGCATTTGCTCCTGAATCACCCCAGTTTGCTCTTCCCCTTAATAATCAAATAATTCTCCAGCCGTTCATGATTTTGCTATATATATATCTTTTTGGACATCAAATTAACACTGTGATTTTCATTCTACATATGTTGTGTAATAATTGATTCTGCCCTAGCCTTACAAACATACTAAGCTTAATAAATATATTTATGAGAATTACTTTGTATAGTCCTTATGCAATCAGCCATGCTGGGTATGATGGCCCAAGACAATGAAAACCCATTGACTTTTTGTAGCAAATTAGTCTACCACCTAATCGGTGAACCCTGCTAAGCTTTTGAATTATGACGAGAACCAGCAGCTCAGTTAGAACACTCAAATGAATTATATCAATTCATAAACTTGTTCATGTCCAGATTTCATTAGCCACACATTAACAGCATTTTATGTTTATTACTGCTCTGACATAATCTATAAATAACTGAAATGCTAATCATAGTGTTCTGCCGGGCATCATCATTTAATCATAAAGAGATACATTATTATAAACTATAATAGATAATAACAAGTCTGGGTCAATGGCCGCATATTAAAAGATCACAATTATATCCTATAAGGCTATGTACCTCATACATTTGGTGACACATAGGTCCATATCTAATCACTTGCAAATGTTTTCCCTCTGACATAGTTATAGTACAAGGTGACACAATTAAGAAAATATGCTTGTAAAACAGTACAATCCTTGAACATCAAAGTAAACAGAGAACAAGTAATAGTGGGAGAAAGCATCTTCTTGCCAATGCCAATTCAATTAACTCTTTATAGGTAGGTTTGTTTTTCAGCAAAAAGGGAACCCATGTTCCTAAATATATGAGAGCCAAAAGAAGAAAAAAAAAAAGATGTGCAGCTTATCAAAATGTAACTCGGAAAGCTATTAAATAAAAGCTAAATTCAGTTACAATTGAGTTAAAATTGTAAAACAAAGCCTAAGTACTGATTAGATCTTCTCCAAGTCCTATTAATGGTTTATTGCAAACTGGAACATAGCAATCTTATATTACATTATAAAATAATTTCATGTAAGAATATTCACACTTCCTTGCGAGAGGTAATAACTTTCAAACTCGGCAAAGCTACCAATTTCGAATGGCCCTGTGAATATTGTTCCTGCCATGATGCTGTCATCACTGTCATGCTTTGACTAGTTGATGACAGAGCACTGATCAAGTTTGGATATTGATTTAACAGGATGATGGGGTCATTACCTTTGTAGCTTATGAGATTCCCTCTTTTTGCTTCAAGAAAATATCTTATGAAATGCCAGCTGCTGCACAAATAATTTCTAAACTAGGTTATCAGCAGAAAGAGTTCTGAATGAGAAACGAGGCTGACCCAGCATCCAAGAATTAATGGCAGATTATTAAACGAAAGTATTTTATACTGAGAATTAGCCACTAATTTAAAGCCTTCGTTGAACAGGACGCTGAGATAGAGAATGTCATTGCAAGCACTTGCACCTCGGAGCTCAGGGTGAATTGAGGGAGATAAAGAAAGGAATGTAAAACACTATGGAAACCAACCTCTGGAGACTTAATATTCTGATCAGCTCACCTCCGAACATCTGGCTCTTAAATGTTCAAGCACAAAAACAAGAGAGCTAATGAAAGCAGCGCATATTATCTCTCCCATCAATGTACCTCACAAACACCTGCTAAAATTAAAACAAATTGAATCTTGATTGCTGATTAAGTACCCCTTCTTTAGCTAGATATTCTGTCATTATTTGCCCTGGCGTACAATGCATAAACTGATGAATGGTGAGTAGTGGGCTATAGTAGCAAAGGTGGATAAAAGGCGATTTAAAGTAGATGAATATAAATGGTAACAGATTAACTTTGTGTACTCTAACCCAGCAAAAAAAAACAAAAAACAAAAAAAAACAGTGAGTCTTCACGCCTACCCCCACCCAAGAATTAAAGTGATAAAACTGCATTTAAAACAAAGGTGAGTCTGCATTATAATTCGCCTCTTCCCTTCCAGGAAAGTTCCTTGTCCGGCAGGCCTTGCTGCATTTAATTTACTCACCACCGCTTGGTGACTGAGCTTCAGAAGTACTCTTGACCTGTATTACTGACTGCTTGTATTCAGTTTCTTAGCTGCTTTTTTATTTTTTTCATTTTTTAATGTTTTTGGATTTGTAAACCTTTCCAGACACAGGCTGCTAATACCAAAAACAGAACCTTCCAAGACACATTTGGTTTGTCCATATCTGAAACAAATACTTGGACTGTGGTTAAAAAAAAAAATGTTATACAATTTACTGCCAATAAACCAAGAGACTATTCAGAGTGCACACTTCAGTTAGAATAAAAATACCCATTTGAGTTTTCATCACACATATATAAATACCTTCCTATGCGAACACTGATGACAGATGTGTGGCTAATCTACCATGTTAACTTCATTTGAGAAATTGTGGTTTGGTTCAAACTTTATTAGCTAAACTCGAATTGATCCTGATAAGTTTTAACTCAATATTTTACCTGGTTCAAGTATATTTCCAGAATTCATGCAACTCAACAGCTCCCCTGTATTTGCAATACATTCACATACATTTCCTGTTAAAATAATCAACTTGTATTTGTTTCAATGTCTTGTGATTAAAACAAACAAAAAAAGAGTGGAGTGAGAGAGAAATGACAGTGTGTAAATCCTTCTTAACACCACAATCTACACAACCGTTTTTTTTTTTAATTAATTTATTTATTTGACTAACACAATAAGGTCACAACAGCACATGTGTTTGGCATATGCATTTCATCAGTGATAATTATGCTCTATCTGAAAAGTAGCGTCAACATGATAGGTTACTCCAAGATCTTTTATAGGGCATTAAAATAAAAGGAAAGAATGCCCAAGAACCACTTATTGTTCCTTGACTTTTTTTTTTCTTATTGCATTCTAAATTATTTAAATATACTATTAGACATCATATTGGAAAAAACAGATGTTTTCTAATTATGAACTGATTTTACAGTGTGATGGTGTCACATATTTAAATTACAAATACACATTTTTAGCATTCCAGCTGTGCTTTACAAGAGTTTAATTTGCTTCTTCTGATATGTCACATTGCACCTGCCTTTTAAAAACTCCTATAAATGTAAAACATTACTCAAACACAATTATTAAGGCATGTTGAAGAATTCTAAAGATTCTGAACAGCTTATAGAAGATGATTTTTATATAAAGATTCAATAATGAATCTACAAAATGTGTATTTGGAGTAACATTTACAAATATTTTTAGAGGAATATGAATTTGGACTGATGATTTGTGTGTGTACATATATATATATATATATATATATGGAGGTACAGTCATATAGAGAATTTAATTTTATTTATTATAGCACCTTTCATATTAACTGTATCTTTAAGCACAATCATACAAACTTGAGTTTAATATACCTGCTGTGTATTAACAACATGGAAATAAAAATTCAGCATCTATTAAGAACTTAAAGAGGGCTTTTATCAGATGGGAAGTATGAAAGTACTGTGCCCAGAGATTGAGCACTAGTTAAATTACTATTACTTCTTGTTTTAAGGACAACAGTATGACATAATCAGACTGATGGAACATTTGAACATTTCAGGGGGTAAAAAGTTTAAATATTCAAAATTTAAGTTAAATCATTGATCAAAAAGTCAATAGTAATGGAACTAGTTCATCTTGATCTCATTGTTCTTAGGAGCACTTGAGTTTTGTGGGAAACATTTGACCCACATAAAGTTCAATGACATCCCAAGGTTTAAATTTACACGCAGTGAGTGTAAAAACAAATAAATTCACATACATAAGTGAATGAAGATACATCCATAGGCAAAACCACCAAGAATTAGTTTTTATATGAGGCAGTATTTTAAAAATGAAAACTGACAATATGGGTTTTTTTTCTAGAATCCACAGAAATACTTTAAACTATAAAATAAATAAATTCAGAGAGATCTATATATAAAATCTACATATAAAAACTATAAAAGGGGATCAAATATGTGATGATGGAAAGAACTGACTCTGGCTGGTGAACACACAATGTGATATATAGATGATATATTAAAGAATTGTACACCTGAAATCTATGTAACTTTGCTAACAATTGTCACCCCAATAAATTTTAATTAAAAAAATAAATAAATAAACGTTAAAAAAAAAGAAAACTATACAAAAGGAGTATTTCTTTTATATTTGTTATACATATTCAAGAGGTATTTATTTCTTGGTGTGTTCCCTAGAAATAATAATTATTCTTTCAGAAATATATATTCATATTAGAAGTCACAATGAGAGAATAGCTCAAGAGAAATTAAATCAGATGTAACTTATTCACCCAACCTTCTTGTTTCAGAATAATAAGCTTTCCCTCAACAAGTTTTTGAAGAATTAACATGTTTAAATGATAGTGTGGAGTATTTTCCCCCTTTTTCTATTTTCACAAGAATGGCTTAAAATAAACTATTGATAACTTTTTCAAATCTTAATATGGCTAAATGATCTATTTCTGTAAAAACAGATTTCACTGTCCTCAGATGTAGTATTCAAGACAAAGACAATAAGAATGTATATACTGTGAAACCGGACCGCCCCCCTCACCCTCACACACCTCAGTGTGAGTAGCTAACATAATGGTAAATTGACTTTTTTTAAAGAGAAGTCTGAAGCTTAAATCAGGATAGTAAAAGTATTACGGTAATAAATTTTACTAGCAAACAAATAAAATCACATTGTAAAACCTTTCCAAAAAAGAGCTTTTAACTGCAGTGCATAATCATATATAAAAACCTAAAATGGAAATTTTTATCCATTAAAGTGTGAACAAGCTAATTCAGAATAAATGGGAGGGCATTTGGAACGATACAGTGTTCTGCCAGCTCTCTAACTGAACAAAGACCTTATTTTAATCATAAGGTTATTGACTGCAAAACAATGTGTTTCTGCCAAATACAGAACTTTGAAAATGACTCATCTGTAAGTCTTATTTTTCAGAGGGTTTTCATGGTCTGTCACAGCCAGACTACCTATTTTGACCAGATTTCGTCTCTTGAGTCACTTGGGCCATCTGTCCTACTCTCTGAGTTCAGCTCTCTGAGTGAGTCCTGAGCAATCCTTCAAGCTCCTAGTATCCTTGCACCTTAACTCAGCTCCATAGGTCCAGGGAGCCACCTGTGTGAGCAAGGCAGGTCAACTGAGAGTGATGAACACCTTGGCTCTTTGGTTCTGATTACCAATCCTTACCTACAGACCATTCCCCAAAATGTCTCCTTGTTCTGGATTTGGCTTCATGTTTCCGACCATATAAATGTGGCAATCTCAAGGTTGAAAGACACTATGGGTGCCTTAGATTTCTACCAAGCAGGGAGTCCATGGAATAAAAACAAGGAGCCTCAGAGCAGGGGCCCCAATTGTACTTTGAAAAGGGGCCCTCGACTAAAGTTGTCCAACAGGCAGGCGAATTTAATTCTTTCTGAAACTGACCATCAACACTTGGTCTGCCATAATATGATAGTTGCAGACCTCAATCTAATTAGGAAAGTCTCCTGCAGTTGCAGAAGCAGCTGCTCTATCCTGAACAGAAACAAGAATATGAATTCAAAGACTGTGTATGAATGAGATGTATCTTTAAAAAGTGCTCCTCTGGGACGCTCAAAACTTGAGAGTCTAGAGACCGTTTTTCTGGAATGTTATTCTCAACACACAGCTAATACCTCAATGAGCAGATTATTTAATTTAGGGAATAAGCAGGTTAATAAACAGAATTGAAAAGGTCTTCTAAACATCATCAACTGACCCAAATTCCGAGATCCTCAGCCTCCTAATTCTTTCTGCTAATTCCTCTTTAAACATTCCTTTCATCCATTGTGCAAAATAAATCCTCAAGATTTTCCAATATGAACACCATGATTGTATCCAATATCCTCACATACTGAGGCCACCACCCTTGAATCCTCAGAGAAGCTTTGGTTCTGGTCCTCCATTACCTACTTTTTTATACTGAGGGTGAACCTGCTTTTACCTTCAGCCTCTGGGGAGCTTCTCTTTATGGATCAAACTACGCATGCTTCTGTGTTAAGGTAGGAGTTATTCAGGGGCATCTGATTCACCTTTCTCTTCACACCCTTGAATCACAGGGGGAAAGAAAATAAGTTGCAATAGTAGTGGAAACTAGATATATTAATAAATAATCTGACATACTCCAGGAGAATTTTCATCAAAGAATGGATGGAGCTCTGAGATAAGACAATGAAGTTAGAGGAAAACAAGTTGGGGGTTTCCAGTCCTCTCCTCTGTCCAGCAACATGGTGGCCCTATTGACCACAGAACGGGGAACTGAGTAGAAGCTGCTTTAAGCGCTAACTAGAGCTAATCCACCTTCACCGCGCCACCCCATTCTCTACGGCTGCCAGTCCCTCCTGTCCCATGTGCTTTCATAGGCTACAATTTTAGGAAAGCATCATATGAAGGGGTGCAACAGGCGGTAACATAATGATTCAGAGATAAAAGTTTCTAAATCAAGAAGAGCCCTAGAAGACATGCTGTTTGGACATTACAGCTATGTATTACTTTTGGAAAGAGAGAACATGAATGATGTTTGAAATAATTCAAATTGAGATACCCAAAACAGAACAGAACAGTCTTTCCCAGTTCAAAAGAATGTCACAGGATAGATGATGGCTTGACACTGGACATTTGGTCAACAGTCTAAGATCTGAGAATGAGTCTGATAACCAGGAAAATGGAGAGGGGTTCCAAGAAGAACCCCCC
The DNA here is from genome assembly GCA_033961575.1 of Aselliscus stoliczkanus. NCBI lineage: Eukaryota > Metazoa > Chordata > Mammalia > Chiroptera > Hipposideridae > Aselliscus > Aselliscus stoliczkanus. The sequence goes on along the minus strand of CM066730.1, from coordinate 70,318,851 downwards.
AGCGCAGCATGGTATGCTCACAAAACCTGGTCCGGATTGATCCCTCTCACTCTTGGGTAAGCCAACTAACCAAAACCGGTTTAGCAAAAGATTCTCCAACATGAAATCAAAAGACAACAGAACACAAAAAGCAGAGAAATGCCACAAAATAAAGGCTTTTCTTTTAACTACAGAGGGATAAAACAAGCATCTCACTAGTGTTCTCAATAAGATTTAAGAAAACTTGCCCTCAAAAGCAAAAGATTAATGATCAGGAAACAAACCGGTTTGAAAAGAAAGTTTGTTGGGATTCATGTGTGATAAAAAAGTTGAATGAACTAAGGAAAGATAGAAAAAGATCCAGAATTCTGTGATGTAAATGAATCTGCATTAAAGAAGAAGTACACAGATTGTTGAGGTGAAAATTTGGTCACTGACATTGAAGCCAATACAAGGGGCAGAGAAAAAGGACAACAGTAAACAATGAGTCACATGTCAAAGGCTACAATAGACAATGAACAGCCCACATATGGACAACTGTAAAAGATGGAGGGAGGTGTATAAAAATATAATGATATTCTATTTGTATTTGAAAAGAAATATTGGTTATATACAAAGTAAAAAGTCAAGCTGGTCTTACAGTTTTGTTGGGCTTCATTAAATACTAGATGAGAATGAAACAATATCTACATAATTTTATGGGAAAAAGACTGCGACTCAAGAATTCTACATATAAACAGTTGTGGTACATCTACAACGTCAATAAAAAGGTATTCTTAGATACACAGGGGCTCAGAAAGTATAGACCCATATGCCTTAAAAATAATTACTCAAAGGCTTATTTAAGCTAAGAGAGAATACTCAAAAAATTTTAAATGGAAAATAGAAAAGCACTGATATTAAATAAATGATGGCAAATAAACATAATATTTCATCTAAAAATTTTAAATGTAACTCTTACAATAAATTAACATTTTTAAAAATGGTCCTTATAAAACACACATGGTGTGTTTTTTTTTAAAAAAAAATCATTATTTAACATATATTATTCACACCTCTAATTATATTAACACAAACTGGAAGTGATTTAAGAAAAAGCAGTAAAAGGGGGCAATTTCCTCATCTAACAAAGTGGCTAATCAAAAGCAGCTTTTTCTCCACGCTGACAATTAAAGAGATATAGGCTGAAGAAGTTTTATTTTAATGTAAATGTAGTTACCATTGTTAAAAATCAAATGTATACCTTATAAATAACTGTAGGGAGAAAAGAAAACAGAAGGAAGGAAAGAAAGAAGGAAGAATGAAAGGAAAGGAAGAGAAAAAAAATCTACAGAGAACAGAGAAAAAAGAAACAGAAAGCATAGAAATATTTCAAACAAATCTGAGATATAATGTCAAATATATCAGTCATGACTCAGATTATTAATATGATATTAGAATTAACATTAGAACTATTTTAAAAGCAAACAAACCATGTGAGGTGGGGTAAGTCATTTTGGACATGATGCTAATAGAAACACAACTAACACGAAAGAACAAAGAAAGGTTAAAAATAAAAGCATATCCTTCTGTATCACTCAGTCACAATAAAAACAAAGCTGGGTGACAACTATAAGATTAGAGATGAAGAAATAGACTTAAAAACTTAAATGGAACGAAAAATTAACATAATATGTAAAATCTGCCATGTAGTCATCATAATAACAACAATAATACCAGTGATGAAATGCTCTGAATAGTATAGTATCAAAGTTGATAAAGGAAAAACTACTAATTGTAATGCGAGACTTTACAATTACAATGAAATAAGGAAATGATTTATAGAATTTAAGAAAATGGCAATAATCTACTATCTATGGGACACTTATTACATGCCAGGCATTGTGCTAAGTTCTTTAATATGTAGCTTATTAGAGCGTAACAATTTCATAGGGTGGATTGATGGTCTTTCTCAGACGTGGAGAAACCAAGACCAAGGCGTGCATACCTTGCTCAGCTTCATACCATTGGTGGAGCCAAAGATGCACTTTAAAGCTATATCTGTCTCTTAGAGGTACTAAGAAAAGAGAGTTCTAGAAAATGGCCAAATATAAACTAAATATACAAAAATGAATCATTTTCTTCTATATCTATAATAATGGAATAGGAAACAAAAAGTTGTTTCTCAATGTGCAATAAAAGCATGAAGTTCTCTCTAGGGAAAACTGTAATTAAAGGAAAGCACTAAGGAACAGATGAAGAATGATACAGATCTTCACTGAAAATCATAAAAGAATACATAAATAGACCTTTTGTGTCTCAGATATGGAAGACTGAATTTTGTAAGAATGTCAGTTCTCTATTTCATGGGTTTAGTGTTATTACAATTAAAATCGCTGCATTTTTTTTTAACTTGCCAAAGTGATTTTAGAGTTCAGTTAAAGAAGAAATATAAGAGCTTCTCTAGATGTAAGCTGTGTGTTTAAGGAGGACAGAGAATATATCTATCTTGCCCAGCTTCCCTGGCCTACAGGAGAAACTACATAAATATTTATTGAATGAAAAATGGCTAAGAAAATTTTGAAAAATATTCTAATTAATGTTTCTAACTAAATGAAACTAATATTTCTAACATTCTAACTAATAAGTAAAAACTTGCCTCAATAAAGGTTAATGTCTTTGGTACAGAAAAAATAATAATAATCCAAATTAATAGGAGGAATACAAAAAGTCTGTGATGGTTCCCAGAAAACGAATATAAATAAAAATAATTTGTTTATGAGCATATTCATTCAAGGGTTATTAATGATAGTAAAAAAAATGTCCCTAATGATAATAGAGCAGTAAAATTAATTATGGCATGTCCATATAAAGAATAATATACAGCCTTTTAATGTACTATTGAATATTTAATGACTTTTATTCAGTTTATTCCTTCTATAAATGCTTATAATGTAATGGTAAAAGAAAAAGCAAGATACAAGTGTATAAACAAATCAAGGTCTCATTTCATGTATGTATATCACTGAAAAAATATCATAGGAAAGAAATATAATAAAACATCAATGGTATATCTGGGTTGTGGAATCACTCATTATATTTTATTTTCTTATTTATACACTTTTAAATTTTCCATATTTTCTTTAATGAGCTTATTTAAAGCTTAGAATGAGAAAAAAAAATCCTTTAAAGACTAGTTTATTCAAGGTAATAGAGCCAGATTACTAAAAGTGAAAATAAATCTGGCCTGACTTTCTAATTCAGTGTCTCCAAATTTCAGGAGATGTCAATTTCCATATGTTCTAAAATCCTAGAAAAAAATCTGATCTTCAATCTGTGGAACCAAAATAGGCACTTTCTCCAAAAGTAATGGGGTCTATAGTCTCTCTTACACTCTTTACCTGAGACTCAAACACCAAAATGGATATATTTGTATTTTTTTAAAGTAAGCAAATTAAGACAATATTTTAGAAACACTTTTTCTCTCAATACTTGTGCAGTAGATATAAGAAAGTTTTCACTGAGATAAAAAAGAAGTGAAAATGTCCATGAAGCACACAGAGACATAAAGAGACATTAGAAAAATAGTAATCAAACGACTTCTCAACAGCAGCATTATTAAAATGATGAAAACATTAATTAGCAATACAATGTTTGGAAAAGATAGTATATTTTTAAAGCCATTGATGCTCCATAATATTTAAAAATAACAGAGATATCCAAAAACTACAGCAAAGTCTTTTCATTGGTGTTTATTAATTAGGACACCCTAACTTACCATTAAGAATTGAACTAAAGGTCATTTCCCTGTTTAAATTGATTCACCTTTGGAAAATATCAGTGTTTAAGAACAGAAACTAACGAAGTAAGTTTCTACTTATTTCTGGAGATTTTGGCAAGAGAATGAATGATTTGGGTTGTATATTCTACATTTTTTAGGAGAAGAGAGAACCTTGTGCAAATAGTCTGAATAAAAGATTGGTAACCTTTTAATAAGATTTTGTTCGTCTATGTATAACTATATTCTCATGTCAACACTTGTAGACAAGTCTTAATGCTGATGAGTTCATTTTAGGAATATATAACTTAACGAGTTGTCAGGTTTAAAATAGGAACATGTATCTTACTCATGAGTCTTTCATTTTTAATGGATAAGAGATGTAGTGGCTTTTCAAGCTTCCGTGTAAGGAATCCTGGACCAATGCTTTCAGGGACTGACCCTCTGTATGCACTGACATGCGCAGGAATTGTCCTGGCAACCACCCCAATGAAATGGTCTACGATAGAAAATCTAATTTTCACTCAGCAGAGCTCTGTAGATGTGGAAACCCTTAAATAACTGAAACCCAATATTAAGAATATACTTCTTTATATAAGTCATATGATGCACTTATAGTGTGCCATTATATGATTTGATGTGATTCACACAACAGTTCTGAGACATAAGCAGGGAAAGCATTACATTTTCCTATTTTGGATTTGAGGTCACTACAGCTGGGAGGAATCGGCAGTTTATAAGATCCTACAGCTCAGACCATGGGTGGGACTAGAACCTGTGTCTTGGGAGGCCTTTTTTAGTATTCTTTCCACTAAATCATGTGGGTTTTCAAGAAAACAAATTTCCATAGAAGGCCCCTCCTACACTCCTTTGGGTAATTTTAATAAACTCAGTGTAAAACAAACAACAAATTGGCTGTTCCCAAGCAGATGGTGCTGCTCAGCTGAGGTTAAGCAAGGAGGGCTCCAAGGCACCAAACTTGCACAGACATTACTTACTTCCTATCTGATCATGCTGGTGCAGGCAGACAATTCATATTCGATGTTCTTAATACCATAGCATGAGCCACAGTCCTTCTGATCGCCCTGATGGATAGGGCCAGCTCACGCTCGGTGTGGATGGAACATAGCTAGGGACATAGCATTGCCAGCAAGTCCTGCCCCAGGCAAACTCACAAATTCCAACAGGATGGAAAAAGGCAGTGGGAGGCCAACACCGATTGGCATGTAGCAAATAGGTTACAGCTATGCCATAAGGTCATAAGGACTCTAAAATTTTGTAAAACTACAGAATTCTTTTTCTTACTAGAATTAAACAAATAACAAGAACATGTGATTACTTTTTCACCAAATACCAGATAGACGTCTCCAAATCCCTTCTGATGTATCCTGATACTATGCAAATGTTGTTATATTTTCTATGTCCCAGGGTGAAGAACTTTGGGAAACCTTGGCCCTTCAGTCCTTATGATGGCAGAACAATTCAGAGGAGGAACCATGCGATTTGTGACATTCACTCATTTACTAAACAACTAAATACATAGTTATGGAGCATCTACTAGGTGCTGAGATACACCAAAGAACAAAAGAAAGGGCTTACCCTCATGGAGCTTACCTTCTGAGTAAGGGGACTAGGGTAGTGAAAATATATACAAGTAGTGCAGGGTGGTGGTAAGTACCAAGAATGGAAATACAGCACAGTCAGAAGGAAGAGTGACCTTCAGGGGTGTTCTCTGAGACAGGGTCAATGCGCAAGACACAGAGCTAGACTGGCAGGAAGTGAGCATGTTCAGGCTGCAGGAGCAAAAGCCGATAGTCCTGCGGGGGCAATTTCTTGGTAGTTCAAAGAACGGCAAGAAGGCCAGGGTAGCTGGAGCTGAGAGAACAGAGAATGTGTACAGGATATAATCAGACTATAGGAGACCCAAGCCGACAGTCAGCATCAGAAAAAGTTGTGATAAGGCCCTAAGGAGCTAGCTAAGCCACACTTCTGATACAGCCCCGGGGTCCTTGCAACACGTGAGAATCCTTGCACCCTGCCTTAGACAGGTCCTTGCCTGTCCCTCCAACTGTGCCAGTGTTTCCCAATTAGACTTTCTGAGTCCATTCATCACTCATACAGCCACATCTACCTGGCTGACTGTCACATCCCCAGTGACCCTCCAAAGATCTGCATGGGAGAATGAGATCCCACACCTACAGGCCCACCACAACAGGAAGCCATCCATGCTTGGAGCCTTCTCTGCTTCATTCTTGTGTGCGAGAAACTCTAAAGACACTAGTTTATTTGCAATTTCCAATCAGGCTACGTCCTCTCAAAGCTTCTCACACACAGTTCTCTCTGGTGTGATGCCCTCTCTCCACCCACCCTGAGCCCTGATCTTAGCAGTCTGCCACATTCCTACTCATTCTTCAAGCCCCACTTCCATAGGACTCCTCTGGGAATCCTCCATCAACCATTCCTGAAAATTAGTCCCTCTTACCACAGCACTCACCTACTTCTACTCTATTCTCTTCTTCCAACTTTTATAGATGGCCAAGTATGTGCCAGAGTCCTGGGATTCAAATATAAAGATGAATAAAATATAGTTGTGTTCTGGAAGGATGTGTACTCTAGTCAGAGACAGATCAAAATAATTTTATATTACATCATTATTATATAAAATGCTGTAACATGAAGTGCTTCTGGGAAGATGAAATTTCTGTTTCTTTTCTGCTAGAGAGGAGTAGATTGTCAGGAAAAGGAGTGGAGGAGGCACATCATTTGAGTTGAATCCTGAAGTTGAATAGACACTAGCCCTGTGAATAAGAAAGGGCAGGCTACGCCCCAGGAGGAAGCAGCAGGTATAAGCATGGAGATGTGAAAGGGCCTGGCATCTTGGGGGAAGAGTGAACAGTATAGGATGGCTGAGCTCTGGTGGGGGGCAGTGCCCGAAGACACAGAAAAGGGAGGTGGCAATAGGTTCTGAAGGGCCAAGAGTTACTTATTTGAAAACAGGATGTGACACCATCAGATGAGGATTTTAGGGGAACAACAACAACAAAAATCTGATGGCAATATGTGGGTTGAGGTGAGGGAAGGCTATTGGAGCCCTTACCCAAATTATACTGAAATTAAGCTTTTTGTATTTCGTTGTTTTTTTTTTTCCTTGATCTGGTAGAATTCTCAAAAGCCACAATTGTGTTTCTATGTACATAACAGTCACTCAGTGCTTGTTAAATAAAGTGAGTGCATGAATGAATGAATGAATGAATGAATATATCTATTTCATGAGGAACTTTTTTTTTTTTTGGGGGGGGCGTGGAAATCTAATCCAGGAGTGAAATTTCCTGAAACTGTGATGCCAGGGTTATGTTAAAATAATTGATCTCGCTTCATTTTGGAATCAGGTGTAGTTACTAGTTTTTCAAATAGTGTAAGTATTCATTTCATAACAGAAAAAAAATACACTTTCAAAATTTCAATGACAGTCTCACAAGACACATTGCTTTGTTACTTCCTTAAATAAAACTCAGAACTGTTTTGTTTCTTTGCTTTTTAAGCTGAAGTTCATGGGCATCCGTGGCAGCACACTGAGGGGTCAAAGACATTATGGCTTTGGCAGTCAATTAACGATCAGGGGGAAATTCTGGTCCTGCCACTTCCTGGGTGTGATGGTTTTGATCGTTTACAATGTCAGCTTGAATTTGTTTGTCTGTAAAATGGGAACACTGATCCCTGAATTGTGGAACTAAGTTAGATGATGCATGGAAAGTTCCTAGCACATAGTAGATGCTCCAGAGCCTACATTTATCTATATTAATGCAGTTATACATTTTTAGTTGTGTATGTTCCCCAAATATCAGGCTATCGGTCATCGTTGCTAATGTTATTCACCTGCATCTAACAGATCCTTCTTTCCCCAATCCTCCTTCAAGTAAGCTATTTCTAATTTTCTTTACCTATTTCTTTAGCTATTACCAGATAATACATAGCCCTTAATAAGCATGAATACAGCAATTAAGTTTCTGAATAAAGGAAGACCCAAGAGAGTCATAGCTCGGGTAAAAAGCCACCTGGAATGCTCAGAAGCCTCAGTCACTTCCCAATTCCAAATTGTGTCCTAAATTGTTAACAGCACCAGAAAACGGTCTTCTTCAGAATCCCTGAGATGTGATTATGTAGAAAGTAGAAAGACACAAAACGTGATAGTTTGGAGTAAATTATCTGTTGATAAAAATATAAAGAGTTTGAGGCAAAAAAAAAAAAAAAAGTCATTCACAATTTAAAAGGGAAACTAAAATTTAAGGTAAGGAAAATGACATGAGGAACTAGAGGAAAGAACAAAGCCCCTAGACTATGATAAAAGACTTTAGTCACCAGTAGGTAAAGGAAAAATAGAGTTTATTGGAAGTAATTTAGTGACTACTTAAGGAATTACAATAAAGGTGACAGAAATCCCAGAATTTGTAAGGCAAATGTAAATATAAATATAAATCAATTACTGGCTTATTATTTCATTAAATTGAAGATGGAAAGGACCAATTCTTGAGTCACACAATGTTTGCCTCCTGGGGTCCTAGATAGCTTTCCCTGTCAAATTAAAATAAAAAAGATAAATAAACATGAGAAATTAAGAATGTCGAAGTGTATGAAGGGAAAAGGAAAGAAGGGGGGAAATGATGTTTCACAATTATTATCCAGGCTAAGAGAAACAAAATTACTTGATCATAAATTCAAGATAATCTGGTTTTCTTTATGAGTTCGCATTTTATTAATGAAAGGAAGGTAACACCTTATTGTACCCAGGTGAATTAAAATGCCTATTTGAAGAAGCAATCCTCCATAGGGGTCTTTAATCGAATCTGTGAATGGTTCTAGAGCCAGATAATTTAGCTGTAAAAAGGCAATATTAATATTAACCTCTCCATGTGCACAGACCTACCTTGAGGGGCATAGGGACAGGGAAATGTTCACATAATGAAGTAGTAATCATGATTTTTCTAAATATTCTGAACTATTTTGAAAAACATAGGATACACCTCTTTTACAAAACTGCTTGTAACATGCACCATTCTCCCTTCGTGCCTCTTGCTCCTTGCAACACTGACCAGCACGTGCGGCTCATATCATTTTCTGACTTTGTATAACTTGTAATAAGTCTAACAGCCAAGCATTTAATTGATATAAAAGGAATAGAAAAAAAGCTTCAAAATGCAGAACAATCTCAACAGGAATCATGACAACACATTTCCAAATTAGAGGCAGGTGCTCAGTAGGGCCACCGTAGACTATGACTTATTAAAATAAAAACAAATAATTTGAGGGAAGAAGCAAATGTACTTTAACTGAACGACTGGCCAGTTTTGAGAAATAGAGATATAATAACAAATGGCTCTTAGCTTTGCTCCAGACTTGCAGTTAGTATTTTTTTTTTTTTAATGAAAATACCAATATACTGCATACTCTCTCTTTACAACTCCATCACCAACCCCATCTCTGCGGTGATCACCATTTTCCAGACCCCCTAACATTGCTGTCTCCAAACCCGTTCAATCCACCCTAGGTAACCCAGCCAGGCTCTGGTTCCTGATGCCCCACTCTGTCCATGCCACTTCTCTACCCAATCACCTTCAACTGCTCACCATTACGTACTGATCTTCTGTTAGCTGCCATATATGATCTTTCTTGATAAAGACTCAATGTATGTCTCAATCCTCAAACATGGATTCCTCTAAATTGTATGATTTTCTATTCCCTAAATATCTCCATGTTCTTCCTACTCTAATTACCTTTTCCCAACATCTAGATTTTCTTCTTTTTCCCCACCTCCACATATTAAAGATATACTAGGTCTTTAAGTCCTAATTCAAATGCCATCACTTCCACGATGCTTTGCCCTAGTAATGCCACAAAAGAGAAGGATCTCCTAACTTCTACAGCTTTTTGTTTTTCGATACTTATCAAATTTCTCCTTATACTACAATTATTTATAAATATATCTTATTTACTTCCCCCCACACCACTAAGACAAGTTCTTGGAAGGAGTTAACACTTCTAGGAGAAAATGAAGGCTCTTCCGTCCAATAAACCAACTAGCTGTACAACCTTAAGCAAGCATCTGCTTCCTAAAATTGTTTGCTCAACTGTAAAATGGGTGATAATTATGTCTGCCTTAATTCATAGTATAAGGATGAATAACATGTGTGCAGTATTACTACAATGCCAGGCACATACTAAGTGCTCATTTAATGATAGCTATTATTACTATTGAAAGTGGACGCTGCTTACTATCCATCTTTTTGTTTGACAGAGCAAATAATAATTAGCATGCTTTGTATATACTAGGTATTCAACAATGTGTGTTGAATGAAAAAAGGACTCAAAGATTGTTTCTGAACTCACTGAACACTCTCAAGAATTAGCAGATGGTTAGAAGCTTGGCTATAGGTGGAATGTGGTCACCACATTCCTTTCCATTAAAAACACCATCTTTAACCCTGAGGAACTAGAAGAGAAATCAGCAACTAGAATATAAAGTCTAATGGAGTAATGAGGCACTAAATAATTCAGAAGAACAATCCATCCAAAAACATTTAGATTTAATGTTGCAATGTGGTTTTGATATTTGTATTTAATTTGGGAAAATTTCATTATTTTAGAATTTATATGCCATTCAGTTAAATTGTTACAGATGACTCTCTGCTTATAATGATTTCCTCTTCCTTTCTCCCCAGGAGAATTAGCACCACCACCCACAAGTAGAAGTAAGGCACCTGCTTAAGTGGAGTTCTTTTTTGCTTTGGAAATTTACTTGGCTACGCATATATTTTACAACTCAATTTTGCGGGGAAGGTATTGTGGCCAATTGCATTTTTCAAAAGTGACCACAGTAGTGTTTGAAGTCCTACATGCCCTTCCAGAATCTTCTCACTTCATATGAAGAGATGGAGTTTATTTCCCTAGCCCTTGAATTTGTTAGGCTTATGATTGCTCAGACCAAGAGGTGGGTGGAAGTGATGTTATATGACTACCCAACTCAAAAGGATATAGATTCTAACCAGGTCTCTCTCAGCATGGTATGAGGAAGCCCAGACTACATGGAGAGGTCACACGTAGGTTTCCTGGTCAATAGCCCCAGATAAGTTTCAGCTTATAGTCAGCATCAATGACCAGAAATGTCAGTGAGCAAACTTCAAGTGATTCCAGTTTCCAGCTTTCAGGTCTGCCAGCTGAAGCCCCAGACATTGTGAAGCAGAGACAAGCTGTCCTCACTGTGCTCTGACTGAATTTCTGATGATCAGAATCAATAAGCCTAATAAATGTTTTATGCCAGTGAATTTAGGAATAATTTGTTATGCAGCCATAGTAACTGGAACAGTACTTAGGTATCTTGTTGTTTTTTAAGTGTTCAGCTAGATTGAAGGTTTCATGAGTAGGTGGAGAATAAAAAGAAACGATGATGAATTAAACAAATTGTTTTAAACCCTTAGCAGAATTGAGCAGCATGTCAACATGTAGCAAGTCCATTCTTGTATAGTTCCAAGTTAGATGTAATAAACGGAGAAATGAATGAGGTTTTACCCTACATACTATTTACCAGGAAGCTAGAAAAAGACAACTGGACAATGGTAACCAACCCAGTAAACTGGCAACATGCAAGGTTAATCCAGTTATTTTCAATAATTTAGCAACTGTTCAAAAAAGTCAATTTTTGTCTTTCTGAGAGTTCTAAAACACTTTTTGAGGTAAAGATAGATAACCATTAGGATTTTTGCCACTTGTTTCATTGTCTAGCATTCAGCCTCATTTTACTATAGCACATTAGAAATCCTGACTCTTAGCTAAAATCTGATAATGTTACTGGTACAAGCCCATAAAAATTGCACACACATCTGGAAGGAACATTAAGGCCTTGTCTTTTCCCAGACTATGTTCTGGTCCATAAAATATTATTCCCATTATATAGATCAGATAAGTGAAGGCCCAAAGAAGTCAGTATCTTACCAGCTTATACAGATCTTAGGAGCAGAAGACTAAAACCAAAGGCCATTTTCCTTTACTGTAAATTATTTATCTAATGAAACTGCTTTTCAACAGAAGGATGAATGATAGTGATACTAGGTAAATAATAATGTGAACTTTCTTCTTTTTTTTAATAAGAAATCAAATAAGGGCCAGCCGAGTGGTACTTTGGTTAAGAGTTGGCTTGGCAAGCCAGCTCTGAGCAGTAGAGCCCTGGTTCAGATCCTACATGAGGGCTAGTGATGCTGCACCCTCTAGAGCTACGATGGTGAACAACAGCTCAACCTGGAGCTGGGCTGCCGTGAGTCGCCAGAGATGGCATAGGCTGCAGTGGGGCTGGCTGGCAGCAGGCATGAGCTTTTGTGAACTGTTGTGAGGAGAGCAGCCGTCCAATGGCCAGTGAGTGACTGCCTCACCCAGGAAGAGAGCAATGATAATACCAACATGGGCCAGTGAAGCAATGTCCTCCAGAACTAGACTGAAGAACAAAAAGGACAGCAACTTGTCTGTTCTTCTCCCCCAATTTCCCAATAAAATCTTTAAAAAACAAAAAGAAAAGAAATCAAATCAAATTGGTCAGTCTGAACTATTTCTTCTTCTCAAGTTATGTGGACTGATATTTCCATCCTACAAATTTGCAGCCAGGAAGACAAAGGGAGGCCACTGTTGCTTTACAAAAAGCCTGGGAGAAATTCACCCTCTCTGCTTCCCATTCCCCCACGCAATGGGGAAGGCACCATCTCTATATAGTTTGTAGAGTCGGGTTAAAACACATGGGTTTTTTTTGATTGTTTGTTTTTGTCATCTGTCTACCTTTGTCAGTTTTGTCTGTCAACCTTGTTGCCTTGATTAGTTAAACCAAAATCTTCTATTTAGGCTCTGATATATCTAATATTTTATCTGGTTTCTTGCATTTACAAAAGAAAGAAAGGGGAGGGGAGGGAGGAGCAGAGAAGAGAAGGGGAAGGGAGGGGGAGTGGAGGAGAGGAGAGGAGGGGAAAGGGGAGGAGAAGAGGGGAGGGGAGGGGAGGGAAGGGAAGGGAAGGGAAAGGGAGAGGAGAAGAGAGGTCATCTGTAGTCTCTTGTTTTCCCAAGGCTTCATGAAATTCATTAAGCCCCACTGATGTTTTCATTTACTTTTAGACAATATTTCTCCTTGCCTGGGAAGGGGAATACTTGCTGGCTTACTACAGGTTGCATATATACATAAAACCTGTAAATCACAAAGGATCTAAATACTTGCTACAGTTTTTCAATGCTCTTGACTTGAATAGAAAGAAAGCTTTAATGGAAAGAGGAAAAAGAAACCATCATTCAAGTAAATTAAAAGCAACCTCCAGGCGAAGGACTATACCTGCAAAATAACTTGCCTTCTAGTATGAAATTTAGAATAGAGGAACAGAAGGAGCCCATTTCTAAAAGCAGCAGCTTCCAATCCGTTCATTTACCACTCACTAAAATTCAAAAGTCAGTTCATTGTCGAATCCAGTCATTATGCCATAATATCGGGCTTTAACAAATTGAGATTTCTTTTATATATTTGTTCCTCTAGGCTGGATAAAATAGCGCTGGGTGGAAAAGCCACTCAGAAACTTAGGGGTAGACAGAATTACCCAGGAACCTAAGCTTAGATTCTGATGACGCAAATGTATTTCAAGAAACTTCATTTCTGCACAAAATCTATTTAACAATTTCTTAACAATTGAGTAATTACTGCAGTCCTGATACTCTTTTGATGTGCACCAAGTAAATGAAAGTTGATTAAGCTGAAATCTGTGGCAGGTCTCCTGGTATGAAGAGAGGAGGGCCTGACGCCCTTGTTAATTAGATGGCCCACTGTGAAAAGGAACAATATGGTGCCCAAGCTGTGTGCTAAGTTCATAACTCTCTCAGTAACCCACTGCACACTCCTCAGGCCCAAGTAATATGCAGGGATGCTGAGCTATACAGCTCCCTGCTCCTGAGTCCTCCTCACATTGCATCTAGCATGAAGGTCCATGTAAAAACCTCAAAAGTCTACCAAGCTCTTTAGAGGTCATGGGTGTGGTATTGGGCAGCGATGGAGCTAACCAGTAACTCCTGTGGAGCTGTGGTCTCTAAACAGTTCACCCTGCAATAGCCTCTTAGAGATTTTGACAGGGACATTTTCAAAATTCCCCAAAGTGTGAAAAAAGCACACTGAAGCAGTAAGAGATATTCTTCTGGCTTCTTTAGACAAGGCTGGAACAGCCTGAAAAGGTTCAGATGGTGGTTTGCAAGGTGCTGTGAAAACCTGTTCTTACCAGTCAGATAACCCATCAGTGATAATAACAAAGCATTGTTTGCCAGCTGATTAACTTACTTCCTGCAAGGCCTTGACCTGGTTTTCTTTTCTTCTTAACCAATGAGTTAAGTGACTTAAACACATTTGAGCAGCAAATGATAAAATGAGGTAATACTTTTGGTTAAGGAATCCCATTTCCTAAATTTAGCAACTTTGCTTTTATTCTCAAAGGAAGGCGATATTTGGGGAGGGGTGGGAGAAGGGGAACCTCCAAGAATATACATGAAGAAAAAAAATTTCCCAAATACATTTTCCCTTCTGTCTTGGGCTAAAAGAATCTTCCTGTGTTAGAAAGGGTCAGTGTTGAGGTTCTCCTCTGCTTACAGCTTCCCTTGGTTTCTGACTCAATCCTCTCTAATAGATAATTTGGAATATTTCTTATTTCCAGACTTTTTCTTTGTTTTTTTTAATGACCCCCTCCAGCAATCAGAAAAGAGACTCATTGGAATGTCAGCAAGTTGTCAAAACTTGGTAGGAGAAAAGGTAGAAGTAAACAGAAAAGCAGTGGTTAGTGAGTACTCTCTGAATTCTATTCATCAGCACCCATCATTAGCATACACCATAGAGAACTGTAGAAGGTTGACTGGACTAGCTCTTCATTGATTTAGTCTAATTTGACTAATACAGGTAGAGTTCTCCAAGAGCCTTATAGCTCAATAAAATAGGAATACATCATCTACCATATCCCACTGTAGAACAACTATTTTTGATAAGCAATTCAGGTATTACAAATCAAAAAGCAGCAAGGCTCAGCTGGAAATTGAGTGAACATTATTCATGTGGAAGCTAAGAGAAATATTGGGTTGTCAGAAAAGCCATGACGTATTTTTTCTATGTTTTTCGTTGCAAAAATGTGTCATAACTTTTCCGACAACCCAATACAAAAAAAAAAAAAAAACCCCACAAAGATTTTATCTGTTTGTTCTGAGCATGTTTCCTACAAACCTGAGTAAACAACAGCAAACACTGTTGGTGGTGGAGCTGACAGAGACCGAGTCACCCAGCTTCCCCTCTATGCTCCATCTTCACCTAACACATGCTGCCCTACTCAGGGCCCTGGTCACCAACACTCATGTAACATTCATTTCAGTGCATCTTGTATGGTATTTGTGTGTGTATGTTGATCTGCTTCATCAACTAGAGTGGAAAAAAGCATGACAACATGGATGTTGGAGTTAGGTACTTTGAACCTTAGGGGTGGTCTGCCATCACAGATCCTTCAGCACCTTGCCTAATCTCTGCTTGACTCAAAGCTTCCTCACTTGAAGAGCAAGGATATTACTCATCTCCAATGTGTATAAAGCTCCCACAGGTATATACAGGCATCTAGTGCTGAGCAGAGACACGGACACAGAGGAGATTGTCAGTGAATGTTGGTTTCTCTCTCTTTCTCGTAACAAGATTATAAACTCCCAGACTGGGAGAGCATCTTACATGTCAGCACAGTTTTGAAAGAGGCAGTCACTTCAAATATTTGTGGAATTCATATTTTGAATAATAATGAGAGAAGTATAAAGAGATAGAAGGCCAAAACAACAAATGCAATTGAAAGAAACGGATATTTGGACACACGAGGGTCTTGTTTATTTCAGAAAATATGAGTATGTGTTCCTGGCAGCTACAGGAGGGGAAGAGAGAAATGATAATTCCATGTGAATGGGGATTATAGTGCAAGTATTTGACATGGAAGCTGGATCAAGTGGGAGAATGAGAGAGGATGGCAGGGGAACCATGCGTGGAGAAAGAATGGGTGAAGTGGCAAAGAATGCTAGCATTTGAAAGCGATAAAATGTTAAAATAGCCCATCTATATTGTGTTTCCTTTGAAGAGACTATAATTTGTTGTAAAAAATTTTAAACAGCAAGGAGTACCCAAAAGTCATGAAAAAATGTTTTTAATGACTTAACTTCATGACCAGATGATATTTTCCAGACTAAAAAAGCAAAGAGCTTTATTCAACCCCAAAATTTGGCCAGTGAGGTCTCAAATTACTGAAAATTAACATGTATTAATCATATTTTATTTTCTCCAGATTAGTGGTACTGGATTAAGAATTACTCTCAGCTCAAAGGAAAAATAAATATAAACTTGAAAGATGCATCCTTTTGTAATTCTTTTTTAAATTTGGAAAAGGAAAGACGAGCCAAAGAGCTTAGAGACACCTAAGCTCAGGAAATGTGTCAGTTACAAAACCAAATAAAAACTATTACCTCATATCTGGACTCCACCTTAGAAATGCACTACTGAAACATTCAGTATTTTACTGTACTCTTCCACAATGACTCTCTTCATAGATCATGTTTTGCCTCACTACCTTCCTTATTTTAAAAAAAAAAGAAACACACAAATAAGCACCCACTCAACTCACTCCTAAGCATCCCGCATGTTAATTTCTCAACAACACAAATTTAATTCGTCTCTGCATTATTCTCCTGTGGTGCGTACCCCTCCGTATAAACAAAATGGGGATTCGTCACCATGGCAACAGAGTGTGACTTTGATCAGCTTCAATGATCATTGGCAGCCACATGCCTTTGATAGATACCAAATTGTGAGTAAGGTTTGATTATCTAATTTTTCAATCTCTGATGCTCCAAGAGGTTACTCCCACTTGCCAGCAGGAGTCGAGTCGGGGGGAAATACTGTAAAATATCCGCCCTTTTGAGACAACAGAGTAAAGTGCTCGGTGAATCTAAAATCGATGAGGTATACTGAGTACCCTGAGAATGACTTTGGGTCACCTTCTGTATAATTTGGGTTTGCCCTGCCTAGGCACCATGAAGAAGAGGCTGTTTCCCTTTCATGGCAGATGTAGATGATATTTAAGGTTGTGTGTGCAGGTGTTTTGGGGGTTGATTTGTGTGGGAAGAGGAGAGGTGGTAGCCTGTAGCTTGACAGAAGAGGAGGAAAAAAAAAATCTGAACAATGTGTTGAAAAGACTACAGTCTGAGCTGCACAGGACCAGCTGTTTTTGCTAATTAGAATAACAAAAATAGCACATGCTAAAATGTTTTTCTTTTTTCTCTCAAAAGCAATGAATGCTCTAGGAACTATAAGGAATGAGCTTTAAAATCCATTTAAATGGAGGAACATTTTAGGAACCATATGGGGAAAGAACTGAAAGGGAGAAGAAGAGTAGGGAAATAACATTTGATTTTCGGCTGAATTTGTTTGAAGGATGATAAATTGGGGCTATTTTTCCTTTTTTCTTAACATTTAATAGGAAATGTTTTCATCATATTTAGATTTCACCAAAATGCCACCACTTCTGTATTTTAGAGGAATGTAGTATGTAAGCACCATGCCCACTCCAAACCCAGGGAGGGCAGGGTAAGAAGTACATATGCTCTATCATACATATTGCATGTCTCATCCACTGCCTCACGTTTCCTCTGAAGCAGTAAAGAGTAATTCAAAACTTTGAATATAGGAATAACATTTGTGACAACGACAACATTCTGGACATCTGCACTGTTAGAGTACTTATAATAAAGTCACATGGCCATGGGGAAATTTCACAGAATTACAATCACAGTAATTTGCCAAGGTGTATAACTAGTTTGTTTTCAGCTGTTCTTCTCATGAATAATTATCAAGCAGGAATATCCTAAAGCTAGCACAAGCTGTCACTTAACCAAAATATTCAATATTTAACATTGAATTTAGAATCTCATAAATGAAAATAATTACTGTAAAAGCAAAATAATATACAGTATGTATATTTGCATGCCTAAATGCACACAGCTACATGTTAAAATTCAGATTCCAAAGCATCCTTATCAAATGAAAACACATCTTGAAAGTTGAGGAGGAACAGAAGAGATCTAAGCGTAAGTAAATCTCAGCCATTTTCAAGTACAGCTTGGTCTTCAGTGCTTTAAGGGCTGCCTCTCAATGCAAGTGGAAAATGAAAACCAGCCTCTGCATATTGATAGGAACTGATTACAATTGTGTTAGAATCTTTATTAGAGTTTTTAAATGTTTGAAAACAAATATTATATAATGGGTAATGAGTTATGTTTTTAAATTAATACAAGTGCATCACTAAACATTTTAGCATTAATTTCTGGAGTGAATATCACAGTTCAATCTTAAGTATTTTCTAAAAAAGAACTTTACCCTTCTATTGAGAATGTGACAAGAATGTAATTTCTTGTAATGCACATTACCACTATTAAACTTAAATATATATGTCTAAATATGTGTGTGTGTGTGTATTTCATTTCTAGTACCTCTTTAAAAATTATTTGATTAAAGTAAATGGAGATTTCTTTCTCCATTTTAGAAATCTATAAAAGTTATCATGAGTTTATAAAAATGGGTACTTTAAGTCATTCAAGCAATTCTAGTGTATATTAAGGATTTTTGATTTACTGTTTACTTTCCCATTAGTAGAAAACTTCTCGGTAATACAGCTTAAGAATTTTTCTTTTCCACTTGAATAAAAGATAAATGATATTGGGGAAGAAATGCAAACATGAGAAGCATATCTATCTAACTAAACTGAGGGTAATAGGTAGAAATTCCTGTGAGGATAAATAATACATTGTATTTTCACTTGGATAACACCATTTGATTCTCTGAACAGAATACTAGTTTACCCCAAAATTTATGGAAATAATTCTACTTTGTCTCTCCTATGATTTATTTTAATCACCTTATATGAAATATTGGATTGTCAGAGAAAAGTAATGATGTATCTTTTCTATGTTTTTGTTGCAAAAATGCATCATGACTTTTCTGACAACCCAACAGATAAAATAAACATTCCATGGAATTAGGACTTACTGCAAGTATAACAAAGGTACAAATGGCTTCCATTTTTAACTTCTAAATTATCATATTTTCAGATAGCTACATGAATTTTCTTGAGCATGAAAGTAAATAACTGTAGTGAAAAGAGGGTCTGCTTGGAAGTCAAAAAAAAAAACACCCAAAAAACAGGACTAATTACCCAGCTAGGCTTATCAGAGTTTCCTTAAGATTTATGACAAATCTAATCTATACTTTAATTTTCCCATCACTAGAAACACCACTATTTGGCACAATAAGAAACATATTAGTATTCCTGCAAAAAGAAGGGGTTAAAATAAGTAGATTTATTTGATCACTACCCAAATACATGAGTGATAACCTTAAGCAGGCAAAAGGTTAAGCTGAAAATGTAAACAGAAATGGTTTATTTTTACATATCAATTATTTGACAATCATATCATATATGTACCTGACCATGATTGGCTGATCAGAAGAACCAGTCTTCAAACTCTGCACTCCCCCTCCCTCGTCCTGTATCCCTTCCATCCCTCCTGCTGCTGTTGACTTCTTTCTTCCATGTTTACTTGCCTAGTTGTTGTAATTCCTGTAATGTTGCTCTTCCTGCCCCCCATCTTTCCTCATTGCAATCGACCATCCACACAAATGGAGGCCTCATAAACCACCTCCGTTTATCACCTGCACCTATCCTCACTTCCTGATCTCATGCTACACTCTCTTATGCCGCACTGCGGCACTGTGCTTTTCCTGACCTCTTTACCCCGCCTCTGCATATCTATTTATACCCTACTTTGTATCCATCTTTTCTGTATAGGCTTTCCTATTTTAAAAAAGTGGTTTTGATTCTGGTGTACCACAGACTTTTCAATCTAACTCTGTAATACTCCTAATCATAATACTTTGGAGCAAAATCCATTTCTTATTCGACTAAGTATCGGGCATATTTTTAACATTGCACATAGTAGAAAGTGAATTAATTGATCCCCAAGAAACTTGGTCCCAACGTTTGTTGGAATGAGTCAGTGAAAATACTCCCAACAAATGCACTCATTATTTATAACCATTAAATGTAGATAATAGAAGACTTCTGGTATAAAATGGCATCTGGCCACCATCCCCTGGCACTGCCTCTCCCAATTGTCAATAACATACATATGAAAATGGAAAACTCTAACACAGAAAACGAAGACTGACAGAAAACCCAGTGCCAGAAATCTGGAAAAAATTTATAATGATTATAAGGCTGATGCATCAAGAGTGAGGAAACAGTTGGTAGCCTATCCAAGCATCACCTCATAAAACAGAAAAGTCCACCTCTGTAAAAGGGCAGTTAAGTTTTTTTTGTTTTTTTGTTTCTTTTTCCCTGCTCCCATTGTCTGTTGTTGCACAGCTCACCTCAGAGATCTGGACTCTTTAATAAACAGGAAGTTGAGCAGCCATTCTATTCAAAAGGGATGCTGATTTTCAGGCAGTAAGAATATTCAAATTCCTTCCTGTTCATTCATATTTCTATGCCATTCAGATAGAAAAACTTCAGGAAAATAATAGTTGGGGGGGAAAAAGGTGGGAGGATAATTATAGCACATTGCATCCTGGGAAATATTGTACCCACAAATGAAGTGTGGAAGAAAGGAAGAAGAGTACTGCTATCAATGAATCCCAAAGGTAATATTTTCAGTTCACGCCATCATTTTTTTTTTTTTTGGCGGGGGCGGAGGGGGGGTGGCGGCGGTAGTAGATTCCACCTCAGTAGAGCAAGTCCACATTATGTGAATGTCTACTGGTCACTGGAAATTAGGAAGAAAAATGAACACATTAATCTATCCAAAAGTATGTGGAGAAAGGTACAAGGAATAAAAACGGAAAACAAGGAATCTGAAAAATAATTCTCATTTAAGTGAATAAAAGGACAAGGGATCTGTGGTTAAATGTGGTAAAACAAAGAAAATATCACTCAGAAGTTTTCAATATTTCTTGTTCTTACAGCAACCAGGGAGGTTGAATTAGATAATTGATCCACATCTTCAATGTACCATAAAAAGACAGAACAATCTAAGGCAATAAGAAAATAAGTTGAGATGAAAAGACATTAAAACTTGTATTAAAATTTAAAACCTCATGAATAGGAAAGTTGGGATATAAAACAGAGTGATGAGCCCTAAAATAATTAAACGTGTTAGCCCTAAATAGCTGTTGCAAATATATTTTCAACTTTGAATGCAAATGTCAAAAATAATTATTATAAAAGAATAGATTTAAAATAAAAATAATTTAGTGTTATCAATCTAAGTCCAACACCCCTTTTGATATGAACAAGCTGGCGGAGGATGATGGGGAAGGAAATATAAAAGCATTCCTTGTAAATAAACAAACGATACTGCTTCTTTCTTGACTTTAATATAAAAAAAGTGGAAGTTAAATATTTTGGAAAATGAGTAGAATAAGCATCAAGATGTCTCCTTTCCTAATCATTAGAGAAAATGAAATCATAGTCCATTAAAACAACAGCAAGCAAAACAAAGGTAACTAAAGATTATAGAAATCCAAAAATTGAAGAAAACGAAAGAAAAAAATAAAAAGGAAGATAACCATAAAAAAGAGATAAAACCGAATTTATCAGTTGGAAATAGCTGGAAAATTATCAGGTTGAGTCAAAGACATACTTTCTGTGCTGCTACTATGACATCTATAATTTGGAAATGCATGCAAATGTTAAAAATAAAAGAGTGAGTACAGATTTCTCAAGCAAATACAAATTAAATGAAAGTAGGGGTGGCACTGTTAACTTTGGGCAATTTAGGCTGTAAAGTAGAAAGCATATAATGGAATGAAAGACAGCTGTTTTATATAGATAAAAGTTATCATGAAAATGTAGCAGCGATGAATCTTTATGTGTCAAATAATATAACATTCAAACATATAAGGTAAAACTGGCAGGCAAATATAAAATGAGAAATGAACAAAAAATTGTCATAATAGATTTTAATACAACTATGGACAGATCATGAGGAATTTGGAAACATGGAGAATTGGACTATTAGAATTAAAATAATGGTAACATGGAGATTTTAAATAGTATAACTAATAATAAGATATGTATTGAGCTGTCTTTTATTTACCTTTCAGAATTCATGAATTATATAGTAAAATAAAACTGATAAGATACCAAACCCATGGGGAAGCCCCATAAATTATGAGAAGCAGAAATAATACAGATCAAATCATCTGACTACATGTTCTGCAACTGTAAATCTTTTCATCAAACTAAAAGATTCCCCAATCACTTGAAAACGTGTGTGTGTGTGTGTGTGTGTGTGTGTGACAAAGGGAGTGTGTGTCTGTATATACACATACTCACACAAATACATATATATATATACAGAAATATATATATCCTAAAATATAAGTTAATGTTACTGCATTTCATAACGTCTAGGATTCACTTTGACATACTGCAGGAAAAAAAAATTCTGGGGGGGTGTATAGGTGAAAGAAATATAATAAAATGTTGATAATTGTTGAAGCTTGGTGATAGATATTTGAAGGCTGATTAAACTAGTCTTAACATTGAAAGTGTGAAATTTCATACAATAGTAATAGTTTAAAAAGTACCACATATAACTTATAGGTTGTTTAAAAAGCTAAAAACTGGAGGCATATTCATAATCCTAAATACTATCAATAACAACAACAACAACAACAAAAAAAAAAAAACTAAGAAAATCAGAAAAAAAATTAAAGATAAAACTAGGAAAAGTAAAAATGCTTAAAAAGTCAAAAATATACTAAAATTATAACTATAAGAGCTAGAAATCAAGAAAAAAGATGCTAGTATCCAAGACTTACATAAGTAATGATAATGAGAAAAATAATTTAACAGTATAAAGAAAAGAAACTATAAAAGCATTAATAATATATAAAGAAAAAAACCCATAATAATCTAGAGGAAAATTTATATGAATATTTAACTTATTTCATGGTAGATTAGTACTGTCTAAGCATTAAAGCAATGGGAGGAATTAAAAAATAAAAATTTTAGTGAACACATTTAATGATAAATTTCTTATACATAAAAATTACCAAAAACAAAATTAAAATTCAGATAACAAACATGAGGGCCTGAATTAGGACAGTGATAATAAGAATTGAGAGAAAAGAGATTCAAAAGATACTTTAAAATAGATAAAAATGGAGGGGAAAAGTTTATTTGAAGATAGGACAATAACGATGCCACAACTAAAAAGAGAACAGAATAGTATAGAAAAAAGGTGACAACTTCAAATTCAGATTTGTTGATTTCAAGCTTCATCTACATATCCAATTGGTGAGCCACTGGATTAATAAGTCTGATGTTCAGAGAAGAATTCTGGAGCTAGTAAAATAGTATGAGGAAATCATCAGCACATGGGTGATGCTATAAGCATGGAAGTCAGTGAAATCATCCAGGAAGAGAGGATAGAACCAAAAAATCTAGAGGTGGAAGTTTTAAAACTGGAGAAAACTATCTTTTAAGGTCAGAATTATAGAAATGAAGTCTATGAAGGAATCAAGAATGAGAGCAGAAAGAGGAACAAGGAGAAAGGAGATAAGAGCATTATAGAAGCCAAAGGGGTTGAAGAACAAATGGAAGGTCAGGAAGCCGACTGGGAAGAGACGTGATGATCCAAGGTGTTGGGACCTCACTTAGTGTCAGATATAGTACCTCCTGGAATTGGTTGCCCCACACACATTTTTTCCAGCTCTGATCTAAGGCCAGACATAGCCTTGTACTTGCCAATGGAATCAGAATTTAGGGACAACCAGGAATTCTGTGTTTTTGGATTACAAAAATTTACTGTGGATACCAGTGGCTTCATACTGCCCTAGTACAAATTTCTAGGCTTGCTACCCATCTTCTGATCTGTTTGAAGGTTGTTTAAACATTACATGGAGCTCATCATATGATGGGCTGCAAGTTGTATAGGTGTCCAGTGAAATAACAATACCATATACTGACAATGGTAGAACAGAGATGATCACTCACATCAAAAGGACTATATTTTCTCATCAGATACCAATTTTTCTTTACCTAAGTTTCCACAGGGGGCAGTTCTTTGTTTAGTTGGGACCAGTCAAAAGATTAAGAATTATACTGAATATTTCAAGATATTGTTCAGCAATGGGCTGGGGATGACAAGAGTAAAATAGGGGATAGCCGGCAGTTAGAAATAAGGACGATGCCAAAGAAATTAATTAATGAGTTTCAAACTCACTGCATAATAAAGTGGAGAGGCATCTCAACAAATTCCAAAAACCAAAATTCAGGGATGAAATGACGTTTGAAGATCTTAGAGCTGATAGCTGTACTCAATAAAATGGATGTGGTGGCAGTCACTTTAATGATCACCTTCTTATGACAATGACTACTCTTATTGTGCCATCTATGTAGAATAATAATTAATCACAATAAAAGTCACGAAATATTGAGGATTTACTATGTCCCAGACAGTAGTCTTAACCAGTAAGATAAGGAGGCGGAATTCAAACCAGGTGGTCTGGCTCCAGATCCAATGTCCAGATCCACTGCCTCCTACACTGAAGAGGATGAGGGCTTGACCTCAGATAAACAGTTTAAGTCCCCCTGAATCTTTGTTTATCATGAACCAGAGATAATACCTACCAGCAAAATGGTGGTAAAAACTGGATTAGATTACACATGTAAAGCACTTAACAGATAGATGGTAAACTCTCCACAAAGGGTAACTAGCTACAAGATGATGATGATATGATGATATAATGATGGGGAAGAGGAGGAGGGGGACAGGAGGGGGAAAAGGACAATCATCAACCTCATCACCATTATAATGATTTCTTTGTTTTTAGTTGGGGCTGTATTCATTTTCTACTGTTTTTGTGACAAATTACCACAAATGTAGTGGCTTTAAAACAACAAAAATGTATCATCTTACAATAATGTAGGTCAAAAGTCTAAATGCAGGTTTTACTGGGCTAAAATCAGAGTGCTCAGAGGGCCACATCCCTTTCTGAAGCTTCCAGGGCAGAATCTGTTCTCTTGCCTTTCCAACTGCTAAAGCCTGCCCAGATTCCATGACCGGAGGCCCCTCTGTCTTCAAAGCCCCCAGTGGTGAGTCCTTCTTACATTTGTTATCACTCCAGCCTTCTCTTCTGTCTCCCTCTTCCACTTTTAAGGACCTCTGTAATTACATTGGGCCCACCCAGAAAATACGGAATAATCTCTATTTTCAGATGAAGTAACTCACAGCCTTAACTCCATCTTTCACCTTAATTCCCTCTTGTCATATAACCTCATACAGTAACAGGTTCTGGGGATTAGAACATGAACTACTTTGGGAGGGCACTGTTATTCTGCCTCCCACAAGAACATTTTCAAGAAAGGTAGTAACTTCTTGAGGTCTATATGGGACCCTACTGAGTTATCTGACCTATTAATACCATCTATAAACTGTATAAAGGATGGTATATTCTGCCACCAACCATATTAATATGCAACTACCTGTAGGCTTTATTTATTTTCAGAATAAATCTGCCTATGGAAGGTGACACTCATCCTATGGATGGGTGTTGTTGAAGAGGTGAACTATGGGAAAGGGATTATCAAATTACCCATTCCCTATTTCTGGCCAATACACTGAGAAAGGAAAAGTACCCAAATGAAAATAACAAAATTATTTTATTCTGGGATACTTGCAATCAAATCACACCTGAGAATTAGAACAATAGTTGGTTCAATTAAGGGACATCAACACACATTTCATTTTATGTTATTTTCACAAAAACACATTTTTCAGTATAATCTTAATCTATAATGCTATTTTATTTGCATCACTTTCTTAGTCCAAAGTTACCCATGGCTTTCCTGATATACAGAAAAGAGCTAAACATTCTTCTGAGTTCATCATTTAATGTCCTCAACAGTCTTACCCTTATATAAGCCCCCCCACCATCCTTTCTAAGCAAATTTTTAATCACTGTGTCCTAGAGAGAAGCAGCCTCGGACCATACCATCTGCCTAGAATGACCCCCTACCACCACCTAATTATCTGAATTCTTCTTGTACCTCAATACTTCATTTAAATATACTTCTGTGAAGCTTTTCCTGATAAATCCTCTCATACAGCGCTCCTTGCTCCTCTAAAATTTCAATAACAAGAATTGCTGGCACCTTCCTTTGCAATTTGTCACAGACAAATGTCTATGGACAAGATCTTGGTTGACTGCTCCCATGTACATACACACTTTGAAAATCTTTAAACGATTGGCTGACTGATCCTTTTAACTTTGGAATTTAGAATATCCCACAATATTGTTTGTGCAAAATTTTCTAAACCAATTCTGAGCTTTTCCCCAACACATACTCTGAAAGTGTGTTTCTAAAAAGTATTGTGCAATTTCATAGACCCAAATGAACATTTAAAATGGGATAAATTACAATAAAATAGTGTAGTACTTTCCTGCCACCAGATCGCAGGAATAGTATTATACTAATAAATAAAAATGGATATGATAAACTGTTTTCAATTATGCACTATTTGGAACTATATTAACTATTCTAATAAGAGGGGAAAATGGCAATATAAAAAATGCTTATGGAGAAATGCAACAGAATAAACATTTAATGAAAGGTTCAGAGGGGAGAAATGTATTCTCTTCTCTTCTATTTCTGAGAAACAAAGCTTCCCAATACAAGAAACCAATTCAAATGCAGAATGGGGAGATAGAAAGAGCGGACAAAGGAAGTCAACCACTGAGGAGGTGGAGGATCCTGGACAAGACAGACATCTCTATGCCTCAGTTTACACACACATGAAACAGGGAATACAGAACTACGTGGTTTCCAAGATTGACTCACCCTCAGAAAGTCTAGGATAATCTGATATAATAAACCATCATCTAGGTAAAGGTCATAGTTCATAATTCATTCCAAATAATTTTTGTCTTTTAAATAAAATATAATTTTAATTTATATTACACTTTAAACATAAACAATATTCAGATTTCAAACATTATCTTTAAGATCATTAAAATTAAATCATAATTAAATTTTACTTTTTACCTAAAGGAACAAAATATAGATAGCAATTGTTCTTAAAAATGCATCAGAACATTAATTTAAAATATATATTTAAAATTTATTTTATCATATTAAATATCACTGAAATGCACCTTTTTAACTTCTCTGTGGCTATTGTACACTGCTGGAGAGACCCCTGCTTTCAGAAAACAATACACTCCCACATAATTTTCCCCATGTGATCTTTCTATGCGTGACATAGTTATTGAGTTAAAACACTTGATTATGAGCAGGAGCATTTTAGCTGCATTTCCTGTTTATTTAAATAGGTTTGTCAAACACATATTATTCAAAAGATTTGTCAACCACATGTTACACACATGCTAAAGAATCTTTTTTTCGGACCACAAGGTGGCATCTTCTTATTTTAGTATAAACCTCTGAATATTAACGTAATTTGAATAATTCCATACACCTGAACTACTTTTTAAAATTTTAAGATGACCATTTAACAGCTGTACAAATATATGGCAATTCTAATGCAGGTAGTACTTGTGGATATTTATGTTCCTGAAATATTCAGAATATTGAGTCTTTAATAGAATGAGCTGTTCACACTGAAAAGTCAATAAACATTGTCCTCTTAAATGTTAAGCACATAGAGATTAGTAATACAAAGCATACATTGTAAAATATATATATTTAAATGGAAGCTTCCTTAGAAATAGCCATAGATATGAACAGTCTGAGTACATGTCGGTTTACTAATCATTTTGAATACTCAGATTAAACAAGTAGTGCACATTTATGCAGCGCACACTCTGTAGTCATTGAATGTGCTAGGCACTTTGACATATCTTTCATGACAAATGTCCCCAAATACACTAACTCTAAACCCAGAAACAGTAGTCTAGTGTTTCTTAAGCTTTCAACAGCAATATAAATCATCTAAGAAGCTTGATAAAATGTAAAATCCTAAGCCCCATCTCCTAGAAACTTCAAGTCTCTAGACAGGGCAATTACAATAAAAACCTACCAATATTAATAAGGAATTCTGCCACAGTAGAAATATATTGTAAGATAACACTGAAAAAAAATTTCAAGAAGAGAGACTACTAACCTAAAATAAATTGGTGACTATATGAAACACATTGAAAAAGTACTAACCTTGCTTCTGAAAAATCACGATTCTTAATATGGCTTACTTGAAATTTCATATATATCGCTATTTTGTGTCCCACCCACATCTAGTGATGAAAAAGTAAAGATGAGAGTGATGAGAGTTTTTAAGATGGGGGAAAAAAGAGAATATCTAAAACAAGATTTATCTCAATCACTACAGTGCTTAACTTAAAACTGTGTAAAGAATAAATGAAAGACATTTCCAATTGGAACACAAAAAATACAGTGACAATTACAGTAAGGCCACAAAAAGCTCTATGCTAGGGAGTGGTTTCATAAACTTTCACCTTAGACTATTCATTGATGACAAGATTTGGTCACTGGCAGCCTCGTCTGTGGACATATTCTGCCCTGGCACAGAAATATTCCTGCATTTTAAAACATTGTAGATCAATACTCCTTGAGATAGGGTCATTAACTAAAAATGAAGACATTGTCCATGAAGAACAATTTCCAAGTGTATGAAAATATGGATAATAAGACCATAAAACCACACTGGAAATGGTTCCCAGAACCCCAGTTGTCATCCCACAGGCATGTGCCCTTCCACACCATTGTACACACACATTTACACAAATGTAAGCCTCAAGCAATTGATCTTACATTTAATTCTGCTGTTAGATAGAAAACGAATGCTGTAGGACCACTGTGACCTATATTGGGTCTACCAGTTACGAAGTGTATAAGTTGTTCCTTTTTTGTCGTTTCAGTCTTTTGAATGCCATCTCCCTCATGTTTAGAAGACAGGAAAATTGTATTTTAAACAAAATTGTAAGCTGAATAATAATCCCTGCCTCACACCATATACCAAATTTAATTCCAAAGCTTAAAAAAAAAAAAAAAAAAGGAAAGAAAGAAACACACAAACAAACTATAATGGCAAAGAAGATATACAATTCCAAGGAAGAAAAACTATAATGCATGCAACTAAAAGCATGGCATAACAGAAAATATTAATGAGTTTGTTTACTCAAAAATAAAAAAATTTCAGTATATCAAAAACATTATAAGCAAAAATTAAAATGCAAGTAATAAATTAGAGGAAACATTTGCAAAATACATAACTAAGGTGATTATATATGTTGCATAGGTTTTTTATGCATACAGTTTTTATAGGGGAAAAAATGAAATAAAAATAGCAATCTTAATGGAAAGTGGGCAAAGTGGGCAATTTACAAAGACCTACAAATTCGATAAATTTAAGAAACTCATTCATCATCATTAGAGGTCACGGAAATTCAAGTTACAACAACAATCAAAGGTCTTTTTTTTTTTTTAATGTTTCATATTGGAATAGTTTTTATTTTAACACCTAATACTGAAATGGAGAAGGAAAATAAGCCTCTGGAATATTGCCATGGAAAATGTAAATTGGTACATTTCTGGAAGGCAATTTAGCAATGTATGCAAAAAGTTTTAATATATACGTATTTTTAACTAGCAAATATATGAATAGTAATATATTCAAAGGATAAGTGTGAAAAGATATAATGTCCTTGCAAAATTGAAAACCTAAGGGTCCAACAATTCCTTCAATTGGTTTATATTACAGCTATTAAATATGAGCTGCAGAAGAAGTCACTTTAATGAAGTGAGAAGGTGTTTATATTCTTAAGAGAATAATGACTTGTGAGATAAAATAAACACTACATTCTCAACTTTGCAAGAAAAAAAGATATATAAGCATAAGAGGAAGACTCTAGGGATCTACACTGAAATGATAGCAGAGATCATTTGCAGGTGTTTGATAACAAGTGGTTTTTCAATATCTATTTTCATTTATATTTATTGTATAAAATATTCTAAATGACTGTGATGAATAATTTCTATGTCAATTTAGCTAGGATATGTTGCCCAATTGTTTGATCAAACACCAGTCTAACTATGCTGGAAAAACTTTTTTTAGATGTGATCCACATTTATAATCAGTAGACTTTATGTAAAGCAGATTTGTCATAATGTGGTGGGGCTCATCTAATCAGTTGAAGACCTTAAGAGCAAAGACTAAGGTTCCCTCAATACAAGAAAGAATTCTGCTTCAAGCTTGACAGAAACCCTTTCTGAGTTTCCAGTCTGATTGTATTGAAGATTTGGGACTCAAGACTGCAAAATCAATCTCTGCCTGAGTTTTCAGCCTGCCAGCTAACCCTACAAGTTTCAGAATTGCCAGCCACAATCATGTGAGTCAATTCCTTAAAATAAATCTATTTCTCACTGCATATGCACAGGTATAGATATACATATACATATATGTATTATACATTGTTGTCCTTTCATATTCACAGGTTCCATATCCACTGATTCAAAAAATTGCAGATCAACAATATTCCAAAAAATAAAAATAAAAAAAAAATAGAGATGTTATGTTGGTGCTACTGTTTACTGTGTAGTTAGGCCTATGATGGCTGTGCCTGTATTGAATATGTACAGACTTTTTTTCTTGTCATTATTTCCTAAACAATACAGTGTAACTACTATTTACATAGCATTTACATTGTATTAGGTATTAGAAATAACCTCAAGATATTCTAAACAACCTAGAGATGATCTAAAGTATACAGGAAGATGTGTGTAGGTTATATGAAAATATCCCATTTTTATATCAGGGACTTGAGCATCCTGTCAATCTTGTTTCTCCAGAGAACACTAAGCATGCACTAGTTCTTTGGCATATGAAAAAAAGAAAAGAAAAATTAGTAGGTATATCTTTAAAAATCAAACAATAAATTGGAAATGAGAAAAAAAAAATACCAAATTCTCTTCAAGATAAAGTAACATAACTAAGAAAAACGGTCTCATTTCTATACTTATTATTTAAGGGTACATCTACCATGCATTGGGTGGACAAAAATGTGCAGAAAAATGTTTTATTAACCCTGCATAGTCACATCTCTGTCATCTCTATTATGTGGGATGACAAAATTTGTCATTTGTCTGCTACTTACAGGTGAAATTTTAATAATTTATACCATATAACCATTTGCTGATAAGATAAACTGCAGTCCTGAAGGTATTTCACTTGAAAAATAAGAAACATTTTCCATTTTGTTGCCTTTTCATGTTAATATCTGCTAGTCTATCACGCTAATTAATAGTGTAGCAGGCATTGTAAGTCTCAGGGTTTTTTTTTCTAATTTTGTTTAATTTATCAAATGGAAAATAATCTAGCAAAGAGTCATTAATTTAATTTCTTCTGAGAGGGAATCATTACTAGATATGTTAAATTTTCAACAATGTAGCTTCAAAACAGCTGTAGCCATGGAAAATTTTTATAGTTTTAATTGAACATCTGTGCATTTTAATTGATTAATTTGAAGAAAATACAAGAAAAAAGAAAGAACAGTAGGTAATATGAATTTAACAAACCACTTTTTTTGTTTTTCTCTGCTACTTAGTTAATGATTTTTCAGCATAAGCAAAACAAGATATTATCAAACAACATTAAATAATTCCCAGGACTATAAATACATTCATACTAATTTAGCAGAGTAGACAAGTATTTTACGATAGGATTGTTTTCAATCAAAAATATGAAAACAGATTCATATGTAAATATATATATATATATTTACTAAGGCCCGTGTTTCTTTGGAAAATATTGGGGCAAGTCATGTGGAACCACAGCCAAGTAGTATAAAAATTCTCCAACACGTGAACCATGACTGCTGCCACTACTAGGTACATAAGGATGTACAGATCCAAAGATAATTCAGTAATCTTTGCAGCACCCAAAAGATCACGTTTCCCAGTACTTCTTTTCATGTTTAAATGGATAGCTTTCTTATCAACTCACATTTTCTTCATATCTCACTCACTTCACGATCAGATCTTAATTATCACAGGCATGGCAGTAGCACCAGATTTCTCACTTTTTGCCATTATTGGGAGAAAACGTGGCTCCAGAACAATATATTTGTGATTTAAAAAAAAAAACAAAACAAAAAACAAACAAACAAAAAACGATGAAAAACCTGTCGAGGCACACGAGTAAATAAGCCATACAGTTCTCATGGACACTGAGTCACATGCAAAACTGGGTAGAGTTTGCTCCCAGGTATCATTGCTTTTAAGTGGTAAATTTTTACCACAGTCTATTTTTAAGTAAGATCTAAAGATATTTTTATCAACGCCATTCAAAAAACAAGGGAATGCACATATGAGGGCCAGTGACACTGCCCTCTATAGCTAAGATGATGAACAATAGCTCCACCTGGAGCTGGGCTGCCGTGAGTTCCTGGGGATGGCATAGCTGCAGCCCCTGCTGCAGTGGGCTGCCATAGGCTACAGTGAGTGGCCGGCAGCCAGAGTGAGCTGCCAAGAGCCGCTGTGAGAGGCCATCCAGAGGCCGGCAACTGACCTGCCTCACCCGGGGAAGAGCATAATGGTGATACCAACATGGGCCAGTGAAGCAACGTCCTCCACAACTAGACTGAAGAACAAAAGGACAGCAACTTGTCTGTTCCCCTTCCCCGGTTCCCCAACGCTGTTCCCCTCTCCCAATTCCCCAATAAAATCATTAAAAAAACAACAACAACAACAACAACAACAAGGGAATGGATGAAGTAAATGGATGCAAAGACAGGTGAAAGGCATGTTAAACAATGAAAGAAAAGTAAATGTCTCTTTTAGTTTAGTTTAAATGGAAAAGTTCTCCTAATTCTGCATAAGCCTGAATATTAAAAAAAATCATCATCATACGAATAAGATTTCACAATGTATTTATAGTAATCCAGAACTTAATCCAAGTTAAACTTTAGGTAAGATGTTAGTCTTTGTTCTTTCTGCGTTAGAAGAATTTGTAGAGGGAAATATAGCCATTTTAAAAGCTTATCTGTTTTACTTTTAAAACCACATGAGCAGCCATGCTGGGCAACACAGCCTTTGACTTATAGTAGTTCCTCATTTAATGTTTGAAAGGGGTTTGGGGGCTTTCCATTTAGAAGGTGAATATGCTAATTACTGATTAGCCTTAGATATCCACTAAGAAAGGTAATAAAGAACAGGTATCTGGAAATGTGTTTGTAGCTACTGATTCTCTACTTATATGAATATGATAAAAGAGTTTTACTTCACAAGAATTTATCACTACCTAACCTGCAAGCAAGTTATTTTCTTTCATCAAGCCAGCATCCCCCGCTCTGATTATACCTATGCAAAATCTCCCCATGGTGGATAGCAACTCACATTCCCGGCATTCTTATAATTTAAATGTGTTACCAATGCTTACCACAAATTTGTAAGACATTCAAATTAGCAGGCCATTTATTTCGAATTGCTAGTGCTCTTCAATTATCTATAGGTAGACATTTACTATATACTTTAAAAAGATAACTGTTATCTCTTAAGAGAGAAAAAAATATTCACCAGAATTTCAGGGTGAGCACAATCCGTGTTGAAAAAATTCTCATTGATAAAAATAGAACAGAACTAGAAACAGGGATGACATTGAATGTGAGCAGAAGTTTCCGTAATGAAACTGGCCTCTACATCAAGTGAATGGACTGGGTATTAGAGAATAGAAAAAAAAAAAAAAAAAACAGTTGTCAAAACACCACAAAGCTTGCACCTTCCCCTCTGTCACTCCTGTCCTCTGTGCACCATAATACTCAAATATGCATAAAGTTATGAAATGCTTGGAGCTAACGGATTCGTGTGTGTGTGTGTGTGTGTGTGTGTGTGTGTGTGTGTGAAAACCAATGAAGCACTGGGCTTTGGGTCCCAATTATCATGTGCTGCATGAGACAGAGACTTAGATTCAGGAGAGTGAAGACTCAGAAAAAGTGAGACAAAGGAACCCATCAAATGTAGAAGAAGGTTATTTTTTAGCCCAGGAGGTGCAATTGGTCTCCAAGAGTCAGAAGACCTTACATCATTGGGTTGCATTCTATAAAACAAGAGCAGGACTCCAAACTGGAAGAAGTCTTGACAAGAATACCATAAAAGGGATTTAATTTTCAAAAAGGGAGTTAGCCTTTAAGACTTCTCCAAAGTAGAAAACTATGCTTCTATGATTGTACCAACAGTTGAGAGAAATGGTTAGCAAATTAGCATTATAATTATACATCAGTGAGTAAATTAATTGTTAAGTAAATCCAGATGCTTAGGTCAAGACTGATTTTATATAAAGGTACTCCATTACTTCACCTTCTGGTTCTAGAACAAAATCTTGTAAAATACAAACACTTTCTATCTGTGCTTCATAAATGTGGCTATTAGAATTTCAGCTATGACAGATGGCACAGTTACCAAATATAATCTTATTAAGCACCAGAATGGAAGGGAGAGGTTCACATTCCCAAGAAAATTTTGGCAATAAGGACCTCTAGCTTACATTTTTAAGTCCAGAAAGCATACTATAGTGAATCCAAATGTAACGTAATCAAATACTACTTTTATTTCACTTTTTCCAGTGGTTTCATGTTTATTTTTTATAAAATGTAGACTTTTAGCAATTTATCAGGAGTTTATGACATGACAAACTGTGTGTGTACCTAATAACAGAGCTTCAAAATGCCTAGAACAAACACTGACAGAAATAGAGAAATATGCAAGATCTTAATTGTGGTTTGACACTTTTCTCTCAATAACTGATATAACAAGTAGACAAAATTTAGTAAGGACATAGAATACTTCAACAGTTGACCTAATGGATATTTATAGCATAGTATAATCCAACAACTACAGAATACCATTCTTTTTATGTATACAGTGGACCACAAATAAATCTAAATAAATTTAAATATACTGAAATCTTTAGCTTGAGCCATCCTGCCACCTGTTGGTAGTTCAGTGGCAGTGCAGCTCGAGCTAGGAATCGAACCACCAACCCTGTTGCTCAGAGCTCACACTCTTGAGTGAGCTCTTAACCAACTGAGCTTCTTGACAAGCCCTGAGCATGTTTTCTTTTTAAGAAAAATGTAATTAAAACATGGAAGCAATAAAAATAAGGTGGCTAAAAAACTCCCAACTACTTGAAAATTAAGTAATACACTAATTTGACCTGTGGCTCAAAGAAGAAATCATAAAGAAAAATCAGAGAATATTCACAATGAATACTAAAGACAACCCAACATATCAATAATTGTGGAATATGGCTTAGATAATGGTTAAAAAGGAATGTATGCTATTATGTTTATATTTGAAATGGACAAAACAGTATAAAATCAGTGATCTAAACTTCTATCTTAAAACAGAAAAAGGAGAGAATTACATTAAACTGAAATAGAAAGAAGAAAATAAAAAAGGGAAAATCAGCAATCAGTGAAATAGAAAATCAAGCAATAGAAAAGTGACAAAGCTAAATTTAATTTTTAAAAGATTACTAACATTGATAAACTTATTTCAAAACTGATTTAAAAAAAAGAGAGAACAAAAAATACCAATATTAGAAATGAAAGTGAGGATATCACTACAGAACCTACAGGTAACAAAATATTGTGTACAAATTTATGCTCATACATTCAATAATATAGAAGAAATGGGTAAATGTCTTATAAGCACAATTTGGCAGAATCGACACAGAAGAAATAAAAAAATTTGCGTAGCCCCATATCAACTACATAAATTTAAATTTTTATTGAAATCTTTCTCACAAAGAAAACTCCATACCCAGTTGGTGTCACTGGTGAATTCTATCAAATATTTAAAAATGAAATTGTAACTATCTTACATGAATTATTTTTAAACATAGGGGAGGAGAACTCATTTCCAACTCATTTTATGAGCTAATATAATACTGATATCCAAACCTGGTAAGGATTTTCTCAAGAAAATAAAAACAAAATAAAAAAACTACATGAAAAACACACAAGAATCCTTTACAAAATATTAGCAAACTGAATCCAACAATATATACAAAAGATGATACATTGTAATCAAGAGGTTGTGATAATACATCATAACTAATATATGAAAGATTGGTTTCATCTTTGAAAATGAATCAATGAAATTCATCTTACTAAGAGAAATAAAAAAAGGAGATATATGATCTTCCCAATAGATATGGGGTGCGGGGGTGCAGGGGTGCGGGGGAAATAACAAAACATACTATCCATTCATTCAGTATTTAAAAAAAAAAAAAAAAAAAGGAAAGAAAGAAAAGAACACCTCCCAGAAAACTAAAGAGAAAGGAACTACCTCAATCTGATAGTATAGTACCAGCTAAAAGCCCATAACAAACATGACATTTAATAGCATGTATTGAACATTTTCTCTCCAAGTTTGGAAAAAAGGCAAGGTTTCTACTCTCACCACTTCATTTTACTGGAGGTCCCATATAGTGCAATAAGGCAAGAGAAAGAAATAAAAGGCATAAAACTGGAAAGGAATAGGTAAAATGTTTTTTGGTTTTTTTTAGACAATATAACTTTATACATAGAAAATCCTAGAAAAAAGCTACTAAGTTTAACAAGGTCTTAGGATACAATTTTAAAAATCAACAGTAGTTCTATAGACATGCAGCAAACACTAAAAAACAAACAAACAAAAAAAAACAAATCAATTTCAAAAAAAGTAATGCAGTTAACCATAGCAATAAAAGTGATTTACCTGGTATTACTTCCCAAATAAGCCACCTCCCACGAACCTTTGTTTCAGGCTAACATCAAGCAAAATACAAATAATAGTATACAGAGAAGCTTGGGAGTGCAAATATATGTAAAAAATCAGAACTAGAGATTATTTTTATTTTTTCATTTTGCACAACCAAACTTTATAATCTTTCCAAATAACAACTCATACTTATTTATATAAAGAGAAAGTAGTTATTAATCTTCAAAAGTCTATTAAGAAAAATACCCAAACAATTTCACCATTTAAGATGAGTAATTTGCCAAATATTATTGACTGATATATCAAGATTTAATATATCCAATTTAGAAATTTAAATGACAATATAATTGTTAATAATAGGTCACTGGGTTAAACATCATAAATATTTTAAGTACTCTAAAGAGATGGAAAAATTGTCATAAGATCTTTTCATAAGTTAATATTAAAATAG
The DNA here is from genome assembly GCA_033961575.1 of Aselliscus stoliczkanus. Lineage (NCBI taxonomy): Eukaryota > Metazoa > Chordata > Mammalia > Chiroptera > Hipposideridae > Aselliscus > Aselliscus stoliczkanus. The sequence goes on along the minus strand of CM066730.1, from coordinate 70,281,800 downwards.
GTAATATTGAAAAACATTCATCAAGACATTATCATTAAACATCTTTTCATATGCTATTCAACACATTTATTAAATATATGGAAGTATTATTCTAAGTGAAGAGGAAACTAGACATAAACTACTGAGTGCCAAACATAAATATTTCACCTGTATGGTATCTTTTATTCTCCACAATAACAATGCAGGCAGGTTCCAACATAGCCTCCATTTTCACATGGGAAAACTGAGCCACACAGAATGAAGCTGCTGGTGTGAAATCAGAGCAGTGGGTGTCAGTGGCAGCACCCAAACCTGGTGAATCTGATCCCAGAGCCTACAGTCTGAACCAATATGCTGAACACAATGCTCAGGGGTAAACAAGATAAAAATGTCTGTGGTCTTATGAAGCTTACATGTTAGTAGTGGAATACAGAAAATAGGCAAATAAAGAACTAATCAGATAATGGGAAGCTTCAAAGAAAACAAAATATAAGCAACAGTGAGGGATGCATGTCAAGGAAAGCTTATATGAGATGGCTGAGACTTGAATGATGTGAAGCGGGCAGTCTTATTAAAATCTGGGCCAAGAGGGTGCCAAGTAGACCAAACATCTAGGCAAAGGCCATAAAGCAGAGCAACACTGATGTGTCTGAAGAACAGGAACGAGGTGACAGAAGAGATGATTTTGGAAAAGCAGGGCCTCACAGACAAAATGTGGCCTCTTTGCTAAGCATGAGGGGAAGCCATTGGAAGGATTTAGGAAGAATTCGGCACTAAGATTTCATTGGTGTTTTTAAAATATCCTTTCATAGAGCATGACTTGTAATGGAAGCAAAGGCGAAGCAAATGGACCAAGAATACATTGCGGGGAGGACAGGTGAGAATGGCAGGCAGTGTAGGTAAGCATAGTGGCTAAGGTAGGGGTAGACAAAACAGATAGAAGAAGGCTGAATCAGGGATGTTTCAGAAATAGACACAGCAAGACTCTCTAATGGATTGCTGTGGTGGTTGAAAAAAAGAGAACGCAAGGGTGATAACTAAAATTTTTGCTTGAGCAATTTTAGATGGTGATAATGCTTATTAAAATAGGAATGATGAGAATGAGATAGTTGGGAGAGGGGGGATCCAGCTAGGTGTATTATATATCTAGGGGTGATGTCCAATAGGCAATTGCCTAAGTGAACTGAAGTACCATGAGAAGAGTCATATTGGAGATGGGAATTTGGCAGCCATCAATGTACAGGTGGCATTTAAAGTCTCTAGACCAAATGACATCACAAGGGGGAGAGAGTGGGAGGAGCAAGCAAACAGCTTTAGTCCAGGCCCTTGGGCACCCTAATTTACAGGGACTGAGCACAGGAGTGAGTGGAGAAGCCTGGAAAGGAGAAGCCCCTGAGGCCAGAGGAAACAGAGTAGCCAGATAAGCAAAAGAAGAGCAATAGTACTAGAGATCCAGAAGGAGGAAGGGCTCATGAGAGAAAAGAGCAGTATCTTCCTTTAGATCAACAATACACTCTTGCAAATCTTGTATACATTTAAATGACTCACTCCTACAGAAATGCTGATAACTTCAAAGAACATGGAAATGAAACATTTTATAAAGTTAAACATCTTTTGTACATCTCTTAAATAACCACATGAGTAAACCAACATTATTGTATATCAGCTTGCTTAAAACAGGGTTCAACTTGTACACCAAATTTTGGATGAGATTGCCTTAAGGTCTGAACCAATTTCAGATGCCATTGGAAGTAAGCTCTCACACTTGAGTCATACTGTGCTATCTTTACCTTCTAGAGCTTACATAAAAATTGTCACCATCATAGCTACTAACATTTATTCAATGCTTACTATTGTGGATGAAAAAGGGTCGCTATAATAAATCTAACTGAAAGTAACCTGAAAAGTAACTGAAAGTATGATCTGATCATAAATTCCTAACTGGACATGGTGGGTAGTCATGCCCCAGGCCTGTAATTTCTTTAGCTAAAAGTTTTATCTTTGCCTTAAGCAAACCTTATCCATTGTTCCTGTGCATCTAGGTGAACACATCCTTGAAATGAAGAATAATCCTCTTTTTCAGACCCCTTGGAAGTATAACCACCCTCAAGGTGCACACAATCTTGTTAACTACTCTGTAATCCAATCCTCACTTTGTTTTCTCCCACCTCCATGTAATCTTCCTTAATTTCTTTTCTTGATTCCAAATGCATAAAAGAAACTGCGAAATGATAATTCTCTGGAGCAGTTCAGATTGCCAGCACTGTCATCGTTTTTGGCTCAACTAAACTCATAAAAATTCTCTACAGGTCTGGACATTCTTAATGTCGATACGTCATAATAATTAATTCTCATCAGAATCTTTTAATTAAACGCTTTTATTATAGCCACTTTTTTTTTTTTTTTTTTTTTAGATGAGGAACTGACCCTAAGAGAGATTTAAGTGACTTTCCCAGTGTCAGCTAGAATTCCCTTAAAATCCCATGGTACAGTTCTTTCTCCCCTCCCTTCTTTTTTCAGCTGTCTATTTACCTTATATACCCACTCTGCCAACAAGTGAGAGACAAGAAAACCAAGGTAAAGTAACAAGAAAAAAATGAAGAAAAAATAGAAAAAGAGAAAACTCATTGCTAAAAAGTGACTAAGATGGAATTTTTTAGTTTCCAGGCAGCAAGGCAAAAGGAATACACAATGGATTACAAAATTTCCATTATCAAATAAAAGGAAACATACCAGTTAGGCAAGAGACCTTTTTTGCCCCAATCATTAAGTCCAGCAGTATTTCTTACATGTGTTTATTTCAGGCAAACTGAACCATGTAATGATCAGAGGCTTCAGAGCAATTCCTCCAATGATAAAGAAATATTCATCTGGTTGCACTTAGAATTTTGCATTTAAAACATGGGCAACAGCTCAGCGTTCTCTAGTACAAAAATGTTATACAGTTTGTTGTCATCTTACCCTTTTTAAACAACTGTAATAGCTGTCCAATGACTGAAGACCTACAGCCTGAACTTTTACAGCTGTCACATAGACATAATAGAAATAAGACATTGTATACTCTATACAAATGGCCTATATCACATCTCTCTTAGAGGAGGCATCTCTGTGAAACAAAATCTTGGCAAAAATTTCAACATATTGCTTGCCCCTCAGCTCCAATTTATGTCCCTTCACAAGCAAACTGCCATGGGTTTTAACTAATGAAAAACCAGTTTGTTTTGAGAAAACATCCTCATTATCGGCTAATATAACAGCTATGAACAGGAAGAGCATGACATAATATGGATTAAATGTGAATACAACTCAGGAGCTTTCTTCTAGTTGAATTAGATAATCAAAACTATTAAACAGTATTTCAAAATGCTTTTCATAATCCTGGGACCATTAATGTCATGTTCAAATCACTGTGGATTTTTGTTGTTGTTGTTGCTTTTACTATTCACAGGGATACAATGAGTCATTGGCACATTTCCAGTGCAAGATGCATTTGAATAATACATGACATGCCCTTTAGCTAGCATCATGATGCCAGATTTAAAACAAGGTAAGAAGTTTCCTCCATGTACACTTGCAGTGTTCAGCTGTTCATAATCTATAGCGTTAACAATTTATCATCAAACCCAGCGACTTGCTGCCAACTTATCAAAGTAGCCACTGGATGCATATGATCAAGTCTGAGCATCTGGCTCTCCTCTGTTCCTGACATTAGCACAGACAACAGAATCAGTGGACTATTGAATGCAATTACAGTAAGCGAGACAGACAATAAAGATTGATAGCGCCTTCTCTTTTTATCACACACAAAACTAGTGGGGGTTAAAGCTTTGCCTTGAGCTGCCTTCATTTAACAATGATTGAAAATATGCAATTGTGTTGGTAAAACACTGTAGCCTGTACCACTTCATTTACTGGACACATTATCAAATTAAATGAAAAGTGAACTGCCAAAAGCAACAGTTATTATATATTAATGATGAATATTTACTTAGCATTGTTCACAAATCATACAGAGAACAGAATCCTTCTTGTTATCTTCTTTGTAGGTTCCAGCTGAGTAGGTTTAACATTTCTATGTTTACGTTAAGTCTTCTGTCTACAAATCTCTAAATACAGGCTTGCAAGATTGGTTTTGTGACTATCCATGTGATTACAATGTGTAATTAATAAAATGCTCTAGTTGTAGATGAATCCTAGTTATCAAAGAACTTTTTCCCCCTTTATAACAATTCTCATTCTTGTAGCTATTTTTGTAACAAAAGAAATTTAGCCGCAGGTAGATGTTTGTACCAAAAGGTTAGGAACTCCAACTTCATTGAGCTTCCAAAATATGGAATGTGAAGAAGAAACTCAAGATCAGACAAGCCACAAGTTTGTATTTTATATTTTCTCCAAAAAGTATTGCTTTAGCAGCCCCTAGGAGATATAACAATTAACCCATAATTTGACCTCCAAAATAAGAAATAATAAGGGGCAAAAAGCAGAATGGGTCAGTACCGAACTATTGAGCAGGTAAGAGAAAAATGGATCCTATTCCACAGTTCATATAGGGGAAACTGCATTCTAAGCAAATACCAATAGATCTGGGAATACAAAAATAAGTATCTCATTGTTAAGTGGACAAACATTTGGTGTGCATACTGACATGTCAGAAAGCCATGCCAGCAGGCAGACATGATTGTTCAAAGTTATGTAGATTAATTCAAGGTTCTTTTAAAAACACACACACACACATCTGGCCCTTCCTTTCCAATGATACATACAGGGAAAGAAGGTGCTCATATATGAAATGTAATCATGTCTCCTTTCTAAGAGCTCTATACCCTGAAAAGGTGACATAATCCAAACAAAAAGAAAATAAGAGGTAAAAGAGGCGGAAAACCAGTCATGGGTTTCCTAAAACCACCCCACTCATTATTCTGTAAACAATTAAATACATCCTCAGAAATGATGAGTTTAGAATTAGACCACCTATTTACTGAATTATATTCAGTTAATATAAATAGCAGCATGAGGTATAGGATATTCAGCAAGTGTGGAAAATTCACTAAAGTAAGAACACCACCACAGTAGACTAAAAATCTGGAAGCCAAAAAGGACTGCTGACCCAGTATTCATGCAATGTAAAGAAAACAATTATGTTCTCTAGATTTACCTCCCAGCAAAATCTAAATGAAATCACTCTTTATAAGCACATTCAAATTCTAAGGCCAGTATGGCCTTTTAATCTTCTGTAGACATGTAGTCTTCATCAGTAATTCTCAAATCCCAGTTAACTACCAGACTTATCTCAGGAGCTTAGTAAAATGCAGATCCCTGGGCCCCCATCCTTGAATTTTTTTTTTTTTTTAAAGATTTTATTGGGGAATTGGGGAAGGGGAACAGACAAGTTGCTGTCTTTTTGTTCTTCAGTCTAGTTGTGGAGGATGTTGCTTCACTGGCCCATGTTGGCATCATCATTGCACTCCTGAATGAGGCAGATCGGTCGCTGGCCTCTGGATGTCGCTCACCGTGGCTATTGGCAGCTTGCGCTGGCTGCCGGCCACTCACTCTGGCTGCCGGCCACTCACTGTAGCCTGTGGCAGCCCACTGCAGCAGGGGCTGCAGCCTACACCGTCGCTGGGGCTCGCACAGCCCAGCTCCAGGTGGAGCTGTTGTTAGCTGTAGAGGGCAGTGTCACTGGCCCTCATACATGGGATCTGAACTGGGGCCACTGACACCCCAAAACCATCTCTTAACCAATGAGCCACTTGGCCGGCCCCCATCCTTGAAATTTTTATTCAGTACATTTTGAGTGGAGCAATGGGTACTCACTATGGAATATTTAGCAAATGAAATGTGGAAAGCAGAAAGAAAACCTATCATCTATCAAGCCATCATCCATGATCCATCTTTCTATTCATGCATATCTTTTTATCAAAAATGTAAAATTTCTCAGGTTAATAATATTTTCAATAATTTTGAAGGGGGGGCCACTTTACAAAAATTGAAATGAAAAAGAAACATATGCTTATGACTAAAAATCAACACACTATCTATCAATATAAGTAAAAACATAAAAGAATGCTCTTGCTAACCCCTCAATAACTAACCCCTCACAGAATTCATTACTGTTAAATATAGGTATCTTTTAGTCTTTACTGCACTGGGGGTGGCGGTCTATTGTGAGATTGTGCCCCAGCCTCCCCTGTCCAGTTCAATGTAGTTTTCTTCTCATTTGCATGATGTGTGGTTAGTCATTCACTCAGTCAGACTTCAGGGTTCTTTTTAGAAGGAAATTGTTCCATATGAAGCTGTAGACTCACTGTGTCCAAAGGAGTAAATTCCTACATCACCATGTTGAGTCTCTCACCCATATATATTCACTTATAACTTATTTGTGTACATATTTTACACAATCAAAGCTGTACTACACATACTGTTCTGTGAATTGACTTTTTCCCTTCATGTTATTCTGATTTATATCAAGATCAACCTAAAACTATCAACTTTTCTTATTATTTTTAATGACTATATAGTATTTCATAGCATAAATAATCAATTATTTTAGACTTTACATTGTTCCTTAGTTTTACAAAAAAAGAAAAAAAAATGTTTCTGTGGACATCCTTATGCTGTATATCATTTACATGCAAGCTTTTCTTTTTGTTTTTGCAGTATAGATTCCTAGAAGTGGAATTTCTGTATCAAAAGTATGTGGATTTAAAAATTTAATAGATATTGGCGCCAGCCGAGTGGCGCAGTGGTTAAGAGCTGGCTTAGGATGCCAGCAGCCCCAGTTCGGATCCCACATATGAGGGCCAGTGACACTGCCCTCATAAAAAAAAAAAAAAAAAAAAAAAAAAAAAAAAAAAAAAAAAAAAAAATTAATAGATACTGAAAAATTGCTATTCCAAAGGCTATATCATTTTCTATTCTCACCTACAGAAAGTATGAGAGAGCCCACTGGTCCAGAACTAATTGATGCTAAATATTCCTCATAATTTAAAAATTTACCAACTTCATGTATTAAAACTATCTTATTTTTAATTTCCATCCTCAGCTTTATTTCATATGTCTATTAGCCATTCTCATTTCTTCTATGAATTGCCTATTCATATCTTATAACCATTTTTGTTTTGTGTGATTTATCTTTTTCTGTGACTTTCTAAAAGCTCTCTACTTGACTTTTAACTTTGTATAATGCAAATACACACAGGCTTTCTATTTATTCCTTAAGATGGTTTTTCTCAACTGACAATTATGAAAGATTACCTCATGTGTTTTTATGGTTTCTAAAGTTTAGATTTTGAATATCTCTGATATTTATTTTTATGTACAATAGAAAAATGTGTGTGTTTCTTTGAATTCCTTCAAGTGATTCTTATTAGTATCCAAATATAGCAACCACTGTCATAGCTTGCAATGGACCCCAAATGTCTGGGTTTGAGTCCTTTTTACTACAATATTTATCTGTAAATTTGAGATAACATACCCATCTCCCAGGATTATGGGAAGATTAAAAGAGATGACAAATATACAGAATCTGGCATGGTATCTTCCACAGAGAAAATGCTTAATAAACATTAGCTGTTTTTGTCATTAGAATTGTTATTTTAACATAGCTCAAACACCTTCTATTTGTATTCAATTCAAAGTATCTTTCTACTCCCCACATTTCCTTCAAAACTAAGGACTGTTTCTTGATGTAGATTTTCATGGGGCAATCCCCGTTATGGAGCCAAGGGCTTCTTAAGGAAAAACCATTTTAAAATGAGAGACATCCTTGGTCACCAGACTATTTCTAAAGCAGTTGAGCCCTGAGGGCCTTAAGAGAAAAGTGCTGGCTGATATTAGTTGATTACAGAACAGTATTTTGAATGTTGCTGGCAACATTTGGCTTAGTCAAAAAACGAGTATGGTACTAACTAGACATTTTTGAAAGACTTGTGGGTAAGTTCTGTCTGGCGTCCAGGCCTAAACGTCCAGTGGCCCCTGGTGTGTCTGGGACTCCTACATTCAGAGGCTGAGACAGAATCTCTAATGGAAAAGGGAAGGCTTGGTGGCCCTTCCCTGTGAGAGACTGGAGGATGCCATTGGGGGCCCAGTGCTGCTGAGTCATTTACTCAAGATCTGAGTTAGCAGGAGGTGGAGCTGACTTGAAAATATGCTCTCTTAACCCCCATGATAAAACTTGCTACCATGTTGTCCTAACAGGAAAAAGAGATGCCTTTCCTTTTCAAAAAAAATTCAGATGAGATCTGTTTCCTTAAATAAGCTTTATTTTCCTCTCTCCCCACTTCTTAAAATAACAAAGCATAACCACCTACATTAATTGTAATAAATGACTTTCAATCAGTTATAATAAAAATGCAGAGGAGAGTGAAGGTTGGGGGAACCCATTTCTAAATTAGCTAGCAGCAATTAATGAACAAAGTATTATTCTACCAAATATTTTGGAAGTACAGTTTGTTAGGGGCTGAACTGTGTGCTCCCAAATTCATAGGTTGAGGTCCTAACCCTCTCAGAATTTGATTGTCTCCAGAGATACATTCTTTAAAATGAAGATGTTAGGGTGGGCCCTAATCTAATATGACCAGTATCCTTATAAGAAAAAAAATTAAACAAAAAGAGACACCAAACACATGCGCAAGCAGAGGGACAACTGTGTGAAATCACGAGGAGAAGATGGCCGCCTGCAGGCCAAGGAGAGTGGCCTCAGAGGAAACCAACCCTGCCACCACCTTGATCTCAGAGTTCCAGCCTCAGGAACTGTGTGAAAATAAACCTCTGTTACGTAAGCCACCAGTCTATGGTATTTTTGTTATAGCTGCCCAAACAAACTAATATACCAGTATTTTTGTCAAAGAAACAGGGAATCAGAATATGGAATTCATGGGGCATTTCACTCTAACTCATGGCTTATATACAGGCCAGTCATAATTCACAAGAATTTTTTTAAAGTAAGGGATTAAAATGGGAGTCTAAAGTGTAAAAGATACTCTTAGGCCCCGGGGAAAATAACTATTTTCACTTGAAAATACCCCAACTTTCATAACTAGGACTTTTAAAATTCCCTAAACATAGACAGGCAGATACTTCCCTTCTTTCTCTCCCTTTCCCTCTCTTTCTCGCCCCCTACACACACACACACACACACACACACACACACACTTCTCCTCCTTCTCTTAACATTTCATTCACCATCCTTATAGTGATTGGCCTGTCTTCTCCACAGGTGGATAGATGTGCTGATTAGCTAAGAATGCATTTGACTACAGAGAAATGAGTTAACTAGACACATGGCATGAGGTTCTAACCGGAAAACTTATCCTTAAGTTTACATTATTTATTGGCTGAGCAGGACAAGTAGCAAGAAATCAACTAATTTCTGCTACTTGTGGTTTACCCACTCCCATTACCTCATCACAACAATGTCTCCTCTTTTGCCATCAGTCAATGGGCTGGGAGCAAAATCAGACACTGACCTGAGCTGGAACATTCTCCCGATCACAGCCATGCTCCCCCAGGAACTGTGGGATAACTGGCTTGATGCCAGAAGTCAGTCTTCTCTCATGCCTGCTCACTAATAACCTTTCCTAGCTTCTGTTTGGATCTGAATGACTTCAACCCTTCATAAGAGTTTTTTTCCCCCCTTCTCAACATGAACACAAAATGGCAGATATCCCAAAGAAATTAATTTAGACGTAAAACAAAATCTACCTACTATTGTGTGTATGCATGTGTGTCTCATTGGCATGCACTAGATTGGACTAAATGGTAGAAATTTCCCAAAGGAAGATAACCTCCAGATACTGCCACAAAAGCTTTATTTCCCACACTCTGCAAATTATTTAATTTAAACACTGCTTGACATAACTCTCTGAGAAGGGTGTTTTTCCAGTTTTAATTTGTTGGTGTGTATATTTGTGTGTGTCGATAGAACCAGCCTCATAAACGCATCCGCTACTGCAGAGGACCTAAACACAAGCTTCTGATTGCAGAACTAGGGGCTGCAAATTGTTGTCTAAAACTAGGAAAGGAGGAAATGCACATGCGATTTCTTCTCTTTTTTTGGTGAGGAAAAATAGACAGAGATTCAATTGCTCATTTCCTAGTGTCCCCAACTCTAGACACTTTCCATTTCCTTGGGGGATATAAGTAAATATTTTTTTAAATTGTGTGTGTGTGTGTGTGTGTGTGTGTGTGTGTGTATGTGTACATTCACCATGGTTAATTTCTCACAGTAGAAAATAGTTGCATTGGTGGATGTCTTTTACTAAAGCAGGAGAAGCAATGCAGAGATTAAAGAATCAGTTTTCATCAGCATTGGATAGTTGCTGTATCATGGGCCACGGAAATAATTGATAGCATCCTTTTAATCCTTCTGCTGCTTCCCTAGCTTAACTTCGACTGTCATTCTACTACATATTTATCAGGAAGAGATACCTGGTGAAACAAACCCAAGTGTCCTGTCTGCTTTGCCAAATTTCATCATGAAAAATCTTGCATAGATTTTTAGGAGTGTATAGGTCCCATTAAAGGATTCAAATGTATTTCTCCCCTGGACAGAATTTCATTACATAAGATTCCACAGAAGGGCTAACCCTGCCACAAAGGCAGCTTTGCATACACAGGGCCCACACTGGAGATAGTCTTGTTATCTTGGCTAAATCAATTTAAAAGCAAATAAGCATTAGACAATAATTTCAATATTAACTTACTCTTCTTGCTTCTTCCTCAGAGTAAGCTAAAAGTATGTGAACTCCCTTTCACCTCTCACCTGGGCTCCCTCTAGTTCTCTCCCTATGGGGTGCCCTCACACAGGTAAACCTCCCTCCTTCCTCTTACCAGCTTAGTTATTTATTGACATAAGCTCGCATTCTGGAGAATTATCAGCTTAATGCATAATTCAGAATATCTTGCATGTTGCCTGCACTTTTGCCTTATCCCCTGCATTCTGAAGGTAAGATAAGAAGTGTCTCCAAAGTGGTCACACATAAGGATTTCTGAACATTAACTTTGCAGCCCCCATGTCAGCCCTCCCCTACCCCTCAGAAAGCTGTGCATCTTACAGCTTACACACAACCCAAATAGGCGCTGTACTGAGAGAAAGCAATCCCAGGCAAGGTCCAAAAGTTTACACGGAATGGGGACCCGGACACTTTGAGAAGAATAGGTCTCCAAAAGTGGAAAAATCACAGTATTACCTTCAGAGTCACATTCTAGACGGGCAGCCAGATGTTTTCAGCCAAGCAACAGTTTCAAATCTCTGCAATTCAAAATAAAAGGAAAACCAGCTTTAGAATTTTTTTTTTCCCTCAGTGGGGCTGGGGAATCTGTGTGTGTAAGGTTGAAGGGGAGAGAGGAAAGTGGAAGGGGAGAGAGGACAGTGATTCAGAAGAGAAGTGGAAAGGCTGCTTAACATGCTGTAGGGAAGAAGAAAAAGCCAAAAGGAAAAAGGGGTGAGGAGGGCAAAAGGGAGAGGGGGGGTGTGAAGGGTTAGGGTACCAATTGACTGGAGGACAGGATGGGGAAAGAAAGCTAGGACTTGGGGAAGAGAGGGCTTCAAAACCAACTGTATTAAAAGGTTAATTCAGTCAAAATCAATTCAGTAAAAGTGGCTCCAGTGTTTGTTTGTTTTTTTTTTTCATATCAAATTGACTGCCTTCTGATGGAATTGATTAAATTAACTAGTTATTTTTATTAATGTGTGAAAAGAGAGAAAATGCATGGATAAGCTCACCTGCAAATACACAGATCCAGGTAGCCTGTATGCTATGATTTAAACACACTAACAAATTGACAAGCGTTAAAAAAATACACACATACCATATGTATGCACATGTTATGTGTGTGTAGCTATGCTGAATTCTGCTGAAAAGTGCCACTGCTATCCTCCATAGTATTCATAAGCATGCTATGTACATATACATATAATATATAATCTGAGTTTTGTTCTTTCTAGGGTCCAAAAATTAATTGCTTTTTTGGAAAGCAGTGTATCCTTGGTAGAGTAACTCTGCTGTATAAATGCACCAGCATCATTTATCAGCAAGGCTCACCTCCCCAGAATGCACTGCTGGCAGTCAGGACAGCCAGGACATAAAAGGCACCAATATCATTTGGACTTATTACTAAATATGGAATTCTAGTAGATGTTTTTTTACATGCATTTTGAGTCCACCAAGCAATATTTCCTCCTTTTTTTTATAAACATAAAGACATGAATTATTAAAAAATTAAAGACATTTAGAATAATGGTCCTCTATACGCAAAGTATTTATTTCAACTTTCATCATTCATAGTTTATTGCATTGATTTTTTTCATCAGTTTACTTAGTATTAGGCTTCCACTGAACTCATCAATAAGAAATGAATTTTTGTAACTTTCAAATCCACTATATTATTTTTCCTTTTATTTGTAGTGAATTTTTCTTCTCTCCATGGTATTACTGCAATAAGTCAGTCATTATTTCTTTATGTTTTCCCTTCTTTCTTTAGTATTTCATTTCCCTTTACAGCACATCTTGTGATCACAAAGAAAACAGAGACACTTATTTCTTTTAACAGTTGAAATTGCTGCAAGTGATTTAGCTGTCATTTAATTTGATTCCTCTCTTCTGTCTGTGGAGAAATATGTTTAATGTACTGGAAATTATGTTAATAAGAAAAAGCATTATCTCATTTAATGAAATAAATATACAAATATTTCAAAATAAAATAAAGAGGCAATCTTCACTGAGAAAAATGTCTCTTATGGTTTGCATAAAATAAACAAATGAGAAAAAAACCATGAATACATTGAAACACTGACAAAAATTATGCCTACATTCAGAAGGGGAGTGGAAGCTTGGTAAATAAATTACCCACAATTTAATCAAATATCTTTTTGAAAAATATGAGGCACATATTAAGGACCGAATTGCTAATCTTACATTTCCAATTACCTCAAGAAGAATCTGCTTGTTTTTTTTAGAATGGACACTGGGATTTTTAAAAAGTTTTCTTTGTTTTTTTTTCTCTTCTATTTCAAGTGGTCTTTCAACGATTGCTATAGTTTGAATTTATAATAATTATCAGCAATCTCATTGAAAATATGACACAACCCATATAAGAAAGGTTAGAATTCCTTTGATTTTGCTAATCAAAACAGAGTCAATGAACTCATTTCAAAGCTTTTATATATTAAAATTTATTTAATGTACAAAAAGGTTAAATAAATATTGTTAGTGATTTGAGCAAAACTTGAGGTAATTATGTAATAAAAACATGACCACAGTAACAGAAACATATAATTAGCAATTTAATTACTGGCATGAAGACAAGCTAAAGATATCAATAAAAAAAATCTTTAGTGACAAGCTGATTTTATTCTCTTTACTGCAATTTGTAAGAAATATTCACCACCTGATGAGTAAAATTATTTTTACACAAAATACCTACCCTTCCACAAACTAAAATACCCAATTTAAAATATTTTTGATTTCATATCTTTGCATAGTAAATCATTATATTTTCTCTTATTTAGATTAGCACTTCCTCTTCTCTGAAAAAACAATATTTAGAGTCAGCAAGTAAAGAACATTACATTTTTTTAAATGAATTAAAGTAGCAGGTGTTCTTTATTTCAATTTCATTTTTTTCCAGCTTCAATAATGTTTGACAGAAATGCTTCCCTGTATGTGACATTCCAAATATCCTATCTTTTCTCATGTGCTAAATTTCAGCTGAGAAACACACAAAAGCCATGGATTGTTTTAAAAGGAGAGAAATGTCTACTCTACTAGAAGGAGTCAGGCTGTTTGGGCCTTCCTCTGGGTCTCTCACAATTTCTTTTTCTCCCTCATTTCTGTATTTAGAGTTATAGGTGGGAGATAAAGGAGAGAAATGAGTAAGTTCAGTTTATTGTGCTATGGTCCACTTGTATTTTTTCATCACAATCCCAAGTTTCAGATTTTTAAACAGTCCTGAACTACTTATCTTAAAGTGTTTGATGAATGCTTACTACCTTCTATGTCACTGGTATTTAACCAGTAGAAGAAAACAGTTATCTCAAGATAGAACCATATTGAAAGAAGTTTTCCATCTTGTGATAAAAAGTGAATCATCTTGGCTGGTGTTCAACAGCCACTTGTACAAGCCCAGCGCATGGAGTGAAATCGTGAAAGCCAAACCTACGAAGAAGTTTGGTCTATAAATAAACTTGGGGCATGATGGAATACACTTAAAAAATAAACTCCAGCCACTATGAACATAATAAATAATAGCTCCTAATAACATTGTCTTTTATAATTAATCTACTGATTCTAATCATTTTGACATATAGTTCCAATCAGATAGCCTAAGCTAAATACCCAAGTCTTGAGAGAAGGGTATATAATACAAACTCAAGGTTTCTAAGGAAATTGAAAATGTTTTTAAAAGCATATTTTACTTGGCTATAACTTGGTAAATGTGAAGAAAGCAAATAATTGGGAGATGACTTTTTGGAACCTCATGGCTAATATATTGGTTAATAGAGTCATTCATTTCTTATACATATTTGGATTAGAGTTTGCTGGCTTTTCCACGTAAAGTTTCCTTTCCTAGGAGCTTTTGATCACTGTTCATTATATATCACCATCAGCTTCTAACATTTTGTTTCAGCTATAAACCTACACTTACTTGAATTTTCTTAACTCTAACCATCAAGGCTTGAAATTCTCTTTCCTCATATATTTTTATGGTCCAGATACAAGTTGTCATTAACAAGCATGTTAATTCACAAACCTCCCTAAAAAACCTCCTGTATTACAGTTGTGGAGGATGGTTAGGCAATGGTACCTGCCTTTAGGAAGCTCACAGTCTAGATGAGAAGACAGCGTGCCTTATAACCTACAAAAGTAATGGTTGTCTTATAACTCAAGTAGAGGTATGATAACTGCCAAACAGATGACAATAAACACAGGAACATTCATAGAATAAAGGGGGCTCAGTGTCTTTGTGGGTAGACCTTTACAAATGGATATTATCAGAGAAATTTATAAAGCTTTCAAATGCAACATTTCGTTTGAACCTAAGAGCTAAACAACCCCTGATATAGCTGAAGAAACAAAGAGGTTAAATCATTGACTCAAACAAAAATGTATTAAAATGGGGACACAATGGTAATTCCATTGACTCTAAGTTCTAGGCATGGAGAAGAAAGCATTTGAGATGAAGGAATGATCAAGGAAGTATGTCAGGTAGAGAGGAAAGAACGGGATTCATAAAACATGTGCAGGAGAAAGGTGGGTTGCTTACCTAGGGAGAGCAGCAAGAACAGTGAGAGAAAGATCAGAAATTAAAAAAAAGGGAGCAGTGGAAAACTGGGAATGTGTTCTCTAGGCAGTGAGGAGTATTTGATGGTTTCTGAACAAACTGATGGCATGATGAATGCAGGGCAAAGGGTGAGTTAAAAAGCGAGAGACGAAAGGCACAACGTGGATACTGTCGATGCTCCACCCATACTCCTTTATGGGGGTGGAAGGATCGTCATCCCCCAGCTGCTGGGAGTGTTGGCTGCTAAAGGACCTCAGCAGCACCCTTCTCTGCAGAACTGTCCTCACCCTAGCAGGATCCATTGTACTGCAGACCCACACAAGGGCTACCATGGGGGCTACAAAAGCCAGCTCTTTGAACTTGTGGGACATCACCTTTGTGGGTAAGCTGCAGCTAGATGCTGGCTGAGGCCATGTGCCTTGTCCTGCTGCCTCACTTCCTTTCTCCTCCTCAGTGCATCCTTGTCTCAGGCTCTGCAGCCAGGAAGCTGACTGGGCAAGAGGCAGTTACAGCCTGCTGTCTTGCTCTCCCTTAGAGGAAGAAAGACACATGATGTTAACAGGTGAGAAAAACAGCAGCTTTACCCAGACTCACACTGAAAATAATTAGTGCACAGGAAAAGCAACCAGGGTATACATGGAGGCTACCCAGTTGTGATTTCACTTTTCTGGGCTTCTTGGCTTTAATTGTTCAAAGAATGAAATTTGTATGGCCTATATGGATGGAAGTTTATAATTCGACCACTGTAGCCTGCACGGGAGATACAATGAAAAAGAAAAGAACAGAATAGTCTCTTATAATAGTAACCCACCAGAAACTCGGACTTTCTCCAAACAAACCCCATATGAGCTTCACTGCTTTGTAAATCATTAACTTTCATTTCTCTGTCATCCAGTGGGAAATATCCCTGCTCCCTGGGCAAGGGAAGTGGCATGGGAGTGGGGGCACCTAAATTTACATGTAGTAAACTGTGAAATGAAAAAGGAAAAACAATATTTTATAATTCTGGGAAACCAAAAAACTTATAGGTTTTCTTTTTTAAATATAATAGATTTCTCTTCTACCCCAACATAAATATGACAGTACGTTGAATTCTCACAAATGCACTGATATTGTTCATTACACCATTTAGGGACATAAATATTGTTTATATTTAGGTGAGATTTTCTGCTTCTTCTCTCAAAAAATAAAAAACCCTGGTGCTACTTAATATGATGATCATTTGCCACAAAAAGAAAAATTCTATTCAATGAGATTTCAGAGCATAAATTCTAAGACACCTCACCAGGGAAGTGAGGCAAAGAGGGGAGGGTGGAGAGAAGAGAGAGGGAAAGAGATGGCCTATGGAAAAATATGAAGGTGTAATGTCCAAACCACAAAACTTCATGAGCTAATACAGCTTACATTTTCTTTGCTTAATTAGAATCCTTTTGTTTTCATGAGCAATTTCTTTAAAATACTATCTTCTAATATTCAATCTTTCTCTCTCTTTTCCTATACTGATAACTGATAGTCAATCCTCTCTTCCCACCGTGTAGTATGGTAACAAATTGATGCTCAGAATGAATATCCTGCTTGTACAATGGCACTGGGTGACTATTTGTAAAAATTCATAGAGATGTCAAACAGAACATTAAAATTCAACAGCAGTGTTCTCACACTTAGCAAGCTTAACTTGGAGAAGCTGGGGAACATATAAATTCCTGGGTTATCACCTCCTGCATCTCGGGTTCGGTAAATCTAAGGACAGGCCAGGTACCCCATTTCAGCAAACACTAGGGGTTATTCTGGTGCAGGCATCTGCAGACCAGACTGTGAAAAGCCACTGCTCCAGTGAACTCAGTCTTTGAACCATTCTGTGTGTGGCTCAAAATCTCCCTTCTACTAAACCCCTTTACTAGCCTAGATGACTGGATTATGGTTGGCTTGACTGTTCCTAAATTATTTATAAGGAATCACCAAAGTCCTTGCTCTAAAATCATGATGCATAACTTGAAACGTACTCCCATACAGAGTGAGAACATCGCCAGTTATCAGACAAAAGATATCCTGTGAATGCTAGGTTACTGTCCTTGAAACATAGCCATCAACTTCCCGTACATAGACACTGGCCCTTAAATTAGATCAGGCCATTTGGGAGATTAGACTTGGGTCTCAGACTGGTTTTGAGAACGTACTTTTATTTAAAAATTGAGTAACCTTTGCCTAAGTACACAATTAGCTAGGTGTAAACTACACATTTGTTGCTGACTTATTTTCCCTAGAAGTAATGAAGACATACTCAGAAAAAAGATATTTCACTCCCATTGGGGATAATTAGTCCCTCTTCATCATCCTGTAGGATACATAGTTGTGCATCGATAGGGATGAGCCAAAACTTAGTATCTCATTTCTGGTAGTTTCTTAAACATTTGAGGCCACTAAAACTAAAGTAGCGATGATGACAATGATGTAGGCCGACCTTAACACATTTAAATGTAAAGACAAATTACTATTAGATGCTTTTCCAAAACACTGCCCATCTCTGAAACAAGTAAAATTCAGCTGAAACACAAAAGGCTTGCATGCTCGTGGGGTGTGTGGAAAGAGGTGTCATGGAGAAAGGTGCTATTTTTTTTTTTTAATTGAATGTAATCCAACAAAGATTTGGCAGACTACATATTTAAAAGGTTGGAAATGCTTGCAGAAATTGATTCATTCACACTGTTGTGAATCATTTAGCACACACTTCAGAGAGAGTGTAGCATCTTAGTCTCTGCCTCCCACTTCCTAAGAAAGGCTGTTAATCAAAATGGAGACTCATAGAGGCTGCCCTTGGAATGGGACAAAGAGATGAGAATGAAGGCGCCGCCCATGGAACAGCTTTCCTCCTCTAAGGGCAGTTTGGACTTCTCTTTTTTCTTTGAGGGTGGAAGGTTTAATGCAGTAGGGTCTGTCACATAAACTAATATACAGATTCACAGACTAGGGTCAATATTACAGTTACAGAAAAGCCAAAGCAAGTCTTATATTTAGGAAATACTTTTGAATGTGCCCGAGTCAAAAAAATACACTACCCATTTCACTTAAACACAGATCTCCTCCAAATTGTATTATGAAGGAGAACATTACTCTAAATTATCTATATGAAATGATTAAAAGTGTCTCTATTTGTAAAAATCTTGTGATTATAAAAGAAAATTAAATGCCTTTCTTTAAAGAAAGAAAAATATGTATCGTTTTAATGCATTTTTTAAAATAATAGATATACCAATTCAGTGTCGGACTTTAGACCAGGACATTTGAGACAGACCATGTAAAAGATGAAATTCACACACACACACACGCACGCATGCTAATAACTTAACAAGTTCAATACAATTTGCTAGATTTATTTTATTTTGGAAGCACCAGTAAATTTACTAGTGCTTCCAAAATAAAAGATGATAAATTGTCAGTTAAGTAAAATAAGCAAGTGATATGTTGTTAATGGATAGGGTTTATAAATGATGTTTTCAAATAATTAAAATAACCAAAAAAAATGACAGTTAAAGAAAATACACAGAGTAAATATGTATTTACTGTCCAGCAAATTGACAAAAACAAATACAGAGGTTTATAAAATCAAAGTAGGATGAACCATCACAGTGGGTGGCATCGTTTGCCACCCCCACTATTCACCAACTTAAGCTCTCAGATAGGTACCCTGTTCCCAAGAAGGTCTTCTCCCCCAATTCTTGTTATATAATAACGAGCTTATTCATATAAGTTTTAAGATCATATTCATCTAGGAAAAGTAGTTACAGGAAAGGTAAAGCGAGGAGGGGGAATTAAGTTTTCAAGTACCCTTGGTGTTACAGAACACAAATAATCCAGACAACAGCTCATTTAAAGGTCAGTTACATTTGTTTTTAAGATGCACAATATATCTACTGATATCCATTTTCATCTATCACTTTGGTAGATATAAACAAAAGGAATGAAAGACAAATTTACTGCTTTGTCATTTGGCCTAAAGCAGAAACTGTGATCTTTAATTCTGTATCTTAAAACACTTGCTTCAATATGTTGATATGCTATATTTTTAATTTAACTCTCCTAACCACCATATTCCTATCACCCCTTTATAGAGGATGATGAGGGGAGGGAGTGGGTTATTCACTTGCCTGGCTCTCTGCATTCACGCTCTGTCTCACTGGTTTTAGAAATCAAAGACAGTGGGGAAATATCCAGCTCAGTCATCGTTTCATATTCATAACCCTCGGTCAAAGTTTCTATTCTCAAGTCTTGGTCAAGTGTCTAATTCTCTGTGTAAGTAGATTACAAAAAGAATTTTATAACATGTATTCTCTTTCCCTCCATGTGTTTAATTATTTTTCATTTGTGTAAGAGTGGCAATTTGTGACTAGGGATATGGATGCTGAAAAAGTGATTCTTATAGACTCAGGAGGAACTTGTATGTTGTTTGATTTTAAACAGTGGTTCTCAACCCTGGCTGCACAATTACAATTACCTGGGATGCTTTTAAAAAATATCCTTGTCCAGGCCCCATCCCCAGAGAGGCTGACTTAACGGGCTGGGGTAAGATCCAGGCTTGGGTATTTTTTAATTGTTTGTTTATTTGTTTGTTTTTTTCAGAAGTTCCCCAAATGACTCTGATGTGCAGCTAGGGCTGAGACCTACTGATTTTATAGCCTGGGTACTGCAGCCAAGGTATAACTACATGAAGAGGCTGGAGTGTGGATTTCTAACTTCTGATATACAATGGATTTACGCTTGTAGGCAAGTGGATCTTAGTATGTAAGCAATAAAACGGGAATAATAGTGTATTATGGACCACCAAGCTAAAAAAATTAAATTAGGAACTTTTTTTCTTATCCCTTCCAAATATGCATTGACCTGAAATTCGACATACTTGTTTTGGTATCTTGGAGGAGAGGAAGTGGGACGTAGGCACAAAGAAAAAAAAAAAAAAAGATATTATTAACACCAGTTCAAAAAAAAAAAAAAATCAAAAAAAAAAATCAATCCTCTCCCTTTAGATGGGGAACAAATGCATTTGATAAATATATGTTAAAAGCTAGCTTAGAATAATTTTTAAATTGCATTTTCTCAGCATTTCATTTGAAGTTCACAGTTACTTTTATACAATTTGAGATCCTTGGTATTGTTATAAGATGGATGGAATCATCTTTCAATATATTAGGATAATGACACTGCCCATATTCAGGCTTCAACCTTTACCCAAGAAATTTCTGCTAGGAAAAAAGCCCTACTCTGAGAGACATATGTCAAAACTTTATCTCAAGTAAAAAGTGACACACAAAAATGACAGCAGACCACCATTTTCTTTTGTTGAAGAAAAGTATTCCAAATTGTAATGACATTCAAAAGCAGTTTTACACCACTGATACTTTTCAGGTTCCCAGTCATAGCACTGTGTTACTCATAGCACTGTGAATACCTTCAAGTAAAACCTGCAGATATTTCATTAAAATCTTAGATTTCTTTTTAACTCCAGTGGTAGGATTGGGTTACATGATAATTACGTTATATAGAGATTTATTATATTTTGATACTAGGCAACATCCCTTGGCCGATATTTGTATCTGTGATATACCTGAGGTTTTCACGGAAAGCAAGACTGGTACAAGAGTGATGAGAAGCTCAAACACAATACTTGACCTAAATACATTATGTAGCACTGGGTATCTGTTAAATAGGTCAGCCTGGGCTCTTAAAAGTTATGCAAAACTTATTTCTGCCATACGGGAGCTATGTCACAAGTCAAGCTATATAAAAATCAGATTTTTAGGCAGGAAGAAAATGCTCATCGCTGGGAGGAATAAAACTCATTGCCATACATAAAATGTCTTACATGCTATACTATGCTTCCCACACATCTTTAGGCCACAGAGAATAATAAAAACAATGAAGCTGATGAAACGCCTAACAATTTCAGGATTCACTGAAGTGGATGGGAGTTCTTTGAACACTGCTATAGAAATTCTTATTCTTCCTGCAAAAGCAAATGGGATTTTGAAGGGGCACAGGTGTCAGCTACCAAACCAAAACGATGCATGTTGTCAAAGGATGTCACTGGCTGATTGCTTTTAGCAATGATGAAACATGGAAAAGCTACAATTCATCAGGGCTAGGGTGGTTCCACCCTTACCTCTGCTCCGACTTTGGAAAAAGCTGTCTGGATCTTGCCCAGTGTGGCTTCATTAGCTGCCTTAAGTGTGCAGGACGTTGCTTTTAAAACATCAAAAAAAATCAAAGGCTCATAAAACTCTTTCTATGCTCAAATCAATAATACTTGATGGTGTCAAGGTTACTTCCTGACCACTAGGCACGAAAAATATATTCCCAGTGGTTCTCAAAGTGTGGTCCCAGGGATCAAGGGCATCAACATTAACTGCAAAATTGTTAAAACATGCAAATTGTAACTCACCACATGGAGATCCACTAAACCAGAAACTCTGGGGTTGGGGCACAGTGATTTATGCTTTAACTGACCTTCCTCCAATTTGAGAACTCCTGAACTAAACTAATAATTACTTGGTTTGAGAATGAACATAACAGTTCTAACTTAACAAAACAACTCTTAATTATCCTTAACAATTAGGGATAAGAATCATGGTAAATTAAAGAACATTGCCAAACCTCATATTAGCCAACATCAACCTCTTCCTCCAAATAAACTTTTTATAAACAGTAGGCAATGTTTATAAGGGGTCCAAAGCACTTTCCAACTTGAACTTAAAACCTTTCATCGTGGGGCGGCCGGATGGCTCAGTTGATTAGAGCACAGGCTCATAACACCAAGGTTGCCAGTTTGATCCCCACATGGGCCACTGAGTTGTGCCCTCCACAACTAGATTGAAACAACTACTTGACTTGGAGCTGATGGGTCCTGGAAAAAACCAATAAAATTTAAAAAACAAATAAATAACTCTTTAAAAAACAAACAAAAAAAAAACTTTCATGGGACTTCTCTGCTCCTAGAAAAATGAATTAAAGCAGTGGGCACAACAAGAAAAAAAAACATGCGAGGAAAACAAAAGCAAATTGTTCATAATACTCACTAATCATATAGGAACTGAAAAAATAGAGAGTGTAATTAGGAAGTTAATTCATAGCAAGGTGACATTTGTGGGCTCTTTTTAAAAAAATATTTTTCTTGAAGAGTGAGTCTATATAGGTAGACACTAGGGAATTTAAGTTCCCCAAATCCCCAGAGATTTGGGAGCATAATAATATACTCTAAGTTTGACTGCTTGCTCCTCATCAGTAGCTCTGACGTGCTAACATAAAATGAGATGCTTTAGACTTCCCACTAACGGACTGAGTTTTCACCCCTCACCTCCTACTCTCCACACATTTAGTAGGTTTAGTTTAATGTATTTGAGTTCCATTTCCGAGACTGCAGACTCTTAGGATTTTGCACGATCGAAACACATTCAGAAAACACAGACAGGAAATGAAGTGTATGCAAATGTGAAGCAAGCTAATAAATTTCTTTAAAGAAAAAAAAGACGCCTTATCTGTTCCTGGTAACACACTAAAAACAAAACTCCAAGCAACACACCTTGCAGCTGCTCAACTAAACTGTAATACGCTCTGGGAAACAGCATCCACCTTATCCCATACACCTGTGTGTGCCAACATGAGGAAATTCAAAGGCAAAAAGTAAACAAGCTTCTTCATTTTTTGTTATCACGCTAGAACTCCCAAACAGGTTTTTACTATGAGCTGCTTGCTGATATACTGAACTTCACGGAAGTTAGTCACATACTGCAGGTAGCTTTCAAGTCAAATTCGGTTCCTCTGGGACAAGTGATTATTTTTCTCGCTCTCTGACCTAGTGAATGCAGCAATGCTCCACACACACAGTATTTCTGCTGAAGGCATTTATGTCCCACCACCTTACCCCCTAATGCTTATAATAAGGCTAAGCAAAGTGACAAAAATAAGTCTGCCCTTACTTTGCATATCGCAAACAAAATACATACAGTGCTGCTGCTGCTGCTGCTTTTATTGCTTTGTTATTTCATCATTATTCACCACAGTTCTTTGCCTTCATTTGCAGAGTTTGGGTTTTAATGTAATGGCCATTCAATAAAAATGTTGCTTTTAAGGGTTTGCATATCATCCCATTTTCTCTTCAACCCTTCAGCAACCATATGGCAAGCAATCAGGTCTGCAATCACTAGGTCCATATTATGTAGAGCATGATTTCGGCATTATGCTATTACCCATCTGTTTCTGTAGAAAAAGACATGAACCCGTGTATAAGAGGTCAGTGGTTTCATTGCACATCGTATTCTAGAAATCCATCTCTGTTCACTTGAGATCACTTTTGTGATTTACTCTAGTTTCCAGGCCAGACTTTCCCTCTTTCCTTTTTTTTCTTTTTTTTTTTTTTTAAAGAAATACAGACAATCAGCACAATTTGTCTGTCTGCCTCCCTAGTGTATACAATTATTTGTAATTGTCAGAGTAAATGCTTAAACTTTCTTACTTGCGGGTATTTATCCAGAGATTCTGCACTTAAAAAAAAAAAAGTAGGTGTTGGAGAGAGGGGAAATCAATCTCACCTGATTTTACATTTTGAACTATCTACACAATAAAGGTGATAGAATTTTCAGGCAGAAGCAAGAGGAAGAGGGGAGGTCCAGGCTTCTGCCTCTACATAGAGGGTCCTGGCACTGACCAAGACTAATTCTTCTGGGCTCCAGGAAAGATCGCCAGATATAAACCTATACATCTATATCTATATTTCTGTATACATGTCTGCACTGTGGGTTCACATATTCAACCTTTGACTAGCAGAAGCAAGTTGAGTGTTGAATGTTAATTCAGTAGAATACTTACTTTGATATTTTGTAAACAGAGCTCTTACAATGAACTTTAGAAGCAATAAATTAAGCCTATAAAAAGACTCAAAGTTTGAATTCCAAGTATGTAATGAGGCAATGGCTTTGTTAGGTAAAACTTGTTACAAAATACTTCCACTTGTCCTCTGCACTGTTTCAGACTGTTATCAGCCTAAAATTGATTTAGGAAGCAGGACAGGACTACTCCAAATGGGTTTGAAGCCCGAGGCATGGAATCTTTTGTAAAATCCATTGGGGCCATGAGAAATGGCTCAGGGCAGATGTGCTTTTCTGCCCCATCCACTGGTTCCTAAACCTGACCGCATGTTGGAGTCAGCTGGGAAGGTTGAAAAATTCTTGATACCTAGGTCCAAACCTCAGAGATTCTGACTAAATTAATCTGGGGTGTGGCATGGAGAATTGGAGTTTTAAAAGCTCCCCAGGTGTTTCTACTGTGTGCAGCTCAGACTGAGAACCTCTGGTTCAATAAGCCTATTTAAATAAAGATCATCTTCATCATTCAAAAAAAATGCAATGAAGGGTAGGATGTAAATACTACAAAAATTAATGAAACCTGTAAAATGTTCAAGGCATAACAAGGCAAAAATTGTGGGCTGACAATCATCAATTACAAAATAAATGCTATTCAACAGTGGAAATAATAATAGTGGAGAGACCCCTAATATAGAGATTTGGCCTACAGTTTTATTTACAACTTTCAAGAAACTTAAATATCAGAGGCCATGCATAAACAATGTTAATCTAGAACTTCAGTAAAATAGTGACAGATTTAACTAAAATTTGATAATTAAGAAAGACCATTACAATGCAATTAATTGGAAAAAGTAAAGCTAAATTACATGGTATTTATTAAGTTCATACTAATAATTACTTAGACAAAAATTATACAGAGGTTATATGTCCCATTCACAGATAACTCATGTGACCATAAACTCTTAAAGTTTTGGTATGTGTTGTATTTTGAAATCAATATTCTTTTTTTAATGTTAAACCTCACTAGTATTTATTTTTTTATTTTCACCCATAACCTCACCCGACCCCCTTTGGCAACCATCAGCTTGTTCTTCATGTCTGTGGGTCTGTTTGTTTTGTTTTGTTCAAAATCAATATTCTTACAGGCAAATACTTTGGAAAACAAAACTCAAAAATTCACAGGCTTTAAAAAGATAAAGTTTCAATTAGATTAATGTTTAACACAATTGGCTGCAAGCAAGAAAATCTAAAATTAAGGCTAACTCACAGACCGTAACTCAACAGAACTGAGCAGGAAACAGATGGATATATGGCAAGTCGGTTTGTATTGAGGCTGTTGAGATCCTTTTTGAAAAATACCCTCCCACCCTGACAACCAGCTTGCAAACAAACAAACAATAAATAAGAAAACCCACTAACCCTTCATGATATGGAAGGGCAAAAAGTACTAAATAGGAAAATTGTAGTTCTTTTTCACAGGAGATCCAAGATGGTACAGTAGTAGATAAACACCGTGCTTGCCTCATTCCGTGAACACCTCAAAATCTCAACTAAGTTATAGAACAATCAACCTGGAAAACTTTCTGAAGTCTAGCTAAATAGAAGTTTTATAACTAAGGATATAAAGAAGCCATGTTGAGACTGGTGGGGGGGTGGGTACACAAAACCAGCTGGTCCCATACCCATGTGTGCTTGTTAAAAATCAGGAGAGCTATCTCAACCACAGAGGCTCCCCATGAAAGAGCAACTGACCCCAGCCCCCCACACCATGCTCCCAGCCCAGAGTACTGGTGCCAAGAAGTGGATCCCCCACAAATGCTAGCTGTGAAAAATAGTGGGGATTTTGACCACCCAGGTGGGATGGAAAGCTGCAGGAAACACAGGCATTTTCTTAAAGGATCTGTGCAAATGCTTACCTTGGGCTCCAGCAGAGGGACGGTGACTCTGGGGGTGTCAGACACATATGGGAAGAGGCTGAGTTGTATAGCTTCAGGGTGAGGACTGGAGGGGCCTGCTCCCATGCAGTCAGCAGGTGGGCACCATCTCTCCTTGAGCCCGTACCCACAGACCAAATCTGAATCTGATTGGCCTGGTGAGCTCCACTGCTTCAATGTGCTGACTCACTGAGACCCTGCCTCACCCAAAAACATAACTCAGGAGGCTTTATCAGCAGCTGAACCTTATGGGAGCCAGCAGCTGTCAGCAGGCCTCAGAGTGTTCTGGCTTTTTATGGAGCTACCCTAGACCCAGTACTGGTAGCAGCCATCCTCAGCTCACAGTGTGGCCTCTCCCATGAGCCTCCAGGTTTAGCAAAGGCAGTGACCAACCATGGGTCACTTTGTAGCTCCTACCAGGTCCTCACCAGTGAGTCACAGGCCGTGGCTGACCTGAGCTTGCACCAGAGCCCCTCCCAAGAGGCCCCAGAACCAACATAGTTGGAAGTTGGCTTCAGACCACAGCAGAGCACTGCCCAATTAGCCTCACAAGTGGCACACACAAGGGGTGGTCTCAACTTCCACCAGAGCCTGCTGGAGCAAATCCCACTCAGTGGGGTAAACACCCTGCACAGCATCTCATAAGTTTTGGATATGGCCAAACCCCACAGCCAATCTACCTGAGAGCCAATCCCACCCACTGATGTGCCAATAGCAATCAAGTCTCAACTACAACAGGAGGGCACCCACAACCCACACAAGGAAGGCTCCTGGAGAACCCAGAGCAGGTGACCAGGAAGACTGTGCCACTGGGCTCCACAGGGCACCTACTACATAAGACTACATAAGCCAAGACTGAGAGACATAGCAGATCTACCTAATTCATAGAAACAAACACAGAGGAGTCAAAATGAGGAAACAGAAATACAATCCAAATAAAAGAACAAAAGAAAACTCCAGAAAAAAAATGCTAAATGAAATGGAGGAAAGCAACCTAGCAGAGACAGAGTTCACAACAATGGTTGTAAGGATGCTCAAGGAACTTAGTGAGAACTTCAACAAAGAGATAGCGAGCATAAAAAAGGACATAGAAACCATAAAAAAGAACCAGTCAGAAGTGAAGAATACAATAACTGAAATGAAGAATTCACTAGACGGAATTATACAAGCAGACTAGAAGAAGCAGAGGGTCAAATCAATGATTTAGAAGACAGGGTAGTAGAAAACAACCAATCAAAACAGCAAAAAGAAAAAAGAGAATCCAAAAAATGAGGATAGTTTAAGAGGCCTCTGGGGCAACATTAAGTGTAACAACATTTGAATCATAGGGGTACCAGAAGAAGAGAGAAAGCAAGGGATTAAGAACTTATCTGAAGAAATAATGACTGAAAACTTTCCTAACATCGCGAACAAAATAGACATATAAGTTCAGGAAGTGCAGAGTCCCAAACAAGATAAACCCAAACAGGCCCAACCAAGACACATTATAATTAAAATGGCAAAGGTTAAAGACAAACAGAGAACTACCTCTATATATCTTTGTTATCCCTCACTTTTCCCAGCCAGTAGTACTTACAGGTGTTTCAGAAATATGCATTGGTTGTAAATGAATAGTCAGTCAACAACCAAAATATAATGATATGGCTGTACCTCTGGTGAGTTACAAGCAGTATTCAGATTTGCAAATCATTAAAACATTAAGTGTCAAAACATTTTAAGGGTAGAGACTAAGTAAAACCGGCACCATATAGTTGACAAAAACCACGTCATATTTGAATTTCGTGATCCATGAATCTTACTCAAAAAGCCATCTATCCATCCGTGAATTCATTAAATATTTATTGAGCACCTCATTGCTTATAGCCTGCTGAAGTTGATAAGGCTGACAAATAATTGTAATCCCAAAAGAATAAGGATAAACTAAATGCACTGAGTTAGTCTGGGTCCCCTGAGAAGCAGATACCAAGATGGATTAGGAGAGTCTGGGCGAGCTCTCAGACCATGAGGGAAGAACCAGAAGCTTCTACACTGGTAGAAGTTTCCTAGACCACCCTGCTAGAAAGGCTCAGCAAGTCATAGGGGACTCTGTGTGCGAAAGTCGGCTTTCAAAGGAGATACAACTGCCCCAGAAACAGACCTGACTCAGCATGCCACCTGACTCGGTGATTGACTGAGCCATGTAGGAGGCATGCATGGCCTTGGAGCAAACTCAGAAGCGGGTCTAAGAACACAGCAGCTGGAGGCCTTGGTCATTTACACTTCCTGTAGCTGGAAGTATGCAGGTACATCCTAATGGCTGCCACAGGCACTATATAGATGTTGATACACATATAAAGCTGCTAATGGACTTCTGACACATTCAGATGCATGAGTAGATGTAAAGAGTGTTGTAATTTGACATTTTCACACAAAACATACTGTAAGTGTAAACATCATATCATCAAATGTGTCTGTAGCTGCAAATATACTCACTACAATTGTATGTACTTAATGTAAAGGAAATATATTAATATGCTATGCATTACAGATTCCTCTGTTTATTCTAATTATATCATTTGAGATTCCTGAGTCTGTTTTTATTTTTTTTTAATTAGATTCAGGTGTACAAAACAATGTAATAGTTAGACCCCTCACAAAGTGATAACACCTCCCCTGATCTATTACCCCTCTGACATGGTATATAGCTTACTCTATTCCCTATGCTGCACTCCACATCCCATCTACTATACTTAATTATAGGTGACATATCCTACTGAATGGGAGAAGATATGTGCCAATGATACATCTGATAAGGGGTTAATATCCAAAATTTATTAAAAAAAAAAAAAAAAACCTCATACAACTCAACACCAAATAAACAACCTAATTACAAAATACACACAGGACACGAAGAGACATTTCTCTAAAGAGGACACAAAGATGGCCAACAGACATATGAAAAAATATTTAACCTCACTGATCATTAGAGAAATGCAAATAAAAACCACAAGGAGATACCATCTCACTCCGATCAGAATGGCTATCATCAATAAATCAACAAGTGCTGGCAAGGTTGTGGAGAAAAGGGAACCGTGGTGCACTGTTGGTGGAACTGCAGATTGGTGTAGTCATTATGGAAAAAAGTATGGAGGTTCCTCAAAAAATTGAAAATGGAACTACCTTATGACCCAGCAATTCCACTCTTGGGTATCTATCCAGAGAAATCCATAACACTAATTTGAAAAAAATATATGCACCCCTATGTGTGTTGCAGTGCTATTCACTATAGTCAAGACATGGAAACAACCGAAATGCCTATCGGTAGACGACTGGATTAAGAAACTGTGGTACATTTATAAAATGGAGTATTACTCGGCCATAAAGAAGAATGAAATCTTACCATTTGCAATGCCATGGATGGAATTAGAGAATATTATGCTAAGCAAAATAAGTCAGACGGAGAAAGACAAATACCATATGATCTCACTTATATGTTGAATCTAAAGAACAGAATAAATGAGCAAACTAAACAGAAATAGACGCAGCGAGATAGAGAAGAAAACTGATGGTTACTAGATGGGAGTGGGGTGAGGATGGGGGAGAAGGTAAAGGGGTTGATTATAAAGGAAGAATTAGTAGTCACAATATTACCACAGGGATAAGAAAGACAATTGGGGGAATATAATCAATAATGTAAAGATTTTGGAGGGTGTCAGATGGGCACTTGTCTTAGGGAGACCACTTCACAGACTGTGTAGATGCCTGACCACTGCGCTGAGTAATATTGAATGAGCCTGTTTTTAGATATTATAGGGGTCTAGAAATATAAAAGTACACACACACTTACCTTAAACCAAGTTAAATATTTAACTTCTTTTTTTTTTTTTTTGGGCCGGCCGAGTGGCTCAGTTGGTTAAGAGCTTGCTCAAGAGTGCGAGCTGAGCTCTGAGCAACAGCAGTTTAAAGCCCAGCCGGAGCTGAGCAGCTGCTGAGCTGCCAACAGGTAGCAAGATGGCTCAGCTAAAAAAAAAAAAAAAAAATTTGTTTTACTTGATTTGTTCTTTAAACTATAAAGTCAATTATAATCCTATCTTATACAAGTGGTATTTTACCTGTATTTGCCTATGCTTAAAATTGTCCAATATAGTTTTTGTGTATATTTCAAGTAGACTCAAAGTTGAAAGAATTTAAGATGCATTTTATTTTATTCATTATTTTTAAAATAAGTAACATAGTTGCTAATAATAATTATCTTTATACATATCTGCCAGTCTCACCAATTGAGTCAGGGTGAATTTGAGAATATTATATACTTAAAATCTTTAAAATAAAACTGTAATGCATTGATTATAAAGTATATTTGTTAGTAGTTTTATTTTTCAATTTCTTCTAAAAGCCTTCTGTGTATAAGTCAATATTCTATTTTTTGGCAAAAATAGTGTATAATTCCACACTATCTGATCACAATTTCCCAGTTCAGTATTAAATGCACTAGGGGACATTTTAACTTCGATTTGTTATACCAATCAAATTTTATAATCCATTTCATTTGGTTGCCTGCATTGCCATTCTGTGGCCAACCATGAAGCCACCTCCCCTGAGTACAGACATGATTGCCCAGTTTGATGTTTAAAAGAGTCTGGATGAGCACATTTTCAGTCCCTTGGATTGTCCATTCTCATGCCCAAGGAGGTACATGGCAGGTTAGGAGGGCACTGTCATAGCTAAACTGTTTGATCCCTGCTGCTGTTTCCCAAAGATACAGAAATAAAAGATGCCTGTGGCTCCTCTATTATTCCATTTTGTCTTGTTTTAAGTGTGATGGCCTAACCTTTCACACAAGCAGCAGGGAACTACGAACTTTTCGGAATTCATTTAAAAATAGTCAGTGCAGAATTTGTTAATGATACAAAATTAAGTCACCACAGAATTTACCATGGACTTGCAAAATATGAAATGATTTACAAGACGAAAAGAATCTTTTTCTTCCCAAATGTGAGACTAAAATTTCAAGAAAAAAATGTCTCAAATAAGATCTCAAGATATTATAGTTAGAACTGAAGAAAGATTATGTCAAAACCCAATTCTTAAGGGAAGAGGTCAAACTCCAGAGCTAAGAGAAATCTGACACATTTTTCTGTGATTAGGTCATATGAGAATGCTTGAGGTAAGGGAGACAGAGGGAAGTTACATGAACTGTTACATCCTTGCTATTAATGAATGTTTGCCACATTTATACATACATACACACACATATAGAGAGGGTGCCAATAAAACGTATATACATTTTTAAGAAAGGAAAAAAACTATATTAAAATTGTAATACTCCATATATGCCGATAACAAAAGATGAATACAAGTCATGTATATACATTTTTTGGCACCTCTGGTACATACATATAACACGTTTGTATGTATATTTCATAACAATCACACTGGGCTGAGGTCTTTTCCAACACCCTGAGCTCATCATTAAACATTTCAGAGGGCAGACTGAGGAGCCAAATAATCTTAGCAACAAGATCATAAAGCCTTTCTTTTCCAATATACCATGTACAAATAGATCTCCTGAAAAAAATGAAGGAAAGAAAAAAAGAAACAAAAGAAGGTAATACTTAAGATAACAACCCCAAAATGAATTATTGTTTCTTGGAAGAGGGGTTCACATTTAATTAACATTACTACATTTTTATAACTCATATTAAAACAAAACGAAATTTAAAAAAACCAACAGAAAAGTTAATCTAAGACATTCTCAACTACTAATCAATATGATCATCATCTAATTTATTATATCAAAGTTTATTGTTCCATTCTGATGCAAAATAAACACATCAGAAGTCTGCACCAAAAAAAGTAAGATGTATTTATTTTAGGGTTCTTCACATTACAACCATTTGATTCCATGAAAATGCTCTTAAATTTTTGAAAATAACTCTCGTGGGACTTTTTTAACTTGACATGAAATGATTAAATAATAACAACAACTGTACACAAACAGCAACAACAAAAAATTTCTCTTCAGAAAATCTTTCCTGGACTTTGACTACTTAGATACAGAGGGATGGCAAATGAATGGCACATCTCTTGTCATTCCACACTCCTACCACCATGGTATATACATTGATAATCAATAAGAAGACTCTCACAGCTAATCTCAGACTTATCTCAGAAGCCTCAATATAATACCAGAAGCAGCCACTGCCAATCAATAGGATTTGGCAGGTGATTTGAAACCTATTTGCCATTGCAGGCTTAAAGCATGTATTCTTTGGAACACTCAATTTAGCATTTGTTTATATACCTCTTGATATTACTGTGTGTGTGTGTGTGTGTGTGTGTGTGTGTGTGTGTGTATGAAAGAGAAAGGCTCCTATGCCTAAATTCATTATAAATTCTATGAGGGCAGAGACCATAATTTTACTCCTCTAGCACACTCTGAGGCACCTAGCACAGTACTTGGCTCATATTTGTTAATCGATATATATTTGTTGACTTTTTATTAAAAGCAAAACAAAACAAAACATTGGGTCTCCCCATTAAACTCTCCCCATATTTGTCCCTATTTGCTTGTTTGATTACAGCTATATAGTATGACCCTACTAAAATAAAAATTAAAACTATGACCCCCAGAAGTAACTGGAATATTTGACTGAGAATGGAAATATAGAAATACTGGTCCACAATCTCCCATCTGCAACTCTGAGAACACAAAGCTCTGAAAGATTTTTTCATGACTCCTGTGGCAGTGAAGCCAGACCTAAACTAATTTCAAGAAGGGTATTTCCAGTCCTTCTTTATCCCACTCAGTGTGAATATTCATATACTGCAATGCAGAAATATGAATGTGTTTGATTCTAGGGTGCTGCCCTGGACCCAGCTGGAGCTTGTGCATAATCTGCAGTATAAGCACCATGTTACCTTTCTAAAATAGAACATTTCTAAAGGCAGAGATATATCTGCCCCAGGGTTTTTGGTGAAGGAATTACGGACGGGCATGTGTGCACTTCGGGCAGCTCAGCCCCCGACCTACTTCAGGGAGCCACATTACTTCGTCTAATTAAATAATTTTTAAGGAGACATTTGGAAGAGACAATGCTGAACAAATCAACTTTTATGCCATATCAGATTTTTTTATATTTTGAAATGTTGAGGAGATGATGCATCTGGAATGTTGCCCCTTTTACATTGGGGTTCATAGTTCCCATCATTTGTATTTAAAGGCACCTTCAATCTAAGCACAGCCACTGGGAATTCCGCACTCCCTCTACTGGATTTGCAGAATACATCCCATGCTAACGGCTGATTAAATCACAGTGGAGTTTCATGTGATCCACCACATTTCTAAACACACGTAACAATGCACTGTATCGAATAGGCATCCCTTGTTAATGTTGCCTTGATGACCAGGCTTCATTGAAAATATTAATATATACATATGAAAGAAATGCATTTTCATAAATGATTTTGAGAGTCATAAATATGAAAAGGAACTTATTTGAGCCCTACAAAATGCATAAGAAGAAAAAGAATTGTGATTTTTCAGTTTTGAAGGCCTAGAAGTTTCTTTCATATACAAAGGCCTTTAGCAGGGTCCCTTTAAGCTTGCAGCATTATTCACTTAGCCGCTGCCAATGCTTTCCTGTTTGTGTGAGTTTGCCACCTCCCAGCAATGCAGTTTATTGTCGCATGTGATGGGTAACAGACCTGTTTGTGCTGTCACAATGGCCAATAAAACTGAGCTGGAGACTCCTCGTTTTAAACCTAAAATAAATAACTAGATTTCATTTAAACCTCCCTGTGTGAAGTGCCGCAATCGTCCCATAGTCTTCACTTTAGCTGCTTTTAATGCCCAACTACTTAGGAATCACAAGGGTGTTGGAGTGTTTAGTGGCTATGATCCTCCCATCATCAGTAAGCTGATCCGGTGATAAAACGGAAAGGGCCTGGTACTATTTGCATTTTTACTCAGTTTAGTCACAGATCACAAAATAAATTAGTAAATTGAGCAACAAGGCTTCCCACTTGCAAAACCCCAATGTTTGAAGCAATCATCTATGCTTAAATTCACAAATCCCTAAAAATGTAATAATTTCCCTGTCAATGAATGCAAATAGTGCTACAGCATCCATTTAGAACCCCTTCCATGTCAAAGGCCCTAGGCTGTGTTTGAATTTGGGATTTAGGAAAACAAAATTAAGAAACAACACAGGACATGAATAGGTTATGCAGGTGAATTTTCTGGACATCCTCCCCTCCTTCAAGTATTTAGGACATGTGTTGAAAATAGGGGAGAAGTGGAGAGGGGGAATCTGATAATGCAGCAGATTAACCAGCAGTCAAATTTAAATGGCCACTCAAATATCTGTCACATGTAAGATCTCTCAAGCCATGAGAGAATCAGGCTTGGATGCTTTGGCCAATGTGACATCCCAAACAGGTTTACTCCCCACCGCTCAAAACAAACAAACAAACAAACAAACAAACAAATCTCTTATGCTTGAAGATAAGAAGCTCATGCCAAATGCTACAAAAATTTCAAACTCAAAATCGTATTGCTCTCCAATAGAGGCTGGAGTGTCTTACAAGGACACCAGCTCACATTCTCAGGTCAGAGTTACAAAACTTGGCCAAGGACTTTGGAGCAAAGGCTATATACTGTTGAGAAATATGGAAGTTTTCCTGTCTACACAGTGCTTCAGGCAAGTTCATCTCACAGTGGTCTTTCCCCAGGAAACAGTTAGCTCCTCTGTCTGATGGAGAGATAAAGAAGATGTCACTGCCATTGAGATGTTAACTGGAATCCTGGGAAACTTAGGTTTGTGAATCCTGAAATCAGAGCCCTAGAATTTTGGTTTGGGCTCTTGAGTGGAATCAAACCCAGACATCCGTGGGAAGGATGCCCAAGCCAAGCCTTTGGACCACCTAAACTGAGTTAATTATAATATACAGTAGCAACAAGTACAAAAGCTCTGTGTTTGCCCCCAGCCTATGCAACATCTTTATCAACATCACTGCAGAATGACATGCGCAGCTTTGAGTCTTTTTAATAATGGTATCAGGTAACCAATTAAAGGTAATGGAAAAAGGAAGCTAAACAAAAAAGAGGGCAAAAGGCCAATACCCAAACTATTTGACTTTGGAATGTCCAATTTTTTTTTTTTTTAAGATTTTATTGGAGAATTGGGGGAGGGGAACAGCGTCGGGGACTCAGGGAAGGGGAACAGACAAGTTGCTGTCTTTTTTTGTTCTTCACTCTAGTTGCGGAGAATGTTGCTTCACTGGCCCATGTTGGTATCGTCATTGTGTTCTTCCCGGATGAGGCAGTTCAGTTGCCGGCCTCTGGATGATCGCTCACCGCGGCTATTGGCAGCTCACGCTGGCTGCCGGCCACTCACTGTAGCCTATGGCAGCCCACTGCAGGAGGGGCTGCAGCCTACACCATCGCCAGGGCTCGCACAGCCCAGCTCCAGATGGAGCTGTTGTTAGCTACAGAGGGCAGTGTCACTGGTCCTCATATGTGGGATCCAAACGGGGGCCGCTGGCATCCCAAACCAGCTCTTAACCAATGCGCCACTCGGCCGGCCCTGGAATGTCCATATTTTGTTTCAACCAAAAACCCTGAACACTAGAAGCAGGTCAGCAATGACCTTCATCAACTGAAATCCAAGTATCAGGCAGAACTATTTTGTTTTTATTGTGCTTAATTTCTAGCAATGGTTGTGCATTATCAAACACGCCATGGGGAACAAGGTACATGCTCTAATAAATATAACACAAAGGCTTCCATAAGCACAAATTACTCTAAATAACGCATGGTTTTATCAGTAACTCCTTTGTTTTTAAAAGGCACAGGTTTAAAATATAATTTACTGTTGATTATTTTAAAAAGGGCACTCAGAGTTTAAAATCAATCAATCAATCAATCAATCAATCAATCAATCATAGCAGCAATGAAACCCTAGGAATACTCTTATCTGGTAAGATACATTCGTTATGTCTCAAAAAAATAAAGATGAAAAACTACCATTTCTAGCTTTTCAAACAAAGTCTTTCTGAAAATCTAATATGACTCTACAGTACCTCTACCAAAAGATGCGAAAAAGAAAAGAAAACAAAACAAAACAAAATTCCTATCTGATTCATCATAACACATTCCTTCCTGATGCTAATCTCATTTCTTCACTGTGACTCTACAATAATGGCGGTCATCTAAGTACTGTGAATCCTTTTAGCAAGCACTAATTATTACGCATTAGCACAAATAACATTAAAGCCTCTTTTCAAATAATTATATATATAATGGATGTGTCTTTTAAAAGTTGTTTACAGCTAATTAACCAATGAATAATTGTTTTCTCTTCCTGAAACAGGGAAAGCTTATCTTGGAGTCACAGTTAAAAATGCTTTTTTTTCCAGTTTTACAGATGTTGCTAGCAATTAAAACTGTTAAAACACTATTAAAAAGAAATTCTTGTATTAAAGGGCTGACTCATTTCAGTTGTGGTTTCTCAGTTACTGCATCTTTTAAAAATAATTTCCAGTTTGAAAGGGCACTAGTGGCCTGAACACAGCAGACCCCTTTTTAAGCAGTTCAGACCCTTTGGTATCTCAACACTGTCTGCTTGTTGCGATATGACTAGTTTAATTGTGGGCTGTAATAAAGGTCATAATTAATATCCCAACACAGACACTAACAAACAATTTTAAATTGCCAGCATAATCAAATGATGCAAACATCTATGAGCTACAAAAGTTCATTGCCGCAACTGACAATTTCTTAATTGTATTCAGTCATTCATGGAAATTTTATTAACATCGAACTGATGTATCCTGCCCTTACTCTGTCACAACACCAGGGATCTAATTTCATTATTTTCCACAAGATTTGCTTGACTACTGCCATGATTCTAATATTGCTTTAGTCCAGATGTTTATGCTATTTAAATTAGAAAGAAAAGGCTTTTGGGTAAACACAATTAAAGAAGTTTTTTTTCAAATTTAGTTTAACAAACTTCTTTTAATTAATGCATATAGCTGCAATGTCGAGGCTTTTTCTCTGGTTTTATGCTCATTTCCTA
The DNA here is from genome assembly GCA_033961575.1 of Aselliscus stoliczkanus. NCBI lineage: Eukaryota > Metazoa > Chordata > Mammalia > Chiroptera > Hipposideridae > Aselliscus > Aselliscus stoliczkanus. Next base: position 70,244,693 of record CM066730.1, on the reverse strand, counting down.
CTGTGTGCAACATACATTGAATGTACAGCTATAGCTGCATATAACCACCTTTTAATTTTTCATTTGCATCTGAGTTCTCATTAAAGTGAAAAATATAAGCATACTACTACACTTTTAACTTTAATCAAGCTTGTGTTTGTGTGCGCGCGCGCAAGCGTGCACAACTTGCATGAATATACACATACACATCACAATTACACAGAAAAGCCTATGTATAGGAAAGGACTTGGGACAAATTTCTCTGATATTTGGTCACCTTCAGAATCCCATTTTTGCATAATAGCCCCATAGCAGTAAGTGTATTTAACACCTCCCCATCCCCCAGTACTCTAAACCAAATGGTATTTTCAATGAATTGAGGAGCATTAAAAAAACAAAACAACACAAAACAACACAAAACAAAACAAAACAAAACAAAACCCCTCTGTTAATATATTACTGATGCAATTGATTTGCATGGGATTGCGGGGAGCTTCTGGGACTCATATGTCCATCTCATAGGACCTGAGTTCTAATAAATAATATCTTTGTTCTCTTAGGCAACCATTTTTATTTTTTGGTTCCTTCATTTTTGTTATTATAGTAACTCAAAAATGCTGGCATGCTGTTTAATACTGGAAAGCTAATAAATTTATATCACTTTTGGAAAAACTGTTATGGGTCAAAATCAATGCATAGCTAATGGATATTGTTGTATATCAACTCTTAGCATAACATTATTTATAAACATCAGGTAAATTATTAAATTGACTTCCAAGGAATGCCATCTCCTATAATACTGTATGCAGATGTTATAGAAGCATCATGAAAATCTCAGCCACCTTGATATTTTTTAAACCAAGAATTCGTCTTAGAAACAAGCAATCTGAAGAAACCACAGCATTTTTTCATGAAAACAGAGCCTCAGAGATATTTTTAAAGCATGTGTGAGAATGTCAGTGACAAGAATTTCAACGTTACCTTCTTGTAATATCTTATTTCAATTCTGATATCAGCACAATCAATTATACAACTCCAACTGACTGATGAAACTCCGCTAAGTATATCTGAACAGAAACAATAAAATTTCCTCTAAGATCTAGGCTTGAAATGTCTCAATATTTCACAAACACAGGGATATTTACAAACAACTGCAACATCTGCTATCACTCTGAAATCATGCCTGCTTCCATTTATCTGGAAAAGGTTAGAATTTTCTCAATCCATAAAATCATTTCCCCACCAGGAGTTGAGAAGAAGCATAATATCACTTTATTGATGGGTTTTTCTTACTACTATTATTTTCTAATGACTGCATGGTTTAGGAGTGGCTATTTCTTGGACAACTCATATTACCTGGAAAAGCCTCCTACTAAGAAATATACACTGCACCAAACATTTCCCTTCATTTTAATAATTTCATAAAGAAATTGGTCCTGGCCTCCTCCCTGCCCCATATAGAATTCATGTGACAAAGTTAACACTTGTAGGAGTTGTTCTTGGGTTTATTTATTTATTTATTATACTATTACTATTATCCAGAAAGGATAATAGTCAGGCATCTGATAATTCTCATTGCTACAAAATAATTATAAGAAAAGAAAAACTTTGCGTGTCTAATGTTAAAAGACTTCCATTTAAAAACAAAATACTATGAAGTATAGGGGTGTGTGTGTGTGTGTGTGTGTGTGTTATGTATGTGTAAGACAGAGAGGGACAGAGAGAAATCAAGAGACAGAAATAATTCATGACAGGCATAATTCATGTGGATAACTGAAAAAATTTGCCAGGAGTAGATTCTATACTTTTAAATGTTAGTTTATTTCCCTCATGAGCTCTCTATTTTAGAGAGCTACGTTTGGCAAAGTTTCCAAGTATACCGTGTCAATTTTATAAAAATGAAAAATATTGTTGAAAAAATATTATCCCAAGAACATACGTAAAATTATAAATATTCAGCACATCAAGCTTTTGATATACTTTAGTGCACATGAACTGAGTAGCTGTCAAAATTACAACAGGCAACTCAAGTAATTATGCAGATTTATGCAAAACATTAACAAGAAGAATTAAATGCACAAATGAGGTGGCTACACTTGAATTGTTAAGATTATGAATAATTACCATGAATCTTTTTGCTCTTAATATAACTTGTTTTTGATAAACAAAGCCTTAATTATCAGAATACTTTTGAGAATTTTGGTGACCTTCATTAATCTTACAAAACAAGTCTCTTGTGTTCTGCATTGTAAAAGGCACATGCTCAGAATAAGTACACGAAACCTTGGGAGAAGCATATGTTAATGGCTACTACAAACTGGTGGGAGATACCACTGGTTTCAGGTACACGGCATTCTGCACACGTAATCAAAATAACACTGAACGCTGGAAGCTACTTTCAGCTGATAACAACAACAAAATCCTGTGACAGAACTGTGGTGGGAGAAATAGGAGCAACTCTGAGAAAGTATTTCAGTTTTGTAAAATATTGGGTTAATTTCAAAACAGAAAGAAAATAGCAACCTATTAATTCTCCCTTTCTAAGATGCAATGAGTTCAATAAATCATTTCTAAAATAACAAAGTCCTGAAAACATTCAGTCATAACTCTTTTACATGTATCGTTCAGCCACCAATTTTCCTTAGGCAAGTGCCTCTCCCAAAGACTATGGAAATGGTACCCACCACCCTCATTACGAGGACGATTTTCTCAATGTGTTCCTCACTCAGCCCCACTGGTAATTTGTACCCTGCCCTCCTTCTCTCAGATAAGCAGTGGGACCTCTTCATGTCCCCTCAGTTAATTTCAGAATTAATTTGCAACGCTGTCATCAACACTGTAACAATTCACTGATCAACAGTTGCAATTCTTCATAACACTGTCAAACTCCCAGCTGCCACGGTGGCAAGCTGCACTGCCCCGGCTCCAGGCACACTGCTTTGGGACTCATGGTAGAAAAGGACTTTGGAAGCATTAAGGCTTTAAAGCTTCCCACAATATCTCTTCCCTGGAGAGCAAGCTGTCAGATCCATGGTGTTTTTGTCGTAAAAAAAAAAAAAAAAACACAACTCTCCAAGAGGCTTGAATTTGTTTGGGTAAATGTCAAATTGCTTTGATGCATAAAAATTAACTTAAAGAGGTCACACTCCGACAGGGTACAAGCTTGCACTTTCAGAATGACTGTATCTTTATATATCATTACATGACAAAATAGACCAGGCCAGGAAGGTCTAAATATCTCAGGGACAGTACAGATTGTGCAATGACTCAGAGGAACAGACAGTAAATACTGCTAAATTATGCCCAGACGAGTTAATAATTCTCAAACATATTTCTGAGGACCATCCTGGCTAAAACACATTACCAGCACATTGCCAAGTCCCTGCCTGCTGTCCCAGAAACTTTTAAGATTTAAAGAGAGAAACTTATTTTAAATGATTTTTCTCCCCTAGGATTGTGGCCAAGTCAACAGAAAAGTAGCCGCCTGGGACAATCTGGTCCCATGTCTGTCCCTCATCTCATCACATGTGTGACTGTGCCAGTGGAGTCACAGTGGTGGCTCAACACAGCAGAAACGCAGAGAGGCTGACCAACAAAAGCCAGGAAAGGAAAAGCTTTTACTAACAGAGAACAAAGAGATTTTAGTTTAAAAAAAAAAAAACAAATGGGAGAAATGGATCTAAGAACTTGGCCTAGATCAATCAAGTCATAACAAGATCATTTCTTCATTCACAAAAAAACAAAAAGGAAAAGCTGGGCGTGCCATCTACAGCAAGGAAGATTTTTTTCTTTGTATGCATTCATAATTCAGTAGCACTCTTCCTCATCGGCTCTCACTACTTGTGGCAGACAGTTTTCAGTGGCGTCCTTTCTTTTCCTACACCCACCCCCATCTCTCTCTCTCTCTCTCTCTCTCTCTCTCTCTCTCTCACACACACACACACACACACACACACACGCACGCACGCACACACACGCACACACACACATACACACACACACATACCACTTTCTGATTTTGGTTAGGTGTTCACCAGCCTTAATAAGTTAAAAACATAGGTAGAACTCAATTGTATCATGGCTACTATTTCTAGACCTTACCTTTGACAGCTAATGAATGCAACTTTCCCAAACGGTGCTCAATGCAACAGAGTCAATACAGGACATATATCTAGATTCCTAGGTGGGAAATCCACACACATGCTCACACAGCCATTCTTCTCAATGCTCTAGAGCACAATTCCACCTTAGTTTTCTTTTCCATCTGTGATATAAAAAATATATAACCTTCTGTCTAATGAAATACCACTTGTTTGTTGTTTTAAAAAATATAACAATATCCAAAGATAGAGAAATATCCTGAACTTTATGATACATAAATCAAACAGTATGGAGAAAAACGGTTAAATGTAACACCTCAAAATTTCACTAAAAAAAAAAGAAAAATGTAACACCTCAAAATTTCACTAAAAAAAAAAGAAAAACATAAAGGGACATAGGAAGACCTGCTATTGATGGACTATAGCTGTTGAAGAAGTGGACTAGGGTACCACGTGGTGGCTAACAAACTCCCCATTCCTCTTCTCAGGCCATGAGTGTTTCCTTCACTTTTGTTGGTGACTCTGACTGGAAGTATCCTGAAGAAAGATTCAGAGCAGAGAGAGTACAGAGGGGTGTTTCAGTTTTCTATTTCCATATAAAATTTCAATTAGACTCTGTTAAAAAAAAATGAATTAAGAGTAGATGTCCCAATCATTAGAAATGATATCTGATTACAGTGTCTGAACTTGAAGGATGTTTCCAAGAACAACCAACTTATCCACCTAACATTCATTAAGCTTAGATTTGGAATACCTGTTTCCCAAATGACATGTTGGTCTCAGAAACCCACATTTACATATTGATTGTTGTTGTTGGGTAGTATTCCCAAACTTTCCACTCTCCATCATAGAGAGATTTGGCAAGTAGAACACAGAGTAATTTTTTGTGTTGACCTCAGATTCACAAAGGGTCCCAAATATAGACCAACATTATACTTTTATACATAGAGTCAGACAGAAACACTGGCAGGACTGAAAGATGTTCATCATAGTTTTAAACAACTGTGCCATCACTGAACTAAGGTAAAGACAGTGTTCATCAGTTTCTCTTCTCCTTCCAAGAGCTCAGAAAATTCACCCCTCAGCTTCCTTGCAGTTAGGCAGGCCATATACTAGATCTAAAGGATGTGTGTCCTTCTGGATTCACCACATCCCTGTCCCTGACAGTTCGGGGGCGGGAAAGGGGAGCATTAGTCAGCCCAGACTGCTGAAGCCCTGGCTCTCCTAGGAGATTCACCCAGCTCTGCAGTGGACTTTGCATAAGGGAAAAAAACAATAAAACAAAAAAACTTTGGTTATATTAAACTACTGAAATTTGAAACTGTTTGTTACTGCAGTATTTCTTAGCCATTCCTAATATATTTACTTTAGTATTTAGTGTCTTAAATAAATGACTGTGACTGTGATTTTTTCAATAATGTAGGGTTGTGGGGTTGTTGAGGATGTTGGGTGTCAGTGTGTGGGGTGGGGGGGTAGGGGAGGTGGCTGTAAAAGGTTAATGTCTACTTGTAAACACTTAAAATGTACATCTTCAAATGTAACATTTGAAAGTTACAATGTAGGGACCCTGATTTTGGATGCCTTATTTTTATCCATTTGTTTTTTTATAATTTTTTTCCATATAAGTAAGGATCCTGGGCTTTCCACCATTCCTGAGAAGTTGTGATTTTGAATGAATGACCTGCTAACATAAAACAACAACAAATACAAACAAACAAACAAAAAACACAAAAAAAACATGTACTAGGGAAACGATGACTGATTCACTGGGCTACCTGTCACAGCTCACAGTGCCTAGCCTCAGCTTTGAATTAAGTTGTTAATCTCTTTGGTTCCAGATTCTTTATTCATATGCCAGAGGCAAGAGTTGCCTGATGTCCCATTAGAACCACTGTGGTCCAAGATTAAAAGAAAATTTAAAAGAAATATTCCTAAGCAGGTTCCAACTCTTCAGACTCAGAATCACAGCAAATGACTATCAATTCCATGAACAAGACTATAAAAATATGCTGTAATTTATTAGGTTGGTTTTGAGCACTTGAGGCAGAGTAGAGATCCAGCATAGGTTTCAAAGGACAGTTGTTGAACCTAGGAATAAACTACATAAAGTTCCTGGTGGGAAGATGTGTCAGAGATGATGAGTTGCGCACTCAATATCCATTCTCCCCTTCTTTTACTATAAGAATCTGTATTTGTTTAGGGAGGCAATGTGCTCAGCTACCACATTCTATTTCCCAGACTCCTTTGCATCTACATACAATTATGTGGCTATATTTTAGACAATGAGAAGTTAACAGAGAAGGCTCTTCAATGAACTGAAGGCTGCTGGAGAGCCTATTTTGTCCTGCCCCCTTTCTTCCTTTCTGCCTGGCTCTGACGGCTGGAGATTCAGTCAGTGTCATTCTACTGGCTGGTGCTAAAGAGGGTAGAACATAAATATACCAGAACTCAGACTCCTGATGTCCCCAGGAAGTCCGCCTGCCTGCCATGAACTGCCCTCTTACAATCTTTCTTCATGTGAGAGGAAAACTTCTAACATATTAGGCCACAGGCTTCCCATCTCCATCACTATCAGCCAAACACGAGTCCTAACTGATGGAGCAGTGTCACCGAGCAGGCCCAAGAGATGGGCTGCGAAAGTCTGGAGCTGAGATAACTGCCTGACACTGTCAAGTTCTCACAAGCCTCTCCCAGAGGAGTCTCTGGCCAAGTCTCTGCTCTGAGCATGGGCTTCAAACTTCAGAAGATATATGACACTAGTGGTTAAGAGTATGGTCTTTGGGGCTGCCAGTTAGCTCAGTTGGTTAGAGCACAGGCTCATAACACCAAGGTTGCCGGTTCGATCCCCACATGGAACACTGAGCTGTGCCCTCCACAACTAGATTGAAACAATTACTGGGCTTGTCGCTGATGGGTCCTGGAAAAACACACTGTTCCCCAATTGGGGGGGAAAAAAAAAAAGAGTATGGTCTTTAGAGTGTGATGACCATCCCTTCGTTGAATCCCAGCTCTGCCACCTACAATCTATGGTCTGGACAAGTTATACAACAACTCTGAGCTACAGTTTCCCCATTTATAAAGTGAGAATAATAATCGTTTGTCCTTCAGTAACATGATAAATGGAATGAGCACACTGCTTGGCACACAGTAAGTCACAAATGACTCAGTTATCCTCATTCTCTAGTCAAAATTCCAGTTATTCAATGGGCCTTACAGATTTATTCTCAGTTCCTTCCAAGAGTGTCATGGATGTGTGGTGTTTAATAACCCAACGTCAAGCTCAACAGAGTGGACTACATATGTCCTAGAGGTACTCAACATCCATCTAGGCTCCCTGCCCACCTGGACCAAGGAGCAGGCCCCAGGCCTAGGTTCATCCTGCACATTAACATTCACTATAGGGTCCAGTGACAGAGATGGAAAGAGCTATGTTTATCTTGGTTAAAAAAAGAGTAATTTTATCCTTGAGAATTCAGGTTCTGAAAGTTCACAGCATGGATGGCTTGTGAATCCAAAATAGGAGTTATCTGTATCTCCATCATTATAGAAATAGAAATATAATAGAAACCAAAACAGAAATATAAGTATGTAAATGTGTCCATGTTTCTACGTGCCCTTCTATAGGATTTAGTTATTTTTAAAGTAAGTAAAATGCAACTTTTATGTAAGTTTGAAATTACATAAAAATAAAAGTTACAAGGAGGAAAAAAGCAAGTTGAAAGGCTCAGCCCTCCTCATCTCCTCCACATCATTCAAGAACCACTTCAAGTCCTGCTTCTGTGATAAAGCTATCAGACACAAAGCTCTCTCTGTACTTCCCGACTCTCGTGGCCCTGGACCCTAACCTCATACAGGGTTAATAAATAAATACACTTTGAAAGAATGAAAATGTAAATGCAACTGCCACCTAACTAGCCTTCCTGCTTCTTACCTCTCTTTCACCCCACCTCTGGGATGATCACATTGCCCGTCTGTTTAAACTCTATCAGGATTTCCCCTTCCTTGCAGTAGGCTTCATTTAAAAATAAAAAGAAAAAAATGCTCCAGAACAATTCTTTCAAGAAAAGATGACTCAAAAACCCAATAGATGAAACAAATAAAGGAAGAGCTGTCCTATTGGAAGTGGGGTGTGAGAAGCCCAGAGCGCTGCAGGTCAGCTTTCCTGTGTTCTATAGCCCTCATCCGATTAGCCCTAGGGGTTCCAGAGAGCACACCTGCAAAAGCTATTGGTTTAAACACTCAGTTTTAATTCCCTGCTCTCATCACTCATCTCCACCCCTTACCTCCAAACCTACAAGGCAAACATGCAGCCATGCAAAATTGCCCCCCCCTTCCTTTGCTTGCACTCTTTGCTTCTTTTGTTCCCTTGACAGAGAGTTCTGTTCCCCATTAGCCTGGTAAAGCTAATCCATGATGGAAACTCCAGCCCTTCTTCTTCTGTGAAGTGTTCTCTGAGGGATACAAATCACATTGGTCTCCTTTTCCTGTGGCTTTCCATGGTGCATTGTGTATGGATCTCTCGTAGCTTTCGCTGTACCGTATTATAATCATATGCATTCCCCACCCTCATCACTCCTATTGGACAGTATTCCTCAAGGATTAAGTCCTGTACCTTATTTATCTTTGTGTCCCACGGGCCTATTAAAGATTCTGGGATATAGTAGATGCTCAAGGTATCATTGTTAAACGAGGGGCTAAACAAACTGATACATTATTACACCAATCATTTCATATCATTTGCTATTTGTTTTGTTATTCTGCCTTTTCTTTATGAATAATGTGAAAACAAAGATCAAGTCTTAGATTTTTCTTAGTTTCACCTCAACACAGTACTAAGAACATGGATACACTAATAAAATCCTTTCTAATTGAAACAAATTACATTTAAAAGAGTTTGCATTGTTTTAACGAATACTCGTAGGGTGTCCAGCACTTGGCACGCTGTGCTAACATCCAACAAACATGCAGTGGAAGTAAAACATTTGCATCCTACTGCAGAGACAAGACAGATATATTTTTGGTAGCAAGAAATCAATTTTGAAAATAAATGTGGCATTTAAATGTCATATAAATTGAAGAACTTAGAGTTTGGGGACATTAGATGCTTTTAAAGTGACTGTGTTATTTCAGAGTTCAAGAAGCCAGAAACGAGAAAGAGCTAAGCATCCACATTGGTGCTGTAGATTTCAGAAAAGGTGATTTGAAATTGTTACGCGGAGAGGTAAGCAAGATCTCAGGCCAGAGACGCATAAAAACAAAAGCTTCTCCAAACAATAGGGAGACTTTCATAAATGAAATTCTGACAGTATAGAAGGGAGAGGAATCTAAAGAAGTCATGTGGCAGCCCACGGAGCATCATGAGAACTGCAAACTATGTGAAGGTGCCTACGGTAGATTAAAGGAAGGTAAATCACCACTGGTGAAGAAAGTAGCCTCCGGGGAGAAACAGCATCATTTGAGTACAAAGCACAAAGTGAGGAAAGACCTGTGAGAAACCCTAATCGCAATGCATAGTCTTTTCAATCTGTATCAGGGCAGGAGGAAGATGAAAATTGCCAGAAAGTCTACTTGGGGACAAAGGTATAAAATAAATGATGACAGAGAGAAAGCAAAGCCATTCAACTCTTTTTTGCTTTCTTGGTCAAAGAGAGCCACTTCTTTATATAAAATGATAAACACATTATGGGGAGACACATGAAGTCAAGGGTAGATGGAAAGATATTGACAGGAGAGAGAGTAGCACCCAGAGGTTGTTAGTAGCTTTTATGGCTCATGAGAGGCATCTTGCTCAGGCCACTGAGAGAACTCACAATTGACACCTTGGCCAGCTCTTAGAAAAGTGCTGATGGATCTAAAGAGGAAAAAATGTCTTCAACATGAAAGCGATAGACCACAAAACTCTTCCCTTTGTCCAGCATAAGTGATTTGATTCAACATGTAGATGCCATGTTTATTGAATACTTGAATGTCTCAAAGCTGAGAAACGTAATACATCAGATGGTGGCATAATGGGGTTCTGAAAATATTCCAGCATATTATAATAATACTTTAAATCACGTAAGATTCAATTTCATAGGGAGTAAAATCTTCCACTGGACAAAAAGAGAATTATTACAGAAAGTGAAAGACTTGGAAAATGTGGCCTAGAAGTGCTGGCATGACTGAAAAGCATTTAGGACTCCTAGTGAGCTGCGGGCTCCATGTGCATCAAAAATCGTGATATGGCTGCCAAAAATGTTAATTCAATTTTAAGCAGCATGAACAGCAGCAACATTCCAATAATAAAGATAATAGCCCCACTACTATTAAAAGTATGACCTACAATATTTTGTTCATTTTTATATTTAAGATGATATATCACTCATTGAAATACATTTGAAAAAGAGCTAGCAAAAAGTATGGAAACTCAAAATCATATTCTGTGGATAATGAAGGAAGTGATCTGTAGAAGAAACAGAGAGGGAGATTAATATACTGTCTTCAAGTATTTGCAAGGCTCTCAAATCAAATGTGTATTGAACATACCCTATATAGATTTAGGTTCTGGGAGAAAAAGTTAGAGGGAAGCAGTCGTTGACCTGGCAGAGTGGCTCCCATACTTTTTGATCTGAGACCCCTTTACACAAAAAATACTGAGGACTCCTATGTGCTTTAATTTATGTGGGCTATATCTATTGATAATTATCATATTTAATAAAATTAAAAAATGACAAATTCTAAAAATATTTACTAATTCATTTAAAAATAACAATAATAAACCCATTACATCTAAATATAAATAACATTTTGAATGAAAAACAGCTATTTTCTAAGACAAAAATGATTTAATAGGACAAGTGGCCTAGTTTTTCATTTTTTTCAAATCTCTTTAATATCTGGTTCAATAGAAGACAGCTGGATTCTCATATCTGCTTCTGCATTCAGTCTATTATGATATCACATGTCATGTAGCTACTGAAAAACTCCATTGTGCTCTTGTGGGAGGACGAGAATGAAAAAGGCAAACAATATCTTAGTATTATTATGAAAAAAAAACAAAAAACAAAAACATAGTTTTGACTGGGAGGACCCCCTGAAAGAGTTTTAGGAGCCCCCAGGGTCCCAGATATACCCTTGGAGAAATGTTGGCCTAGTATAAGGAGAAATTATTAATAATTAGAAGCATACAGAGTTGAGGTGGATCACCTCATGAAACAACAAGTTCTAAGGTCCAAGCTATGGAAGGAAAGGCTGAATTAGCACTTTGCAAGAATTTCATGCTTGAGGAAAGGAGTACAAGGAACCATTCTACCTTCTAAATCTAGTGCCATCCTTCTATGGCAAATGTTAGAAATCACTTTTCCATAGACACCTGCTTCTAAAGAAAGTAACATTTTAAAAATACCCATGTCTATCAAGTGCATACAGCCTTCCAGTTGCTGGGGAATGGAGAGGCGTGTGGTTCTATTTCTCACACGCTGCAGTATTCCCTCTGCAACATTTCTGGGAGAGGTCATCTGACATCAGGGTCTTGAACCCTTTGGTAATAAATATCTACTTCAGGAAACTCAATACTTCCTTCTCTAAATGTTACACATTGGTTTTTTTTTTCGTTTCCTTGGAAATCTCTCTTTCTTCTACCATGTAGAAGGAATGTCCATTAGAACAACCTAGTATATTACTTCTCTCTCTGCCACATGACAGGTCTTCAAAGAGCTGAAGACAAGGACTTTATGCTTAGAGGCCTTTTAAATAAATAGGTTAGATTTTTTTGTGTGAAGCAAAAATGTTTCTGTTTGTTTGTTTTTTTAAATTGGGGAACGGTGTGTTTTTCCAGGACCCATCAGCTCCAAGTCAAGTAGTTGCTTCAATCTAGTTGTAGAGGGCGCATCTCAGTGGCCCATGTGGGGATCGAACTGGCATTCTTGGTATTGTGAGCACTGCGCTCTAACCAACTGAGCTAACCAGCTGTCCCGCAGATATGATTTTGTTGGTAGTTTAAGCTGTAATCTTATAATAAATGCACCAAAAAGCTATTCCCCAAAAACCATTTTTAATCAAAAAAAGACATATTCCCAGGAAGTTATTAAACCTTTCTCTCTACCAAAAAAAAAACAACAAAAACTTTTTGAATAGATCCTTTAAAATACTATGCTGTATTTCAAAGGAACTCTATAAATCATCCAGGTCCTCCCTTTACATGAACGATTAATTTACTAGTCTGAAGTTGACTTGGTGAAGGTATTTTTTAATCTATATCAAAATGGAGTTTTCAGCCTGACTTACAGTAGATTAATCAAGACAGAATACAAAGTGATTCTGTATTTTGTGAAGTTACATAATATGAAACTGATTCAGGTTACTGAACTGATTATTAATGAAAAAAATATGTATTATGTATCATAACCTGGAGTCAAAATCTGTTTATGTTTGAGCTGACCCATCAGTCACAAATGAACTTACCCACCCACTTCCCACCCCGATAATAATGGAACATACTAATCAACAGTAGACTAGGTGCTTAGAAAACATGCAGTCTAGCAGAGTTATGCTAATCAGCATTCACGCTCATGGATACTCAAGTCACACACAATTAAAACCCAGGGCTCTGCATCCACTCACAAAAACCCACAAGGAATGGACGAGTCTATCCCTGTGGTTGGCTGGGTTTGGGACCACATCCCAATCACTAGCTGCTGTCTAGCATGCAAACCTCCATCTTCTTGTTTTGTCTCACAAGTTCCTCATGTTCTACTAGAGTCTTAGGTAGAAAAACTAAATTTGGGGTACCACTCGGGGGTCTTTCTAATAACAAGATGGAACAAACCCAGTCTTTCAGAATAGGAAATGTCTACGATTTTCCAAACTTAAGGAGGTGCTTCTGTTATTTGATGTTCTGAAAATCATGAGGAATAATTTAATATGAGAAAGGAGACTTCCTTGTTTTTTTTTCTGTTCTCTATCAACATGAAGGGCAGAGTGAAATAACTACAAAATGCTGCTTTGTCTAAACTTAGAACACCCTCCACTTGAGAACTAAGTAAATTCATCTCTTCCAATCTTGCTGTAAATAATATCTACTTTCCTGCCCATAAACCACTAACATCCTATTGGTTTCTATATGGTAGGCCCTTAATCCTTCCATTGTCAACTTTTCCACTTAGCATAAAAGCCTCTCCCCACCCATGTTTTTTTTTTTATTGAAGTCAAATTTACATATGGTTAAATGCACAGATCTTAAGAGGACAATTTGATTTATTCTGATAAATGTACCCATCCATATAACCACTACCCCAATTAAGTTATAGATTATTTCTGTCACCCTCATGTCTCTTTCCAATCAATCGCCATCCACCATACATAGTGTTGCCTGTTCTTCATCTTCATGTAACAGAACAGTATGTTATCATGCTAGGCTCTTTCAGTCAACACAATGTTTTTGAATGTCATCGATGTTGTTGAATGTACCAGTGTGTCTTTACATTGTTGGTTCATATTTCATTATATGACTTTACTATAATTACCTGTTGTCCTGTTCGTGGGCAATTGGATTGCTTCAGTTTGGGGCTATTATGAATAAAATTGCTATAAACTTTCCTTTACAAGTCTTTTATTGTAGATATAGGTTTTCATTTCTCTTAAATAAATATCTAGGAGTGGTGTTGCTGGATCACAGAGCAAGTCTAACTCTAACTTCACAAAAAACTCCAGTCAGTCATTGTATGAGAGTTTCAACTGCTTCACATCTTCACTGAGATTAATGTTAAGAAGCTCCCATCCATCCTCCTTTTTTTAGGGTTAGTTTCAGTTAAAACAAGTTTCTTACATGAAGTCACTCTTACATTTTTAATCATCAGTGCTCATTTAAACATATGTTTTGACATTCTCACCAATTTTCCAAAGTGGGTTTTCCAGTTTCCACAAGAAATATGAGAATGTTGCCTATAATATAATGTTTTTGACCCTTCCCAACCGCCCACCTCGACACATATGCTTTTTTTTTAAAGACCAGTTTTCAATTACATTAAGTTTCTTGCATTATGTCCCTTAAAATTTTCAATCAGCTTTTATGATCGAAAGAAATGTCAAATAAAATATTCCCAAAGGGAAATAAATTACAATTCATGCTACAGATAGAATTTTAAAACTGGGTCTTCAGTATAATATGCCCAAAGCCTAAATTTTACACAACGGGAACTTACAACAGAAAGAGTTTAAAGAACCTGCAAAAGGAGATAGGGGACAAAGGTAAGATTAAAACCTTCTCCTCACCTCTCTGAAAACCGTAAGACAATTCCACATTGACCTTTCATTTTTCGTTCAGACAAAGGTTGGCATTTTACTTTAAGGGGCAAATTTAAGTCCCTATTTTCTTTATATGACTTCCTTCCCTGAAAGCTAATATCAAATGGTTTATTATAACTCTATACATTTGTGCTATTAACAATAGCTTGTATTTACTTAATTTCATTTTCAGAAAATATTAAGAATATTTTCTGAGAGAGTAGTACATCCTTGATCAACCTTATAACTTGTGAAGGATAAATTCCCCATATTTTCCAAAAGGCAAATAAAGAATTAAGTGATGCCCAAATGCAAAGAATTAGGTGATGCTCAAGATCAATGAGGCAAAACTCGGTGTTTGAACGGAGAAGCTTGCTACCAAAGCAAAGCATGTCTTGCACTGGATTCACTAAATGTTCACTATTGTTACGTGTATTGTTGTGTTCAGTCAATATAAAATTGACTCAACTTTTTACCATAGCGCATTTATTCCTGGCCAGCTTTTGCATGGATGGTTATTAGTGCAAAAGAGAAATGGCCCAAATTGCTTGTGAATCGCACTGCTCCGGATGCCCAAGCACGCCTGCCCTGAGAGCTTCCCTTCCAGATCTCTGTGAGGGTGACCTCACCTTAGCCTTTTCCAGTGTGCTTTTCTTTTGTGGTTGTGCTAACCAAGCAAGCAAAAGGATGGATTTTTTATAGATGATGTCAAAACCAATCATTTAAAAAAGCTGAAAAATCAGTTTGTAAAATCACCTGTAACATAAAGAACCCTTGTTTTGCTATAGATCAAAGAATTTAACCCATGTCAGGTGTATTGGATCTACAGAAAAAAAAAAAAATAGAAGAAATAAGAAAAGTTAACATTTTCTAATAGTAAATCCTGAAGAGCCTTTTGGAGTGAGTAGAAAGAGTTTATTTTTATGTTATGGAATTCTGGGTGGTTAAATAACCCAGTATGTTGCATCATATCATTTTTCTCATACTGTCTTCACATGCATTTTCCTCTAACATTAACTTTTTTTTTTTTTTTTTTTTTTTTTTTAGGGCAGTGTCACTGGCCCTCATATGTGGGACTGAACTGGGGCCGCTGGCTTCCCAAGCCAGCGCTTAACCACCGAGCCACTTGGCCGGCCCCTAGCATCAACATTTTTTAACACCCATTATTTGGGGTAGTTTTTATAAACAATGACATTTTCCTTGACAAACCATGAATGACTTTTTATCTCAGGTATTCCAGCCACTTTGTAAAACTTCTATCAATGGAAGCTAAAAAGTCTATTATTTGCTCTAATTAATATTTGAGTTTGCGGGAGTAAAATCATCATTCGGCAGCAGCTGTGCTCTGTGTGTTAAATCTAGAGCGGGCATTAGTCTATCAGATATGCAAATATTTACATCCTCATTGGCTAAGTAAACAATTCAGCTCTGCAGAAATGATAGGTTTGTTTTGAAATACTATAAGTGACTCCCTTTTCTAATAATGGCTTTTCTTGAGCTGAATTCACACTTCTGGTTTGAATTTGCCTAAAATCTCCAACAAAAAAACTAGCAGGAATCCTTGTATATCTCTGGAACAAGATATCAGATCAATAGATATTAAAGGATACAAACAATTGGGTAAATCGGATGCAAGAAAAAAATTATTGTCATTTTGACCTTTAGTTTTCAAATATACAAATGAAGGAATCCTTAAAAAAAAACAAAACATAAAATTCATTAAAAAATATATAAAGCAAACATATTAAGGTGCGTGGTGTTAATGAATAAGGGTTCACATCTTTGCTTTTGTGAATGTGCCATACTAAATTTAAATAATCCCTTGTTTGGAAAATAAGGGCTTTTTTTTTCTAATTTCATATCATTATAAATAAGTCCATGGTAAATATCCAAATACATGCAAATCTTTGCGTGCACCTCTGATTTTGTGTTTTTGTTTTGTTTTGTTTTGTTTTTGAGGGCAGTGTCACTGGCCCTCATATGTGGGACTGAACCAGGGCCACTGGCTTCCCAAGCAAGCGCTTAACCTCCGTGTCACTCACCCGGCCCTGATTTTGTGTTTTTAGGATGGGGTGCCATAAGTAGAATTTTGGAGTCAAAGAATATCAATAGTTTTAAAAATATCGATGCGTACTGATAATTATTTAACCTCTATGAACACCAGTTTCTTAAATTGTGAAATGGTAAATAAGACACACCTGTCAAAATTGTTAGACAGCCTAGAGACAAAAGATCTCAAAACTGATTATGTACTATAATGATATTCTAATTTTTCCAAAAGTGTGGCTTTATTCCTAGGGAAAGTAATCATGCATTTCCTGGATGAATTTAATTTTTTGCATTTCTTAATAAGATAATTATCATTTCACCAAAGATGAAAATGATCTATAATTTGAACACTATGGTCAGGGTAGAAATATTTATAACCACCAAGAGTGTCAGGCTCTTTACACATATTTCCTCCTGTATCTCTCTACCTGGAATGCCTCATGTAACACAATCTATAAGGGAAGGAATCAAAGCACAAAGAGCTGGGGTAATCCACTATAAGGCAGTTCTGCCCCACTCACAGCACATGCTTCTTCTCCACATGCTATGACATTATTCGTGTGCTGTGTAATGGGAATGAGAAATTTTTCAAACAGGTTATAAACGGCTTCATCAGGAAAATGATATTTGAATCAAGTCAAGTCAAGAAGAAGAGGAAAAAAATTTGAAGGAGGACAAACAGCGACAAAACTTTATGGTGGAAAAATACGTGGATTCACCAATTAGCCTTGTGCCAACCACTGTCCCAGGTGATAGGAGGATATAGATGAAAAGTCACTATCAACAAGAAGTTCATAGACAGGTAAGACAGAGAAACTAGGAAAATTTTGGTATCGATGTGATAACTATTGTGTTTGGGCAGTGCCCAGAATGCCTTAAGTCATGGAGGACAGAAACAAGAGAAAGGTAACCTAGGTTGAGGTTTGAAGGATGAATAACTACAAGCTAAGCAATGAAGCATGCAAATGAGAACATTTAATCCAGAGGAAGTGGTATGAGCACAATTGTGAAAAATGAAAGAGACTGTGAACTATCCTCCAAGATGCTGGAGGTGCAGAAATCCTGGAGCTCAGGTGGGTTTATGAAGATAGCATATGAAATGATGTTGGAGTGCTGGCAGAGCCAGACCACAGTGGTTCTTCCATGCTATCGCAGGGGCTTGCACTTCATCCTGCAAATGACCAGCTCTTTTACAGAGATTACTTAACTCATTTCCTATAATTACTACTAAAGCAATGGTCACAGTGCTGGTAACTAATGTTTAATGTTTATATGTTATATGAATGATCTAATTTAATACTTAAAACAATACTATGAGGCTAATACCATTATTATTATGTGCCAATCATTGTGCTAGTCTCCACAAATAGAAAAGTGAACACAAATGTCATGGGTATTAGAGAAGTACATATTCAGATTTGCATTTTCAATGAACATTTTAGCAGGGTTTCAGAGGATGGCATGATCAAACATATGATGACGGAAGGAGAACTGACTCTGGGTGGTGAACACACAATGTGATATATAGATGATGTATTACAGAATTGTACACCTGAAATCTATATAACTTTGCTAACAATTGTCACCCCAATAAACTTTAATTTAAAAAAGAAAAAAAGAGGGCTGTCCAAGTGGCGCGGTGGTTAAGCTCTGGTTTGGGAAGCCAGCGGCCCCGGTTCGATTGCACATGTGAGGGCCAGTGACACTGCCCTCAAAAAAAAAAAAAAAAAGGAAAAACCTTGCTGGCAAGATGAAACTGGTTATGAAGTGTCTACCATGAAGGCCAAATGACAACAAGGTTCTTGCATTAGCTTCCGGGTGGGGGTAATCCTTTTCTCTGAAATAGACAAAACAAGAGGAGGAACAGATGTTTTGGAAGGCAATCTCTTTATGCTGGAAATGTGGATTTTGGAGTTATAGTTTAGAGGCAGTATGTCCACAGTCGTGGGTATGTATGAAGTCATGGATAGGGAAAGAGCAAGAAGAAAAGAGGGATGATAATGAGCTCTAACAATTGTTTAAGGAGCCAATGATCAGTTGTTGGGAGTGCTGGTGTGTACATAGGTAGAGATCTATGGCAGAGGGGCAATGATGTATATATGGAGTTACACATATGTAAGTGGAAATTGAACTTGTAAGTGGAAATGAACATCCTTAAAGAAAGAATATAAATTGAAAGGAGAGATAAAGATGGAACTAAGGAAAGTATCTATATATGCTGTATATATAAATGAAGACCATTCTAATGAAGATATGATAAAGAGTTTTCCAAATTATAAGAAGAAAAAAAAGAACATTTTAAAGAGCAGAACATGGCTTTGTGTCAATCCAATTATACTCTCAGCCTCTCCTGTTCTTTTTCAGAACCCACCACCCAAAAGCAAGAAAGTCAACTATACTGAAGTGCCATAACCTTGACCTTTGGAGAGAGTAAAAATAATTGATTGGCATGAAGTATCAAAATTTTGGCCTTCTAACCAAATATAGTTAACCAACTATGCATGCCCTTTTTAGACATCTCAAATTTCTAGTTTAAATACTCATTTCTTTCTATTCCTTTGGATATGGAAAGCAACGAAAGATTTTAATTGACATTTTCAAGAAAAAGTCATTGAATCTCACTTGAAGTCTTCAAATTGAACTGATGTGTTGAAAATTAATCCAGTGGCAACTAGAAAACCTGTTTTATATGTGACATGGAGAAAAGACAATCTCAATTTTACTTAGGCTGAGAAAAATATTTTCTATCATAAGTTTCTCCTTTTTTAAGGAGAGATAATGGCTTAGAGACCATTTCTACAATTGCTGCTAATGGTATCGATGCCTGAGAAATAATACACCAAGGCACTCCTGGCTGATCTGTTAGCCACACTTACTTTTTACTTTTTTAATATACTATTCTACCAAAGTGAAATGTTTAGGGTTCTTCAATTCATAAAGGAATAAACTTCAAACTTGTTGAAGGCAAAACCAAATATATATATATATATATATATATATATATATATATATATAAAACAATACTTATGATGCTATATAAACAATCCTTTTTCTACTTTAGAGCAGAAGTACTGTATGGAGATAGTAATCAACTATAATTATTGCTTTTGAAAACTCAAGCTTTAAAACCCACAAAATACTTTAAAAATAAATGCATGAAGCTTCATAAAATACATTTTCTCAATTCAACAAAGGAAAAAAAAAATCAAACCAGTTGGGACACTCAAGTGTTATTTGCAGCAATCATGATAAGTCAATTTTGGCTTAAACCATGATTGTTATAAACACTCACAAAACATATTATTTACCAGATGGCAATCTTACTCAAGCAAACACATAAAACTTATGTTTCATTATTATCAAATAAGGATGAACTTGCCACTGGGATAACCTCCAGTAGTTAAACAAACACATCGCCACAAAATGAGTGCCGTGGTTTCTATCATTGGATAAGTATATAGAGTACAGGAACTATCTTAATATTTAGCAGCACTAACTTATATTTAACCAAAGCTTATAACAGAATACACACATATGGAACGAGGCATGTTTTTGTTGGTGCTTGGACTTACTTGTACTTTCACTTTCTGAGTAACAATGCTACTGCATTTTAATATTCAGAGAAGGAATAGTCTGAATCTTGAGGCAAGCCAAAACACCTGTATTAAATAATTATTAGTGGATATTATGAAATATATAAAGCAATTCTAAGACTTTTTTGCTACTGACCCACACAGAATATCAGAATCTATCATCCACAGAATGTACAATGTAAAAGTTTTAATTTATAAGTTATACTATCACAGACAAATGACAGGATACTAAAAGGCTTCTTGTGATGAACACCGGATTATCATACGTGTGTGTGTGTGTGTGTGTGTGTGTGTGTGTGTGTGAAAGAGAGAGACAGAGAGAGAGAGAGAGAGAGAGAGAGAGAGAGAGAGAGAGAGAGAGAGAGAGTCTGTTTGATAAGTGACCCTTTTTGTAACTGGAAACATTTTTAAGAAGATCATAAAATTGTAAAAATAGTTTCAAAACTAGTTTTTTAATGTGCTATGGAAATTAAAATGGAATGAGGATTGACAGCTTCTTTTAGTTATTTATTTGTTTCCTGGCCACAGACACTACTCTCAAACAAGCTGTCACTCAGAAGCACCGTTGTAAAACGAGCCAGACACTCCTTGAACTTGTACAGGCATGATGAGGGCTCAGCGGTATTAAAGCACAAGGAGCCGTGGAAATAATCAGAAATTGAGACCTTGGACAGGAACATCAGGACTGTATGAGAGACAAAAATGACAAATATTGTCTCCTCACCTTGTCAGGTCCTCCAAGGCCAGAACTCTGGCACGATGCAGTGAAATACTATAGAGCATTTATGTCCAACAGGGCAATAAAAAGTCCAGATTATCTCTCTCTGGATTACCTCACTTGTTGCAATACCTTGCACTACTGAAAAGTCCTGGGCTTCTCTTTACTACTGAATTAGTGCCTATGGCAGACATTGGTAAACAGTCAGCTTTCTAAATGCAAACACAGTTCTTCCACAGAAAGACAACAGGAGTAAAGAAACAAATTCTGGTCTTCGACAAGTCAAATGGGTATTAAATTATAAAAAATATTCTGAAGACTTTCCTCTCCCCCAAGTTGTTCTCTAAAATTAATAGTTAAGGGGCGGGGACTCCTCATGGTGAAGTTCCAAGGAGAAAGA
Source organism: Aselliscus stoliczkanus (assembly GCA_033961575.1). NCBI lineage: Eukaryota > Metazoa > Chordata > Mammalia > Chiroptera > Hipposideridae > Aselliscus > Aselliscus stoliczkanus. Next base: position 70,223,591 of record CM066730.1, on the reverse strand, counting down.
CAATCTCTCTCTGCAGAGCAGCAGGCAGTCACTTCACCTGGCAGGATGTGTCACCCCTGCCAATGAGGATTGAGTCTTTCTCTATTACATTCTGAATTGCACCTAATATATTGAGGACTTTCAAAAAAATATTAGTTGTGACATTGGTACCAAAAATTTTAATGCACTCCAGCAAGGTCATTTAATTGTTACCAAGGAGCCAGAGAAAAGACAATTATATAGAGAGAGAGCCTTCTGACAGTTGTTTCTTTACGAATGTTCTCCTCACTTGGACCAAAATGAAACTATGATTCCAGAAACAAGCAAACAAATAAAAAGTATGTGATCTATTCACAATCTCTAATACCCCGAAAAATTTACTTCGGGTGTAAATTTACTTTTAGATGTAAAAAAAACCCTATTTTTCTTTATAAGGTCTATTATACTCATTTCTTGCTGCTTAGAAAAAAATAAATGGCCCAGGCTGGACATGTGGCAATACACTCAAACACCAATTTTTAAGTGACTATTTTATATATATATATATATATATATATATATATATATATATTATATATGTATATATATATAATATAATATATATAGACACACATATATCATATATATACATTATATATATGTATATAATTGAAATGTATATTGCTGTTAGTCTTTCTTGTTTCCACCCAAATTAAATGCCAGTGGAAATATTTATAAAAATGATAACACAATTGTAGCATCTAATAAAGACTTATTATCCACTGGTATTATAAACATATTTCCTGTATATAATTAGTGTAGCTTCATTACAAAATCGTTTGGAAACTATCTTCCATAATTCCTCTACCCTAATATAGCCCCTCTCAGTTCTTTTAGTCTTTCTGCAAGTAATGAACATATTATACAAGGAAGTAGTTTTTAGCCCTCACTTATCAGCCTACCCCAGTCACAGAGCTGCCCTCCTCCTAGCAACAGAATGATAAAAATTCTCTTCGAGATAAACAACCAAGGATGTTTTTAAATGAGCCACCTTCATATAATTGCCCAATGAGTGCAATAGTTTCAATAATTCTAACTGCATTTCTTTCAATTGCAAAGACTGATATTCCTTATCAAAATTAAGAAAAAAAAAAAGAAAAACATTTTATGGCTACAGAGAAATAGAAATTGAACTTCTTTCTCTGTACACTCTACTCCCTCATGGACAGCAGAGATACAGTGAACGGCGTCTCTCTCTGTTAATGTGCCCTGAAATTCTTCAATACATGCGAATAGCCTCGCTCCAGCAGACCACTGGGAAATATCATCTATATACATTTGTGCCACTAGTTCTCATATACATCCCTCAGTGCCCCTAGTTAATAATATGATATTTCCCTAGATAATGAAAGGCATAGAGCCATGACCCTTTTAAGCAAAAGGATAGCATGACAATGTAAGTTCTGATCTGCCATGAAGACGGGGTACAGTAGCCTCTCCTTTGCAGCAAATTCAAATGTGTAAGGTAGGTGGTTAGAGAGGCCTCTGGTAGTCGGAATCTGAGTGCCACCTCTGAATTTTGTCAGGAGTTGCTCTGTGGGTGTCCAAGCTGGTCAGTGCTCTAAAGACTGAGTGTGGGAGGTTCTTTGCTCTCCTCTCTCAATCAGTGAAAAGGGAACTACAAACAGGAATTAGAGTAAAAGAATGCAGACTCAAATTCATCCCATCGCTTCATGGCAGGCCACTTTCTCTTGCCAACCTCAATTTCCCCATCTGAGAAATGGGAACAATAGTAATGCTGACATCATGGAGTTGTTGTAGGAATCTAAGGGGACAACGTAGCTTTAATATCTTGGGGATGTTGTACACTTTCATTATTGAGAACATAATTATGATTTATTAATGTTAGCATACTAGGTTTGGGCCATTGTTTTCTTGGCATGTTTGGAACTAGAAAAATCTGAAAATAACCCCTATTGATCTCATAACAAGCACAAAAATATAAAACTGAAAAACCAGCCACTTGTAATTAAGCGGCTGTGTTCTCTCTAATTTTTAGAGTACAATACAATATTGTAACTCTTTACTTTTATTAACTGCCAAAATCAATCTCAGAACCCGTTTTCCAATACTCTGAAATAAAAAGGACAGGATTTTTTTTCCTGAGATGCACAGATGTGGTTTCATCTACATGCATGCATTTCAAAGGCATTATTTAAGCCATAGCACATACAATGAACAAACTGTAATCATATCTTTGTCCCAACTCAATTACAAAATGAACTCATAACTTAGAGCCTGGCAATAAATATCTATGTCCAATTTTAGGCTGATCATTAAATATGGGTCACACTAGGAATCTGTTAAATGGAAGAATGTTAAAATTCACTTACATCACTTAGAGCATATTGATTCTGATGACAATCCACATAAAGCAAGTGGTACATCTACAGAGACAACAGCATTTCAGGAAAATTCCACTCATCTCCCATGAATTGCTGGCTGCGTTCCCTTTATTTCTGCACATTTCCTCCCCGCTTTCTCTGTCCATATGTGCCCTTTCTTCAGCGACACTCCTTTTCTTCTCGGACATTGGTGTTCACTTCCTTTCATCATCATCTTCCTACCTATCCAAACTCTTGGGAAAGAAGAGGGATAAGTTATTCACATATAGGTATGCTTAATGATAAGTCTTCAAAAAAAAAAATTGTCAATCCCAGGGGTAAACGCATTTGAATAGACAATGTTTCTTAACCAGAACCCTTGCATAAAAATATACCTGTTTTAAGATGTTAGGAGCTCTGTTATTTTAAACAAGTGAGTCATTATTTAGAACTCTACTTCTTTATCTGTAAAATAAGACTGAACTACATGCAGTTTCTAATATCCAACCATCTTTTAAATCTAAAACAAATGACAATTTCATATGGTTTAACTCAATAGATTAGAGGTTATACAAATAAATACCTCTATAGACTAGGTAGGAAGCATAAATGTGTCAAGCATGTAGTTGCAAAAAACTAGAGAATACAGGAGTCTATAGCAATGCCTCATTTTAAGAGCTTCAGACTAAAAACAGACAAACAAATAATCAAAAACTACTCTGCCAATCAAACTAAACAGTGCTGAGTTGAGAGTTGGTGGACCACCAGTTAAAGAAATTCCCTCCAGCTCCAGCTTTCTGTGATTCTACAAAGTGCCTCTGGTTAGAGAAGAGGAGTTCTTGAAAATATTAACTTGGGGGTGTGGTGGGTTAGCTCAGTCATTTAGAGAGTGGTGCTGATAACACCAAGGTTGCTGGTTCAACCCCCATATGGGCCACTGTGAGCTGCACCCTCCTTAAAAAAGTCAACTATGCCATTGTAGCATGAAAGCAATGTATAACCAATGACCATGGCTGTTCCCCAATAATAATTAATATATATATATATATATATATATATATATATATATATATACACATACACACACAAAACTTGGCTCTTCCATAACCATTGAGACATGACTGAGGAGCTATGTTAAAAGATAGTAACCTCGGGCCCGCAGAGGGGCATGCTGGTTAAGAACTGGCTTGGGGAGCCGGCTCTTAGCAGCAGAGCCCCAGTTCGGATCCACATATGAGGGCCAGTAACACTGCACCCACTACAGCTGAGATGGTGAACAACAGCTCAACCTGGAGCTGGGCTGCTGTGAGTCACCAGCAGTGGCGTAGGCTGCAGTGGGGCTGGCCGGCAGCTGGCATGTGCTTTCGTGAGCTGCCGTGAGCCGCCCTGTGCTTCCGTCCAATGGCCGGCGAGTGACTGCCTCACCCCGGAAGAGCGCAATGATAATACCAACATGGGCCAGTGAAGCCACGTCCTCCACAACTAGACTGAAGAACAAAAAGGACAGCAACTTGTCTGTTCTCTCCCCCAATTCCCCAATAAAATCTTTTTTTTAAAAAAGGTAGTAACTTCAACAAGCGACATTCTGCCACTGCCCCTGTAAGACCATCCCTCAAACAAAAGCTACCATAATTAGGAAACTAGAAAGCAAGAAAATGATAAGTCAACATGAAAAGAAAAGGAAAGTCAATAAACTACCTAATTTTCATCAGAGCTAATATAGAGGTTGTGGAACTGTACTTCACCTTCTTCATTCCAGAAAATGACACACTTTTCATCAGAGGTCATCAAAAATTAGTAACTCAAACATTACATATTATCATTTATAAATACAACAAGTTATTCTGAATTTTAAAAATAAAAAAAAAGGAAAACCCCAAAGGCTTTCTTCCACTAGTTACACAGTATCTTTATGGATCTCACACATATCGTCTTAAAAGAGCTCCACTTCCCCATCCTTAGCATTTGCTAGACAACAGACAGAAAACCCAGGCCACACAAGAATGCAAATGCTACCATATGAGTTTGGTTAGGTTAAATGCATGCTCATAATGGGCTATAGGTTTAAAAATCAATTTTATCCACTTGAGTCAATTGTGGAACTCTTAATATTGACCACGTTTACTCAACTGTCTGCCACATATATCCCATGGCTATTTCAAGGCTTATTTATAAATTATATGTATACAACACCCTGTCTTAAAAAAAAAAAAAAGGGCTTTAAAACAATCTTTTGCTTTTCTCTTCTAAGGGATAAATGTCACCAGATCAAAATGTGTGTGTATATATAAAGATTTACTATATAATGTATTATATAGTAAATATTTATGAGAACACTTACTGACTACATATAGAGCAACTATCATAAGCAGGACAGAGGACCCTTAAAGGTATTTTTCACACATTAAAAAGGTAATACAGGGCCGGCTGAGTGGCGCGGTGGTTAAGCGCTGGTTTGGGAAGCCAGCGGCCCCGGTTTGGTCCCACATATGAGGATATGAGGGCCAGTGACACTGCCTTCAAAAAAAAAGGAATACACTTCAAAGTTTTCAGGAAGAAAGAGAAACACATTTCTTCTTCTTTTATCTCCTGCTTGCCTAAGACTTTGCCCATGACCAGATCTAGGATCTTATTCCATTTCAAAACCTACATAAATCTGGTAATTTTACGTCTAAGGACTTAAGCTCTAGAATTATACAATACTGATAAAGTGTGGTAAATTTTGAAGATGTTTTTGCTAATGAGATAGACAAAGAAGGTATTATAGAGATGCATGATAAAATTTAAAAAGACTGGCAAAAACAATAAAAAAATAAAAATAATAAATAAAAAGACTAGCAGTTTCTGTTCCTTGGTTACACTTTTCAGTATTACAGGACATCAAATTCCCAAACAAAATATATTTATTTGGTCCTTCTTGCTGTTAATCATAGGTGCTTATACAGAAAACAACAACAACAAAACAATGGATGTCTAGAATCTATATACATTCTTCAAGAACCACAACAATCAGGTTTAAAATATTCCTGGAAGAGTTATAAGATTTATGATAGTGATTCATTGCTGTCTTACAGTTTCAAGCATCATGTCTTATGATGAAAAGCATATATTTACTCATAAAGAAATAACAGTACTTTATAAAATAGCCATTTTATAAGCAATACAGTGGATTGATCCAATCAGATGTGTGATAATCAATATGAAATATCTTTGACATAAGTCACTTAAAATCATTACAGAATCTTAATGGTATCTACTCAGTATAAACTACTAAACCTCTCTTGGATCTTCTCACTACTATCTCAAACATGGAATAGCTTTACCAAGGGTTACTAGCTAATCATACCACAGTCAAAATATATAATATCTACAATGAAAAAGATACCGTTGAAATTTTCATAAATTTGGAAAAATCTCAAGATAGGAAAACATATAAGCCAGGTGAGAATCCCAATACTTACATGCAGCAGGGAAGTATTGAGATTGTGAGACGTGAACAAACAGGATGTTCTATGTGCCATCTCAAGGGACAATACCTACTTTCCTGTAGCAGGCTTGTCATTCATAAAGGACAGTAAGTACCCCATTGCCAGATCTCCTTGTTTTTTCAAAAAGCTGGATCTTGTGAATTCTCCCAACTTGTAAATACTGGCAACGAGTTCAAAAATTATAGAACCCTAGAGGGACAGACAAAACCCTTCTGAAGACCACAGCCTGTCTCTGGGCC